>CM076583.1:824421355-824942166 GCA_034641835.2 Pinus albicaulis
TTGTAGGTTTTAACCCTGAACAGAAATTATCTACACACGAATCTTATAACAGAAAATAAACAATAGCGAGAGCATAAAACTATATAAAACAGATAAACACAGAGATTTTCCCCTGGATCCCAAATCGGGACGACCAGCTTGATTTTTCATTATATTCCTTTTAGTGTTACAACACATATATATACATGCCGAAGCACACATAAACCCCAATCCATTAACCCTGGATTAGAACATAACCGTAGTTCCCTTGACCGGATCTACAAAATACCAGGGGCCGAAAACCATCGAACCCCAAAACCATGCGCAAAACCATGCACAAAACCATGGGCGGATCCGCCTATGAGTGGGTCCGCACAAAAACCAATTTTGGCCGGGGCGCTGCCCCGGACCCCAACGGTGGGGACTGCTTCGCCCCTCGTGACCCCCCAGCTACGCCCGACGCAACATACAGCGCGTGGGGATAATCGTGGAAAGAATATAACACATACCCAACATTCTCCCACTTGTTGTTTTCTTTCCACAGGGGGCCACAGGAGAGCTTAGTCATTGGGCCAATTATTCAACACCCATTGTTTCTCTACACCAAGAGAACTTCTGAGTGCTCGCAGACTTCGTCAATGCATCTGCAACATTCTTCAAAGTGTCCACCTTTACCAGCAACACCCTTTTAGCCTCAACCATATCTCTAACAAAGTGATATTGAACATCAATGTGCTTTGTCTTTGAATGATAAGCAGGGTTCTTAGCCAATAAAATTGCACTTTGGCTATCATAGTCTATCCTTATAGCTTGTTGTACCAACCCCATACTTGAACACAATCTTTGCAACCAAACTGCTTCCTTGCTTGCATGAGTGGCTACTATGTATTCTGCCTCTGTAGTTGAAAGAGCCACTACAGACTGTCTTTTACTCATCCAACTGACTGCGCCTCCAAATAGGCTAAATACATACCCACTTGTAGATCTTCTTTGGTCCAGATCTCCAGCCCAGTCTGCATCAACAAAACCACGAATGTCCAACATTCTTTCCAATCCTGGTCTTCCCTGGTAGCACAAGCCATAATCACTAGTGCCACGTAAATATCTAAAAACCCGCTTCACTGCTATCCAATGCTCCTTCCCTGGGTTTGACATAAACCTGCTCAATACTCCCACTGCATGTGCAATGTCTGGTCTAGTACAGACCATTGCATACATCAGGCTACCCACTGCACTTGCATATGGAACATGGGACATATACTCCTCTTCTTCTTGTGTCTTGGGACACTGTTCATCAGACAGCTTTACACCTACAGGAATAGGAACATTCACCGGTTTACTATCCTGCATATTGAACCTCTGCAATATAGTCTCGACATACTTCCTCTGGTTTAACCAGAGCTTCCTCTTTTCCCGATCTCTCTTAATTTCCATGCCCAAAATGTATTTTTCAGCACCAAGATCCTTCATGTCGAATTTGGAGAACAGCTGGGTCTTCAAATCTTGGATAATTTCTTTGTCATTTCCAATCAAAAACATATCATCCACATACAAGACCAAATAAATAACACGGTCACCAATTAATTTAAAATAAACACAGTGATCCTCCTTGCTTCTGGTGAAGCCAAGTCCCCGTATATAGGTATCAAATTTCCGATACCACATCCTTGGTGACTGTTTTAACCCATACAGAGACTTCTTCAACCTGCATACTAGTTCTTTCTTACCCTTCACCATAAAGCCTTCAAGTTGCTTCATGTAGATCTCCTCTTCTAGATCCCCATGAAGAAATGTTGTCTTCACATCCATCTATTCTATCTCAAAATCAAATGTAGCAGCAACAGATAAAATTAATCTAATAGAAGTAACTTTGGCAACAGGAGAAAAAATATCACCAAAATCAATTCCCGGCACCTGGGAATAACCTTTCGCTACCAACCGAGCTTTGTATTTCTCCACCTTGCCTTCTACATTCATCTTCTTCTTAAACACCCATTTTCTCCCAATGGGTTTCCTTCCAGCCGGAAACTCCACCAGATCCCATGCATTGTTTTTGTGCAAGGATGCCATTTCATCAACCATGGCCTCCTTCCAGAGTTTTCCATCCTCTGAATCTACTGCCTCCCTGACAGTTCTGGGTTCATCATCAGTTATAGTTAAGGCAAAACCTGAACAAAAAGCAGATGGACTATACCTTTCTGGTTGCCTTCTTTCCCGAATTGATCTTCTCAAAGCTGGGGTTTGTGGCTCTTCCTCTTCTGAATCTTCTTCTGTTGTAGAGTCTGATTCATCCTCCTTTAGCTCAAACTCTATCTTCTCAGGTTCTTTTGGTAGGACTTCATGTGTAACAACATCTTTCACCTCTCTAAACACCACATCTCGGCTGTACACAACCTTCCTTGTTTCTGGGTTCCAAAGCTTGTAACCCTTTAAACCATCCCTATACCCAATAAAGATGCACCTTTCAGATTTATTATCCAACTTGGTCCTTTTCTCCTTTGGAACATGTACATATGCATCACATCCAAATACCCTTAGATGTGAAAGAGAGGGTTTCTTACCACTCCATACCTCATGTGGGGTCTTATCCTCCAACGCTGATGAAGGTGATCTGTTAACTAAGTAACATGCAGTCTCCACTGCCTCTGCCCAAAATTCTTGTCCTAACCCGGTACCACCGAGCATGCTTCTTGCCTTTTCCATCAACGTTCTATTCATTCTTTCTGCAACTCCATTTTGTTGAGGTGTGTATGGAGTAGTCTTCTGCCGTGCTATACCACACTTCTTACAGAACTCTTCAAATTCCTTCTTGCAGAACTCCCCACCATTATCTATCCTCAACGCCTTTATCTTCTTCTCTGTCTGGTTTTCCACCAGAGCCTTAAATTCTTTAAATTTGTCAAAGACATTAGATTTATTCCTCAAGAAATATATCCATCTATTCCTTGAGAAGTCATCTATGAATGAAACATAGTACACAGACTTTCCCAGTGATGGAACTGACACAGGCCCAAACACATCACTGTGCACAAGTTCTAATATCTTGTTTGCCCTCTTAGCACCAAAAGGAAAACTCACCCGATTCTGCTTCCCATATACACAATGTTCACAGAAATCGAAATCCAGAGAACAATTAGACATACCTTCTACCATACCATCTTTATGCAGTATCCGAAGGCCCTTCTCTCCAATATGTCCAAGCCTTTGATGCCATAGCATGGTCTTTTCTCCAGAGACAGCTAGGCTTTCCGTCCCACTTTCAGGAACCACAGAACTGTTACACCCATCAATAACAATACTACCTTGTAGCTTGTACAGAGTTCCAGTCCGAACTCCCCGCATTAATACCAGTGCTCCCCGAACCATCTTGCAGCATCTTTCTCAAACACTGTTTTTACACCTGCATCATCCATCTTGCTTACAGAAATCAGATTTCTGGCCAATGCAGGAATATGTAGAACATCAGGAAGTGTTCTAATCCTTCCACCTTGCAGCTTCAGCTTGACCTTTCCACGTCCGATGATTCTGGCCCTCCTATCATCCCCTAGGAAGACATCACCACCATCATATTTCTCATACTCGCAGAACCACTCCCTATGGGGAGTGAAGTGAAAGGATGCACCTGAGTCAATCAACCATGACTCATGATCTACATGTGTATTTGAAGAAGAAGCCAAATACACATCCCCACCTTCATCCGAGGTGGTTTTTTCCTCTGCAGAAGGAGCTTCATCAGATCCCTTTCCTTTCTCAGGAGCTTTAGATCTGCATTCCTTTTTGTAGTGTCCTTCCTTTCCGCATTTCCAGCACACCTTTACAAACTTTCCAGGAGATTTAGATCTCCCTCTAGATTTGGATCTCCCACTCGAAACCTTATTCTTGTTTCTGTTTTGGGAACTTCCTCATACAGATAAGGCATCTCCATTTTGGCCCTCCATATTTCTCCGTCTCATTTCCTCCGACAACAAGGCTAAGACAATGTCATCAAAATTCAAGGTATTTGTATTACTACCTATTGCAATAACCAGACTATCCCACGAGTCTGGTAGAGAACACAACAAACTGATGCACTTATCTTCATCCGAGATTTTAATATCAACAGATGACAGCTGACTTACCACAGTATTGAAGGTGTTCAGATGCTCTGTCACTGAGTCTCCATCCTTCATCCTCAGGTTATAGCGCCTTCCTCACAGAACAACTTATTCAACAGGATTAGATTTCAGGCACAAAGTCCTTGATTTCTTTCTGGCTGTCTTTATTTCGTATATTCAACAATATCGAATCAGACACAATCCCTTTGTTATAGACCCCGACCCGCGCTTTTCTTCATATATCCTATTATTATTAGCACTGATTCACCAGATTCATCGATATTTATCTACCAACGATCTCTTCCATTTCCAGCTTCCATAACTCAAAACTTCTCGAATACAATGACTATTCTTCTGCCGTTTATCTTTTCACCGCAAGAATCGATTCCCGAGAGACTTCCCACCGAATAAGGGTTCACTAAACCCGAGCAAAAAACCATCAACAAAAAAGGCGTCCCCTTGAAGCCGAAACAACTCTGATACCAAATGTAGGTTTTAACCCTGAACAGAAATTATCTACACACGAATCTTATAACAGAAAATAAACAATAGCGAGAGCATAAAACATAAAATAGATAAACACAAAGATTTTCCCCTGGATCCCAAATTGGGACGACCAGCTTGATTTTTCATTATGATCCTTTTAGTGTTACAACACATATATATACATGCCGAAGCATACATAAACCCCAATCCATTAACCCTGGATTAGAACATAACCGTAGTTCCCTTGACCGGATCTATAAAATACCAGGGGCCGAAAACCATCGAACCCCAAACCATGTGCAAAACCATGCACAAACCCATGGGCGATCCCGCCATGAGTGGGGTCCGCACAAAAACACGGGACGGGGCGTCGCCCCGCACCGCCACCGAGGGATCAAGCGCTCGTGACCCCCAAAATGGTGGCCGACATAACATATGGGCGCGTGGTACACCGAAAGAATATAACACATACCCAACAAAACATGATCTACATGTGTATTTGAAGAAGAAGCCAAATACACATCCCCACCTTCATCCGAGGTGGTTTTTGCCTCTGCAGAAGGACCTTCATCAGATCCCTTTCCTTTCTCAGGAGCTTTAGATCCGCATTCCTTTTTGTAGTGCCCTTCCTTTCCGCATTTCCAGCACACCTTTACAAACTTTCCAGGAGATTTAGATCTCCCTCTAGATTTAGATCTCCCACTCGAAACCTTATTCTTGTTTCTGTTCCGGGACCTTCCTCGTACAGATAAGGCATCTCCATTCTGACCCTCCATATTTCTCCGTCTCATTTCCTCTGACAGCAAGGCTGAGACAATGTCATCAAAATTCAAAGTAGTTGTATTGCTACCTATTGCAATAACCAGACTGTCCCACGAGTCTGGTAGAGAACACAAAAAACTGATGCACTTATCTTCATCTGAGATTTTAATATCAACAGATGACAACTGACTTACCACAGTATTGAAGGCATTCAGATGCTCTGTCACCGAGTCTCCATCCTTCATCCTCAGGTTATACAGCTTTTTCCGCAAGAACAACTTATTCACCAGAGACTTAGATTGGTACAAAGTCCCTAGCTTTTCCCACAAGGTCTTCGTCGTAGCTTCCCCAGATACATTCAACAATATTGAATCTGAGACACACAACCGTATTGTGCTCTTAGCCTTCCGATCCAGTTTCTTCCAGTCTTCATCTGACATTTCCGTTGGTTTAGTACCTGGATCTACCGCGATCCACTGATCTTTATCCACCAGCAGATCCTCCATCTTGAGCTTCCACAACTCAAAACTCTGACCATTAAATTTCTCGATCTCTATCTTTCCGCCGCTCGCCATCTTCTTTCACCGCAAGAATCGATCCCGCAAATCTCCCACTGAACAGGGTCTACCACAGGCCCGAGCAAAAAACCCTCAACAACAAAGGCGTCCCCTTGAAGCCGAAACAGCTCCGATACCAAATGTAGGTTTTAACCTTGAACAGAAATTATCTACACACGAATCTTATAACAGAAAATAAACAATAGCGAGAGCATAAAACATAAAACAGATAAACACAGAGATTTTCCCCTGGATCCCAAATCGGGACGACCAGCTTGATTTTTCATTATATTCCTTTTAGTGTTACAACACATATATATACATGCCGAAGCATACATAAACCCCAATCCATAAACCCTGGATTAGAACATAACCGTAGTTCCCTTGACCGGATCTACAAAAATACCAGGGGCCGAAAAACATCGTACCCCAATACCATGTGCAAAACCATGCACAAAAACATGGATGCGGACTACCCACCGGAAATTAAGGACCAAAAATTTTCGTCGGGGCGCTACCCCGAACCCCAACAGGGGGGGCTACCGCCCCCCCTCTTACCCCCCCGCGCATGCTTAGTCGTGGAAACAATATAACACATACCCAAAACAGACCATAAATCATTGGTTTAGAAACAAAAAGAAGACTGGCTCCAAAAATGATGTTGCACTTAAAAGACAGTCAAAAGACAAAAAAAAGAAATGTGCACATTAAACTATAGGAAAGTGGGTTTTTTGTCCTTAATAATTTCAAAAAAGGGTATAAATAGCCCCAATGGCCTTTTTTCCTTTTCATTCCACCTTTGGCAAAAGAAGAAGTGTGTTTGAAGCTGCGAAGAGCATCCTCGGGCAAATTTCCGCAGATGCTGTGTGCCTGTAGACGGGAGTTGTGCACCTGTAGGTGCATCTAGTGCAAATTATAACTAGAAAAATAATGGCACTACGCAATCTCTTTCCCGCCTCGCGTGCAGGAATTGTTTCCTGACAGTGCCCAAGTCAATGTGCATAGGTCGCCCAAGCCAAGAGGCACTGCGCACCTACCACTGCGGCCGCCACACGATTCACGTGCAGACAGTGCCTGGGCCGAAGGCGATGCTCACTCACCACTCATACTACCGCAACTCAGTGTGCAAACAGCGCCCGGGCCTAGATGTTGTGTGCCCACCACTGCACTTGTCGCACAATCCTCGTGCAGATAGCGCCTAGGCCAACGCTGTGCGCCTGGAGGAAAAGCGCAACACCACCCAGAAAATTACAAAAAGGGCCAAAATTGGAAAAATTTTGCCCAGAAGCTGCATTTTTCCATGAGAAAACGTTTCAATAGGTATTCTCCATAAATTAGCATCTCCTCCTCATGTTTTTAAGTTGTAAAAGCGCCAATTAGGGCTAAGGTTGTGTCAAAGACAGCTTGAGGGAAAAATTGAATAGAAATGCAACATGTTTCTCTGTTAATCATATAATCCTATTTAGAGGTCCAAAATCTCCTAAAAAACCTCTCTCCTCATCACTTCATCAGCAAAAGAGCCTTTTTTAAAAAAATTTGAAGGAAAGGGTAAAGTAATCACTATGTCTCAAGAGGAAAGTGATGAGCCTCAAAGACCAAGAAGACAATCTAAGAAAGGAGGGAAGCCCAATAGGTTTGCGCCTACAGACACCAAAGATCTAATAGCCTCCCCTTCTATCTTATCTGATTTCCAAGAAATAGGGTGTTTTGAGTTCTGCAACAAGGTACAAGAAGTCAAGAGCCATCCTCAGTTAACAAAGTTATTTTCCCTAAGGCTTCACAAGCATAAATTTCATATGGCAGGGGTAAATTTTGAGTTGACCCCTAAGGCTATCTCTAAAGCCACTAGGATGCCTTGCATAAGAGAGAGATGGTTTAAACAGAAACATCTTGACTTGATCCATTATCATCCTTTTCTAAAACCTAGTTGTCAAGCTGAGTGTAAAGCCATTTTTCCTTTTTCACATCTACTAAACAGGTATGCCCTCCTCATGAATATTATCATGAAATACTTTACCTGTGAGGGTAGGTTCTCTCGAATCTACTCCTATCATATTAGACTCCTCATGCACTTCACCAGGACCAAGCTACTAAACATGCCTTATTTCCTCTACAAAAGCATTGAAAAAATGTTTGTTAGCCACCTATAAAATTTGTCATATCAAATGGTGGCTAAATCATTTTTTGAGCCTTAAAGAAACAAGTTTTATTGCAAGAAATTGTTATCTCTTGAAGCCTAATGAAGACATCATGCCCTTTGTTTAACCTTCACTGTTGTTTCCCTTTCGAAATGTTGAAAATCTGCTATTTTCATAAAGAAAATACTTCTGCAAAAATCCCATTCCCCCCCCCCCTTTCACTTCAAGTTAACCTCCATTTTACCCCCTTGCTTCCTCATAAAAATTCCTCTATTTTTCATTATTTCCCCTTTCCCCTTCATCAAAATCCCTTTTATAAGGTTTGAAACTCACTTTTGAACCTTATCAAAACCCCCAAATCCATCAAAAACCTTGAAAATTTTCATAAAAAATTAGTTTTTTTGACTATGGGCTTAAGCCCCTTTCAGCTAAGTCCTAACCACTTCCCCACCACATGCCCATGCCCTATAACCAGGTGCTATACCCATCGAGCGCTTATCGCATCGAAACAATCGGAATGCACAGGTCTATTTGCTATGTTAAAGCCTTCGATGTGATTAGCCCTCTGTATATAAACCCCCAACCCCATTACCGCTTCATATAATCGTAGAGCCCACAATTGAGTGCTAAAATTTGTGAATAAAACATTCCCAAACACTTTTTCCCTTTGTAAATTCATAAAACCCATTTTCCTAAGTTTTTTGTCTAAACCCACTAGTGAAATGTTTCTTCATGAAAAGGACCATCGATCTAAAAGGGCCGATCGATGGTCAACAGAATCTCACATCGGAGATTTACAAATGGGTAGATTGAAATACCATCACCTTTATTCCGACTCTGATTGGCCCTTATATATATAAACCCTGGTCCCTTTTCTTTTCCATATATCCAAAAGGCCCCACAATCGAGTGCCGAGCCTCAATATATAACCCACCCCAACACCATAAAACCTTTGTATTTCATAAATTTTTTATTTTCATATGTTATAAAGGGTCCCACCCATTCATTGGCCAGAGCCCTTCTCCACCGTTGATCTTGGACCAATCAAATGGCCAATGCTATATCGCATCAGAGATTTCCATTGGCGCAGTGTATTATTTTATTCGATGCCTCTGATTGGCGTTCTTCCAATTCATCCTCCACCGTCGATCTAATCTGCAGATCGATGACCCAAAGTCAATCACATCGGTACCCATTCTGTATTTCCCCCGCTAACCACGAAAGCTCTGATTGCATCTAGGAAATCCACGTGTCAAGATCCAATGGCCCAGATTGCACCTCCCGATCTTGGTTAAAAACATGAAGCCCCACTTTATAAGGTTGTTTGAGGAGATCTTAGCCGTTGATCTCTGCAGATCAACAACCCATATTAACCCCTTTCTCTGCCTCGTTTATTTTTCATTTAACCCCAGTTTCAATCCTGACCGTTGATCTACTTTCATCTAACGGTTCATAATAATCCCAACAGGCCTGACTCCTGTGGGTCCTACCTCCCTCCAGATTTGATCTCAATCATTCAATCTTTGATCCAACAGCTCAGATTAAAACCACCCTTCCTACTCTTGCCTGCGCATCTTGTCGTTTTCACACTCATTTCCCACTGTTCAATCTAAGGCCCCAGATCTAATGGTTGACGCACGTTTTTGCGTAACTTTATGCTCGACTGTTAATTCCTGAAAATTATGCGATGTAGGTGGTATTGAAATGCCATGTGTCGGGTGGGAGTGCATATCACGTTCAAAAGGGAAATATCACCTACCGGCCTTTTCATTGCCCGATAATGCCGGTTTTCTCTCTCGAAACTACTTTCCCCATTTGCATTATGTTTTATCGCGTGCACTCCCTGTCGTTGATCTCTGTAGATCAACAGCTCAGATTCAATCTGACCGTTACACTATCACCCTTTTCCTTTCACCAAGGGATTTCTTAGATTAATCTTAAACCATTGATCCTGTTGGGCTAATATAATCCAACGGTCTGCAATCATCTGGGAAACCCCAAATTTCATTTCAATACACTTCCTCCGCCAAAGGGATTTTCACCCTATTCCTTTGTATTTCTTTGCATTTTCGCTTATTGTAATTATAATGTAACCCCTTCGCATTATATCATTATGATTTCTCTTGACTGTTGATCAACACTAATCGACATCCCAGACTTAATCCTCTGCACTGTTTCAATCAACCACCTCCTTCTTCACCTGTGTAAGAAAATCTCCACTGTTGGATGCCTTCATCCAATGGTCGCGTCTTAACCGTAGCCTCCTAAGCATTCTTACCCTAATATGCGGGATTTTATAACATTTTGTGTTTTGTGCAAGTTTTTAAAAGGTTTTTCAAATAATTTTAAAAAGAAAATAAAGCCAAGGATGACGATCCTCCAAGTGTTTGTTTATCAAAGAGATTGCTCCACAGGGTTGTAACACCACTTTTTGCCGGTGCCTCCTGAACGTTGGCAGCTCCATAAGAAGCCCCTGTCACACCTGCACATCAGAAAGACACATTGAAGCATAATTGAAACAAAGAGTATCAGTGTCGAAGACTTAATCACAGCAGAACTGAAGAATTGAAGGATGAATCACAGTTTCGGTGGATTATGGCTAAGATCAATAATCAAAAGTCTAATCCACTAAATTAAACACAGTTAAAAAGAAAAAGATAGATTTTAGGCCTGATTATGCCTAATACACAGAATCAAAACAAATTAACCGCGTTCAAAAAAAAAACCAAAAATATCTGTCACACAGAGATGCCTCCACCGCCACATCAGAGGCTAATTGATTTCTCTCAGCTACCGGATTGCCACTTGTAGCCTCAAAGCATTCAATAGAGGCCGAGTAATGACCAGAACAAAGGATATTTTACTCAATACAACCGAACAGTTATTCCAAGCCAAACAGAGTTATTGCAAAGATGATACAGAGCCTTAAAGTCAACAAAATCTTCCAGCAAGCTTAATTCTTAATGTAAAACAATTAATACAGAGGAAATATCTGTAAAATTCTCCATTGAGCCCCTCAAAGGCCGAGAAGAATTAACTATATTAATTGAACATAGAAGATCTTTTCTCTCTTCGACCTCCTCATTTTTTCTATAAAATATTCTTGAGGAACTCATTGTAAAGGGTTGGTTGCAGAACTTTGAAATATACTTGTGCTCGAAACTTCTACTTGTAAATAGTGTTCATTGGCTCTTGAAGCTCTATTTGTAGTCAAATAAGTTAGGTTGAGAAGTGAAGATGATTGTTGAACTGAAACATTAGACTTGAAGATGTAACTGGTTTGACTTCAATATACAAGTTGTTTCTTGGGATCCTGGTCTATATCATTGGTGAAGTGCTTCTTTCTTTTTTATCGTTTTTCCTTTCATGTATGCCATATTTTCCATTATTCTCTAATAAAGAACAGCAAGCATGGAGTTAGGATTTTTTGTTTACAGTACCCTTCTCTGACTGATAAGCTTTATCTCAATGTTTTCCTCCAATTTGTTTATTTAATAATGATTCAATACAATTCAAGCAGTTAGGAATGTTGGCGTTCCCTTGTCCTACTGTTTACTTTAAACATTGTTCTTGAATGTTATTTTCATTATTTGCTTATTAAATATAGACTATAAAAGTAATGGTGTGCCCTGTTTTCTAGCTTCTTTCTCCAAAGGTAATTCTGAAAATTTCCCTAAGTGTATGCTGAGAGAAAACTACATTTAAAAGTATCTTATCTGATCTTAAGTTGCATTTTGTTTCTCTTATGTGTTTTTCATCCTTTCTGAATGTAATTATGCAGACTATTGGATTGTTTGTCTCTTGAGTTATATTTAATATGAGCTTGTCCAAAGAGTTTTATGGTGAGCCCTGCCCTTTGGTTGGTTTTAAACAGCTGCTTAAAGGCTTTTTCTTGTTTGGACAGACTTTAAATCCTAGTTGAAATTATTATCTATTTCCACCCCTCCAACATTTTATTGTTCCATTCCATCATTTTATCTCAAAATATCTTGTGATATAGATGACTTTCCCCTTGGATCACTCTTGAATTTTTGCACAATTCAAACCCTTTTATGACTCCATAGCCCAATGGACTAAAAACCAGCGTTATATCTATCTTTTTAGCCAAAGCTTGTTCTGATTGCTTGCAACTTCACACCTTTGAAACTCTTTCCATTTAGGACTTTCCACTCAACTAATAATCATGCTCAACCATCCAAAACAAACAAAAACCCTCGTTCTTCATAACTATACTAATATCATACCTAAAAGCTTTAAAGATAAATCCATCTTTGCACTTTATTGGAGAGATCCCTCTCCGGATTTAAGAGGGCTAGATCCTAGAATCCCAAAGTGGTTCAAGTGTACACTCCGTAGTTCTGGTCTCACCAAACTGCTGGAATTACGGGGAGCTAAAATTTCTCGCGACTCCACTGGGGATTTCTGAGTTAATAAACAGTTTAAATAAATCTAAGGACCCCAGGAAAACACTCCTTAAGAAAAATTGGTATATCAACCAGTTGAGCCACCAGAAACTAACATTTCTGGCACTCCACTGGGGATTTTTGAGTTAATAATAGTCTAAGCACACCTTAAGACTTCGGAAACCCCCTGTTTCAAAGAATATATGGTGTATTAACCAGTTGAGCCACCAGCAAATAACATTTCTGGAAACTCCACTGGGGAATTCTGATTTAATAACAGTCTAAATACACCTTAGGACTCGGGAAACCCTTGATTCAAGAACACTGTGCAGTGAGTAAAAGCAGTTCTTTCAATCACTACCAAGCAAATGGTAATCATGATAAAAATTGTTTGAATCAGTGACAAACTAAGGAAACCTTAGGATTCTCATAAGAGCTTATCAAACCTTGAAGGATTAGCTAGCATAGCCATAAGAGAAAACTGTCTTTGTCTCATAACCGTAGCTAAGTTTTGAAACAGATTTAGGACACTCTTAAGAACCAATAGGATAGAAAAATATCTTAGAAAAACCCAAAAATATTTCAGATTGGTATTTAATAAACATGGTGGTGGACCACAAAACCTTTTACCTCCAAAGAAGCTAAAGACTTCCACTTGGCAACTCAACAATCCTAAACAGATCTTAAGACTCCACTGGGAAGAACCATTATCATCTTAATATCATTTAAACTCAGTAAGAGGATTTTTAGGATTAAAATTTTCTTGTTTAAAAAGATCAGTTAACTTCTCAAAGATTTTCATATCTGGTTGAAATTTTCTTGTTTAGTTGGGTCTGAAAAACACAGCATAGTGGCTCCTAGAAAGATTCATACTAGAGCCTCCCCTAACCCAAACCCTCCTGAAATATTTGATAACCCAGAAATTATCCTTAGGAAGTCCCCTAAGATAAAATTTTCAACTGTTTTCAGATCACCCTTGAGAGCTAATTCAATTCCTGAAAACCTTGCAGCTCTACAACAATCACAAGTAGACTTAAGAAATCCATTTAGAACTAGGTCGCTTGATGATTTAGATTAGCTAGATTCAGAGTCTTCACTTTCATCTCCAGAAACAAGTGAACATCCTGGTAGTAGAGAAACAACCCCACCTTATTTACATTTCCTTTTTATTTTAGGTGTCTCTCATCCAAGATCAGCTCAACAATCTATTCTTGGTCCATCCACATCTGTTCATCGTACATCCACTATCCAAACCACTCCTTTCCAGCCCACTTTCCCTCTTGTTAATCCACCTCATGTAAATCCACCCCCACGTCATATCATGGCAGCATGGTATGCTCCTTAGTCCTTCCTATACCCTTAGTCAATCTTCCACAGGACTATCAGTCCAAAATACCATTGTATGATGCCAGTAATGCTACTACTACATCACATCATGTGGATAAGATGAATGACTACTTTGACAGAAATGAAATTGATGATGAATCTGTCAAACTTAGACTATTTTCTCAGAGTTTAGGGGATGAAGTAAGAAAATGGTTCAAAGGCTTAGCCCCCCACAGTATAAATGATCTCCAAGGCTTCCATCAGACATTCTTAAACAAATGGGAAGTAAGGAAGAATCCTCTTCAAATACTTTCTGATTATAAAAATCTCCAAAGAAATGCAGGGGAAAGTGTACAAGCTTACTGCACTAGATTTAATAGTGTGTATAATTCCCTTCCCCCATATTTAAAACCTCCAAAAGGCTCAGTGTTAAACAAGTTTCCTGAAGGGTTTGACCCTGAAATGGCCTATTAGTTGAGAGAGAGAGACCCTTTAACTCTTGAAGATATGAAAAATGGGGCTCTTGTTGTGGAAGTCAACTTAATGGAGAAAAGAGCAAGAATGAGAAATGAGAAGAAAGTGTCCTTTAAAGAGGAATCTACACCTTCTACATCTAGCTCAAAGATGGAGAGAATGATGGATGAGATGATGAAGAAAATGAGCATTCTTGAGAGAGAACAAGCAAGTCAAAACCAAACTGCTCCTCGAAACAGAAATCAAAACCAGAATCAGAATTTTAGGAGAAACCAGCCTCAAAATAGACCAAGGGAGGATGATCAGCAGATCACTCCTCCTTTCCATCAAAATTATGTGAGTGAGGTTGAAGACACAATATATCAAATAGAGGATGATGATATCAATATGTTGGGAGTAGATAATGATGACTTTGAAGTTCATTATGATAGAAAACAAGGTCTATATACACCCTATGATGACAAAAGAGATAATGATGAAAGTTATTATCAAGACATGGAAAATGTTATCATAGAGTCTCAAAGGGAATATGACCTTAGGAGTAAAAGCAATCAACAAAATCCCAACCACAAAACCTCCGACAAATCTACACAAAGCAGCACTATAAATAAATCCAAAATTGTAAAGCAGAAAGACAAAACAGTGGCTGTAAATTCTAATAAAAGGTAAAGAGAAAGGCACTCAAAACAACGAAAAAAAGAGTGCAGACCTTAGCAGTACTAACACTTCAGCTATTTCTCGTGTTAAAACGATTTTGTCAAATGTAAATAGAGCTAATCAGCAAACAGATTTTGCTGACAGAGTGGCAGTTAACAAGGCTAAAACAAGCACTTCAAAGAGTCAGATCCCTTTTATCTTGGAGCAGGAAATTTCCAGAATTAAAATCTCTGCTCCCCTTACTGAGTTGGCTTCCCAAAATGTATATAGGACCCAAATTTTGAAGGCTTTAAACATAGATTAAAATAATTACACAGTAAATCTTAATGATGATCAACCAGAGCTCATTTTTTGTCCTAAGATTGAAGGTAGGTATCAAGAGGGACCTGTTCCTCCCTTTTATGTAATTTTAAACGTTTATGACAAGATTTTTCATAAAGCTATGCATGATTCAGGGGCCTCTCATAATTTAATGCCCATAGCTATAATGGAGAGCTTGGGTCTAAAAATTACCAGACCTTACAAAGACCTATACTCCTTTGACTCAAGTAGAGTGAAATGTTTAGGATTAATCAAAGACCTCTATGTTAACTTAACAAAAATCCCAGCCAAATGTTTAGTCATGGATATTGTTGTGGCTGATGTGTCCCCAAAGTATGGAATTCTATTATCTAGATCTTGGGGAGCTAAGTTACAAGGAACTATGCAGATGGACATGACATATGTGACCATCCCTGTTTTCAATCAGACAAGAAGAATTTACAGGGAGTCCCATATGCAGTACATGGTTACTAGCCAAGACAGACCACAAAACTCTCCTTTGTATTCTGTAAATATAGGCCTCGATTCTTTTATCCTATTTAATGATGAAACATTCAGTGAACAAGTCACTTTAACTCAATTAATGGCCGATAGAGAGGAGGAGCAAGATGAAACAAAAGTGTTAAAACAGTTTACTGGACCTGTAAATAACAGAAAACAACACACAGTTCTTGAACTACAGATCATGCGTCCATCGCTTTTTAACCTTGAGAGTCAAGAAATCATTCCTCAATACAATTAAAAACTGGAGGAATTAAAACAAATTCAACGGAGTGCTGATATTCAAGAACAATCCGAAAGCACGTTTGTTGAAAAGGATAGTGACCCAACTGTTGAACCCGAGACTAATCCTCTGTGGAGTATGGACTTTGACGAGTCCTGCACTAGGAGAAACGCTCATGCAGGGGTCTAGATACGCAACACTCAAAACAACCACATAGAAATCCTTTCCTATAGATTAAACTTTCAGTGTTCTAATAGCATAGCGAAATATGAATCCCTCCTTTTAGGCTTACATTTGTTGAAAAAGTTAGGAGCCAAAAGAATTAAAGTACATGGGGATTCATAGTTAATCATTAGGCAAGTCAACATGGAATACAACACTAATCACCCTATACTTAGAGCCTACAGGAATGATTTCGTGGATTTGCTAAAAAATTTTGAGGAATCCCAATTGATTTTTGTCCCGAGAAGAAAAAATATCATGGCCCACAGCTTAGCTTTTGCTGCTAGAACATGCCTAACGCCACATGAAACCAAAGAATGTACAACTCAGATTAAATTCAGACCATCTGTTCCTAATAACAAGAAGTATTGGCAAGTGTTTAACAGAGACAAACAAATAGAAGACTTTATGCAGTTCAGAAATGAATTTGAACTACCTAGTTCAGATTTAGAATATGAAACAGACTGCCCTAGTGAAAAAAAATTTCTTGGCGAAGAAGAAATGTCTCCTGAGCTTGCTGATGTAAATATTTTATCTAGCAAACTTGAAAACAAAATGGAAATGATTACAGAGTTAGAAACAGAGGACTTAGAGACTCTGCAGTCTGAAAATCAAAGTTTGCCAAAGGGTTTGTCTCCTTTAGAAGAGTTGTTTGATTTCAATGATGTGGCCAAGAAGCCCAAATTGGAGCCGGTAGAGACTGAATTTGAAGAATTTAATATAGGCAGTGAACAAAAAACAATGATGATCAAACTGTCTAAGACTTTACCAGCTCACATCAAACTCAAATACATAGAGTTGTTCAAATAATTTTCTGATTTTTTTGCGTGGAGTTATAAGGATCTGAAATCCTATGACACTGAAATAATTCAACACAAAATCCCTCTCAAGGAAAGCCAAAATCCATTTAATCAAAATTTGTGCAGAATAAACCCTGTTTAGTTACCTTTGGTTGAGAAGGAAATCAAGAAAATGTATGAAGCTAGTATTATTTTCCCTATTAGATATTCTGAGTGGGTGTCTAATCTGGTGTCAATTAGGAAGAAAATAGGAGAGATTAGGTTTTGTATAGACTTTATATATTTAAACAAAGCTTCACTCAAGGACAAGATGGACCATATTTTACAAAGGGTAGTTGGTTCTAAAATAATTTCTTTGCTTGATGGCTATTCAGGGTACAATCAGATTTTAGTTCACCCTGATGATCAATTAAAGACAGAATTTACTACACCTTGGGGCAATTTCATGTATGTGAAAATGCCCTTTGGTCTAATGAATGCTGGAGCAGTTTTTCAGAGAGCCATGGACATAGCATTCTCGGAGGAATTAGGCTACTTCATCATTATTTACCTTGAAGATGTTATTGTGTTTTCAAAGATGGATGAAGAGCACTTGGAACACTTGAGGAAAGTATTCAAGAAATACAGAAATTTTGGGATATCCTTAAACCCTAAGAAAACACTGTTTGGGCTCCAAGAAGGTAAACTTCCTGGGCACATTATTTCAGAAGAGGGTATTAAGATAGACCCAAAGAGGATTGAGGCCATATTGCAAATCTCTCATCCTCGAAACATCAAGGAACTACAATATTTCATCGGAAATATTAATTTCTTAAGAAGGTTCATACCCAACTTGGTTGAGCTCCTTAGAAACATTACAAACATGTTGAAAAAGGAGCAAGGGGTTAAATGGACCCTGGAAGCAAAGAAGTCCTTTGATCTGGTGAAACAAGCATTAACCAAAACACCCGTTCTAATAAGTCCTGATTTTTCAAAATATTTTTATATTTTTTTATTTGCATCAGAACATACAATAGTTGTTGTCCTTTTACAGAAAAATACGCAAGGACAAGAGCAGCCTATTGCATTCTTTAGCAAGGCATTGAGAGATGCTCCTTTGAAGTATAACATTATGGAAAAGCAAGCTTTTGCTTTGGTCAAAGCTTTAAGAGAATTCAGAGTATACATCCTTCACTTAAACATCATTGCTTTTGTCCCAAATTCAGTTGTGAAATACATTCTAACATAGGACCTAGATGGTAAGAGAGGTGAGTGGATAGCTTTTATTCTTGAATATGATTTAGAGATCAAGCCCACTAAGCTCATCAAAGGCCAAGGTCTAGCTAGATTAATGGCTGAATCAAATTTTGAATTTCTTGACATTAATATGATAAATGCTTTAGACAAACAAGTGGAACTCTCAACTCCCATTGTTGAAGATCATTTTATTAATTCCTCTTGGTATGCTGATATTCTATATGTTTTTCTTAATTTGAATACACCTCCTAGTTTATCAAAAACAAAGGAAAGGTTTTTGAAGCTAAAAGCTATGAACTATTGCATTATAGATAAATGTCTTTATTGGACAAATGCAAGTGGGATATTGCTTAAATGTTTGCCTGATTTTGATGCAGAGAAGGTTAAGCATGAGTTCCATGAAGGAGAATGTGGAGGCCACCTCTACTATAAGACAACAACCAACAAAATCCTAAGGGCTGGTTACTATTGGCCCACTCTCTTTCTTGATGTACACAAGATGATAATTTCCTATCATAAATGCCAACTTTTTGAGGGAAAAAGGAAGTTGCTACCCTTACCTCTGCATCCAATCACTGTTCAAGCTCCTTTTCAACAGTGGGGACTTGACTTCATAGGAGAAATCCATCCACCCTCCTCTGCCCAGCATAAATGGATTGTCACTGCAACAGACTACTTCACAAAATGGATAGAAGCCATCCCATCTAGGCAGGCCAATGACTCTGTCATCATAAAATTCATTGAGACTCATATACTCTCTAGATTTGGCTGTCCTAGGAAGATCATCACCGATAATGCTACAACATTTGGATCCAAAAAGATGGTTGAATTCTGTCACATATATCAGATAACATTGGGTCATTCTACTGCTTATTACCCTCAAGGTAATGGGTTAGCAGAGTCCTCAAACAAGAGCTTGGTGAACATCATCAAGAAGTTGTTGGAGGACAACAAGAACTCTTGGCACACAAAGCTAGTTCATGCACTTTGGGCTGATAGATTTAAATTGAAGAAATCTATTAACATGTCACCCTACCAGCTTGTGTATGGCACAAATGCATTTTTTCCAACCAGCCTTGGTGTACCAGTTATGAAGTTCATTCAAGAGGTGCAGTCTGAAGATAATGACATGATCAGAAGAATAAATCAGACCATTCACCTTCAGCAAACCAGAGAGGAGGTTTATAACAAAGCATTACAAAAGCAGGACAACATCAAAAAGCTTTTTGATAGAAGAACAAAGGCCAGCAATTTCAATGTTGGGGAAAAAGTGTTAAAGTGGGATTCAAGAAGAGAATACAAGGGAAAGCATGGGAAATTTGACAAATTATGGCTTGGCCCTTACCTCATTCATTCTGATGCTGGTAACAATGCCTTTTTCTTGCAAGAGTTGAATGGAGCTGAACTGTTTGGGGGTCCTGTCAATGGCAGGATGCTCAAACATTACTTCTCTTGATCCTATCATGTTTTGAAAGCCTTTTTATCTTTTTTCTCATTATAAATATTTCATCCACCATTGCATTCAAAGTTAGAAAAATAAAAAATACAAAAACAATAGAAGAAAGAAAAGAGGGTAGATTGTAAAAACAATAAAGGTACATCCTCATACCAAAAAAGAGAAAAAAAGTTTGAAAGTGTGCAAGCTAAAATGCCACTTCTGAAAAACACACTTTAAAATTATTCATATAGCCTAATCATGACTAATTAGTTTTTAAATTGACTGCTGATAGGTTAGTGAATTCGATTTGCCAAACAGCTTAATCTTGGCTTATCAGTTAGGTAGATTAGGCTAGAAATTAAAGGTTGAAACAAGCTCAAAATCCAAACCTAAATTTTCAAAAGAGAAATGACTCAAATCTATTGATTTCTTGAGTCAAAAAAAAAGGTAAAACTAGTTCTAATCAGCTCAAAATCTGAACCAGATAACAAGCAAAAAAAGCTCGAATAAACTCAAAAATAGAGCTGCAAAAAAGAGAAGATCGTGCTGAGAAACTTTCAGATCTTAAGCCTTCCATTTTGATTTAATTTTCTGTAAAATAATATCTATGTGGAGCTTGTTATTTAAAATTCGCCTTTGGGCTAAAATTCACCCCTAAAATTATCCCCGTTATTTATGCCATAGATCAGCAACAAGTTAGATTTTTCAATCCTAACTTGTATGCTTTTAAAATTTTTGTTTTAATAAATTAGAGAATAAAATCTGTTAGATTGTTTAATCCTAACAGATAGTAGATTAGGTAGAGAAGCTTATGAACTCAACTGTTTAATATGAGTTCGTGGAGAAATAAGAAGTAGAAATAGATTAGATTTTTTGTTTTCAAAATAATAAAATGTTGTAAAATATTTTTCCAATCCAAGTGCACTCTAAAGAAGGAAAAGTGTTAGATCAGTAGGATTTGGTAGGTAGAAAACTTGTGTCGATGAAGTTCCATTGTTGTTCATGGCTGCTAACATTTTCCAAACAGAAGAAGATCATCCAAGTAAATTAATTTTTAGCCCAATGGATGAGGCACTAATCAGCCCCCCAGAGAATGCAAGTCTGAAGTTCGTGATGCCTTCAAGAAGGCACCATCCCCATGTGGAGCCACTGTTAGCCACCTATAAAATTTGTCATATCAAATGGTGGCTAAATCATTTTTTGATACTTCAAGAAACAAGTTTTATTGCAAGAAATTGTTATCTCTTGAAGCCTTATGAAGACATCATGCCCTCTGTTTAACCTTCATTGTTGTTTCCCTTTTGAAATGCTGAAAATCGGCTACTTTCATAAAGAAAAAAATACTGCAAAAATCCCATTCCCCCCCCCCCTTTTCACTTCAAGTTAACCTCCATTTTACCCCCTTGCTTCCTCATAAAAATTCCTCTGTTTTTTATTATTTCCCCTTTCCCCTTCATCAAAATCCATTTTATAAGGTTTGAAACTCACTTTTGAACCTTACCGAAACCCCCAAATCCATAAAAAACCTTGAAAATTTTCATAAAAAATAAGTTTTTTTTACTATGGGCTTAAGCCCCTTTGGGCTAAGTCCTAACCACTTCCCCACCACATGCCCACGCCCTATAACCAGGCACTATACCCATCGGGCGCTTATCACATTGGAACAATCGGAGTGCGCAGGTCTATTTGCTATGTTAAAGCCTCTAATGCGATTGGCCCTCTGTATATAAACCCCCAACCCCATTGCCGCTTCATATAACCACAGAGCTCGCAATCGGGTGCTAAAATTTGTGAATAAAATATTCCCGATCACTTTTTCCCTTTGTAAATTCATAAAACCCATTTTCTTAAGTTTTTTTTCTAAACCCGCTGGTGAAATATTTCTTCATGAAAAGGACCATCGATCTAAAAAGGCCGATCGACGGTCAACAGAATCTTGCATCGGAGATTTACAAATGCGTAGATTGAAAGACCATCACCTTTCTTCCAACTCCAATTGGCCCTTATATATATAAACCCTGGTCCCTTTACTTTTCCATATATCCAAAAGGCCCCGCAATCAGGCACCGAGCATCATTATATAACCCGCCCCGACATCATAAAACCTTTTTATTTCATAAATTTTTTATTTGCATATGTTATATAGGGTCCTTCCCATTCATTGGTCGGAGCCCTTCTCCATTGTTGATCTTGGACCAATCAAACGGTCGATATTATATCACGTCGGAGATTTCTGTTGGTGTAGTGTATTATTTTATTCACTACCTCTGATTGGCGGTCTTCCAATTCATCCTCCACCATCGATCTGATCTGTAGATCGATGGACCAAATTCAATCGCATCGGCGCCCATTCTGTATTGCCCCCGCCGATCGCGAAAGCTCCGATTGCATCTAGTCCATCCACGTGTCAAGATCTGATGGCCCAGATTGCACCTCCCGACCTTGGTTAAAAACATGAAGCCCTGCTTTATAAGGTTGTTTGAGGAGATCTCAGTTGTTGATCTCTGTAGATCAATAGCCCATATTAACCCCTTTCTCCACCTCGTTTATTTTTCATTTAACTCCAGTTTTAATCCTGACCGTTGATCTACTTTAATCTAACGGTTCATAATAATCCTGACAGAACTAACTCCTGTGGGTCCTGCCTCCCTCCATATTTGATCTCAGTTGTTCATTATTTGATCCAAAAACTCAGATTAAAACTTCCCTTCCTGATTCTACCCGCGCATCTTGTCGTCTTTCGCGCTCATTTCCCATCGTTCGATCTGAGGCCCCAGATCTAACGGTTGACGTGCGTTTTCACGTAACTTTATGCTCGACTGTTAATTCCTGAAAATTACATGATGTAGGTGGTATTGAAATGCCACGTGTCAGGTGGGAATGCATATTGCATTCTAAAAGGCAATACTGCCTACCTGCCTTTTCATTGCGCGATACTGCCAGTTTTCGCTCCCAAAACCACTTTCCCCATTTGCATTATGTTTTATCGCATGCGCTCCCCGTTTTTCACCTCTGCAAATCAACGGCTTAGATTCAATCTGAGATTTACACTATCGCCCTCCACCTTTCACTAAGGGATTTCTTAGATCAATCTTAAACCATTGATCTTGTTGGGCTAATCTAATCCAATGTTCTGCAATTATCCGGGAAACCCAAAATTTCATTTCAATACATTCCCTCTGCCAAAGGGATTTTCACCCTATTCCTTTGTATTTCTTTGCATTTTCACTTATTGTAATTATAATGTGACCCCTTCGTGTTATATTATTACGACCGCTCTTAACCATTGATCAACACTGATCGACAGCCCAGACTTAATCCTCTGCACCATTTCAATCAACTGCCTCCTTCTTCACCTCTGCAAGAAAATCTCCATCGTTGGATGCTTTCATCCAATGGTCGCGTCTTAACTGTAGCCTCCTAAGCAGTCTTACCCTAATACGCAGGATTTTATAACATTTTGTGTTTTTTGCAGGTTTTTAAAAGGTTTTTCAAATAATTTTAAGAATAAAATAAAGCCAAGGATGACGACCCTCCAGGATTTTTTTTATCAAAGAGATTGCTCCACAGGGTTGCAACACCACGTTTTTCCGGTGTCTCCTGAATGCTGGCAACTCCATAAGAAGCCCTGTCGCACCTGCATATCAACAAGACATAGTGAAGCATAATTGAAACAAAGAGTATTGGTGTCGAAGACCTAATCACAACAAAATTGAAGAATTGAAGGATGAATCATAGTTTCGGTGGATTACGGATAAGATCAACAATCAAAAGACTAATCCACTAAATTAAATATAGTTAAAAAGAAGAAGACAGAGTTTAAGCCTAATTAAGCCTAATACACAGAATCAAAACAAATTAACCGTGTTTAAACAAAAAATCAAAAATATCTATCACACAGAGATGCCTCCACCACCACATTAGAGGCTAATTGATTCCTCTCAGCTACCGAATTGCCACCTATATCCTCAAATCATTCAACAGAGGCTGAGTAATGACTAGAAGAGAGGATATTTTCCTCAATACAGCCAAACAGTTATTCCAAGCCAAACAGAGTTATTGCAAAGATGATATAGAGCCTTAAAGTCAACAAAATCTTCCAGTGAGCTTAATTCTTAATGTAAAACAATTAATACAGAACAAATATATGTAAACTTCTCCATTGAGCCTCTCAAAGGCCAAGAATCATTAACTATATTAATTGAACTTAGAAGATATTTTCTCTCTTTGACCTCCTCATTTTTTCTATAAAATCTTCTTGAGGAGCCCATTGTAAAGGGTTGGTTGCAGAACTTTGAAATATACTTGTGCTCGAAACTTCTACTTGTAAATAGTGTTCTACTTGTAGTCAAATAAGTTAGGCTGAGAAGTGAAGATTATTTCTAAATTGAAACATTCGACTTGAAGATGTAACTAGTTTGACTTCAATATACAAGTTGTTTCTTGGGATCCTGGTTTATATCATTGGTGAAGTGCTTCTTTCTTTGTTATCGTTTTTCTTTTCATGTATGCCATATTTTCCATTATTCTCTGATAAAGAACATCAAGCATAGAGTTAGGATTTGCTATTTATAGTACCCTTCTCTAACTGATAAGCTTTATCTCAATTTTTTCCTCCAATTTGTTTATTTAAGAATGATTCAATACAGTTCAAGCAGTTAGGAATGTTGGCGTTCCCTCGTCCTAATGTTTACTTTAAACATTTTTCTTGAATGTTATTTTCATTATTTTCTTATTAAAGATAGACTAGAAAAGTGATGGTGTGCCCTGTTTTCTAACTTCTTTCTCCAAAGGTAATTCTGAAAATTTCCCTAAGTGTATGCTGAAAGAAAACTAGATTTAAAAGTATCTTATCTGATCTTAAGTTGAATTTTGTTTCTCTTATGTGTTTTTCATCCTTTATGAAAGTAATTATGTGGATTACTGGATTGTTTGTCTCTTGAGTTATCTTTAATACGAGCTTGTTCAAAGAGGTTTATGGTGAGCCCTGCCCTTTGGTTGGTTTTAAACAGTTGCTTAAAAGGCTTTTTCTTGTTTGGACAAACTATAAATCCTAGTTGAAATTATTATCTGTTTCCACCCCTCCAACATTTTATTGTTCCATTCCATCATTTTATCTCAAAAGATCTTGTGATATAGATGAATTACCCCTTGGATCACTCTTGAATTGTTGCACAATTAAAACCCTTTTATGACTCCATAGCCCAATAGACTAAAAACCAGCGTTATATCTATCTTTTTAGCCAAAGCTTGTTCTGATTGCTTGCAAATTCACACCTTTGAAGCTCTTTCCATTTAGGACTTTCCACTCAACTAATAATCATGCTCAACCATCCAAAACAAAAAAAAACCCTCGTTCTTCATAACTAGCCTAATATCATACCTAAAAGCTTTAAAGATAATCCATCTTTGCACTTTATTGGAGAGATCCCTCTCCGGATTCAAGAGGGCTAGATCCTAGAATCCCAAAGTGGTTCAAGTGTACTCTTCGTAGTTTTGGTCTCACCAATCTGTTGGAATTACGAGGAGCTAAAAATGTCCGCCATCATGAAAAAGAAGCCTCTAGCCTAGAAAATGGCAAACCTATTTCATCACTCTCTTATCAAAATCATTGTAACTCACCAATTGGAGCAACAAGGCATTCCTTGGGAAGCCTTTGTTACCCATTATGAATTCACCACTTCATCCTCCATCCCACTGTAAAATGTGCCATCCTCTTCTCAAAATATTCCTCATACTCCTTCATCGCCCTCCACTGGCCATGTTTCACTTTAATCCCATGAATCACTATCCCAAACAAACCTTCTTCAAACACCTTCCCCTGAGAAAAGTGATCATGAAGAAACCAGAGATGATCTTGAGAAAAGTACTGTTGGCCCTAAAGAAAGCAGTAGTGGCCCTGAAGAAAGTAGTGGTAGCCCTAAAAGAAGCATTATTGATCCTGAAGAAAGAAGTATTGATCATAATGAAGGAAGTGAAGGGGAGAATGATGAGGATAAGTGAGAAACTGAAGAAGAAGAGGAAAATGATGAGGATAAGGGAAAAGCTGAATAAGAAGATGGAAAGGGAGATAGTGAAAGCAGCAAAGAGGAATATAGCCAAAAGAAAGACAGAAAAAACAGCAGAGAAAATGAAGAAAGCAAAGGGGAAGATAGTAAAAACAATAGCAAAGAGGAAGATAGCCAAAATAGAGACAGTCAAAATAGCAGCAGAAATAAGAATAGCACAGAGATTCAAGAAGTGATACCCATGATGAGGAAGGAGGACAAGATGCTGGGACTCATAGTGAAGAAAAAGACACTAACAACCTCACAGCAGACAGTGCCAAACAAAAGGAAAAATGTCATGACAATGACCAGATTAATGAACATAGTCCAAAGATAGTTTTCAGAGTTGTTTTGAATAAACAAGGAAGTGATGTGAAGGATCCAAGGGATGTTGATAGTCAAAAAAATAGTGAAAAAGGTAAAGAAATGGTCAGTCTTGAAGATGAAAATGTATCACACCTAGGCACCTCCCATAATGTAGAAACAGAGTATGACACTTTTGAAGGTCCTCTTGGTAATGAAAGCATGAAAAATGTTGAAATTTATAATCAAAGGGACTGCCAATAGAAAAGTGACAAAGAGACACCCACAAAAAACATTCTTGAAGAAAAAGGCAGTCCTAGGGTTGTAAGTGACCAGATTGAACAAGCCCAGTTTGTGACACCTATCATCATCCCTCATCAGAAAAGTAAGAAGCATGTATTTACTACCTCCCAAAGGCAAGGGGCCATGCACTCCCCCTCAAAAACAGTAAAAGGTAAAATCACAAAAATAGTAAAAGGTAAAATCACCAAAATAGTGAAAGGTAAAGTCACTCAAACAGTGAAAAGAAATATCACCATGGCATTGAGGAGCAGGGGTAAAATACCAAAGAAATACAAGGGTAAGAAACCCATGAAGGACAAAGGCAAGAAGACAATGGAATAATAGGAAAGTAGTCATGAATAAGATATGGAGTTTGAACTCATTCACTTAAGCAGTGATGAGGAAAATGAAACAAGGATACTTAATTCTCTCCTACAGGACCGGAGTGCACAAATCAAAGATTTAGAGGTTGAGTTGGAAAGATCAAAATATCTCATTCATTTCCTACAAACACAAAACAAACAAATGAGTGGCCAACTTTCCATTTACGAAACATGGGCGCTCAAATACAAAAGAGAAGCTCAGAAATCACAAGTCATCTAGAGGAATACATGGGCACCTATGAAGAAGATAATGAGGAAGAGGGGTAAGCTAGGAAGAGGCCTAAGACTATGGGTCTTAGGAAAGCATTGGAAAAACAGAGAGAGGAAGAATCAACCCAAGCACAACAGTTCACTCTCACTAAGCTCCTCGCCTTGGAAATTGAGCATGACAAAGAATCATGGCTTGAAAGGGAAAATCTACATTTGGAGACTAAGTTGGAGAAGGCAAACAAAGATCTAGGCTTACAAAGAAAGATGACTGAACATTACAAAAGGAGAAATCAGTTTGCTAGGAAGAAGCTCAAGACTGCCCAAAGGAGGCGCCCTGCGCCAATTGATGGTAATAATGAAGCTAGGCTTATAATTTTGGCTCAAGCTTCACTAAAGGTCTCTAAGGACCCTTGAGGGACTCACTCACCAATTTTGAGCAAAATTGAACACTTTTGGGTTTTTTGCAAATTTTCAAGCCTAGGAGCACAGAACCATGGATGTTGTGATTTTTCTCAGAGCATTTTCAGCAAGAAAAGTTTACATTTTTTTATTCCTTGGCACTAGGGGAGAATTCTCACAAAATTTCAACTCAGTTGGAGCTGTTTTGGTCCCTCAAAAGGTCCAAAAATAGCCATTTTTCACCTTTCTGCCACTGTTTCTGAGCAGGTGCTGCGCCCTGGGAATATGCACCTTTTATAATTTTTTGGAAACTTTTATAGATAATATTGAAAAAAATCAAGCATATTTGGAAATTAGACATCCATAGCTTTCCAACGGGTCATCCTGAATCCTTTTTCGACATTAGGAAGGCCTCCAAAACCTTACTGCAAAAAGGCCTTTTTTGGTGCTGCGCGCCTAGAAATTTTGCAAAAAATAGAGACAAATTTATGCATTCCTATGTGAGGACAAGGAAAATGTGCATTAGGCAAGCTCTATCATGTATTTCAAAGCCTGAAAGTGGTTTTTTTGTTATCTTGGTTCGAAAAGGATATTTTGAAAAGATATTTTGTGCCTTGGACCTTGTAAGGCCTCAAGGGTAGTTTTAGATATTTTGCTTTGGCCAATGGCCTTCTAGTTTCTCTAGTGAGCTCTTTCTCCTCTTGGCTTATATAAAACATGAGGATTCATTGTAAAAAATAGGAGAACTTGACATGTTAAGATAAATACATAGTTTTATGAGCGTGGAGAAAATATTGGTTTTATGAAGTGGATGAATGTCTTGCTTGGCTTGATGGTAGAGGAGCATTGTGTGAAAAATTCCATAGCTTGGTGAATGGTGATGTTTCCATAATTTTTTTATGTCTTCTTGTTTTCATTAATTTTTCATGCTTCTTTTTTGCTGTGGATCAGAAAATTATAGGTTGAGATATGCTCATGGAAGCACCTCAAACCTCCTGTTTATTACAGCTTTGATGTTTTCTTCTTCTTGGTCATTACAAGGAATTCTTAACTGCTCCTTAAGTCCACCAAGAATTTGTTATTTTTTTAATTAATATTCAGTATGATAGCTATCAAATATGATTTAAGGTATGCCCTACTTATTTTAATTTATCAAGACCCTATTCTGAAGCCTTTCTATGAAATATTGATTGATTAGTTAAGTCAAAGAGGTTTCGCTCGATCTTGGTTTGACATATGTTGTTTAGGAGTTCCCTCTTCATATATTAAGTTATTTTTTTATCTTATATGTTTTCCCAACAGCTGAAGGTGAATTTCTAAAGTTATGATTTCTTATGCTTCTATGTCTCATCTGAATGTTTATCTTTCATGTTTATTAGTTTGAGTATTGTTCATAGAGATTAATGATTTTCCCTACCTCATGAGTATTTGCTTTCAAACTATATATGTTTAAGACTTATTCATTTTTCACAAACTTAATGTTCATTTAACCTCATACCTCACCCAAAGGATCCATTGACCTTGCTAAATCGGCCCTGCAGTACACCTTGTCCATCATTTAGACATCCTTGACTTTATCTGACCCCATAGCCCTATTGATTTGATGAGCTCTCTTTCCATTTGTCCTACTTGATCAGTTTTACCTCAAAACCAAAACAAACCAAAATATCATTAAAAACTAGCCTAAAATCAAACATACAAAGCGAACAAGTTCACATCCTTTGCATAATAGAGAGAGCCCTCTCTGAGTCCAGGAAAGCTAGGTCCTAGGACTCCAAAGATTGGTCTGATGTTACCCTATCATTTGGTTTACCAATTTGCCAAATTACAAGACTCTGATAGAACTGAAAGGTCTCCCTTCCTCCTAATATAGCATCCACATATGATGTACTCCTCCAAAGAATGAGATGTTGTTTCATCAATGAATCTCCAAATAGCCCCTCCCAAGAATGCAAGCTAGCCAAATGTCTATCATCATGAATAAGTAAAGTATTGAAGGAGGCAATAAGGTGTTGTCTAGAGGTCCTATCAAGGCATGGAGTCTGAAATTTATTGGGAAACATGCTTCCCATGTGGATCCTCCATCCCCAAGCAATTATCCATACAAAATGAGCCACCTCCCAACATGGCAACTCCTGAAAATGCTCCTCCACCTTGAGCTCATGCAATGTAGGTGGGTTGAAAATCTACACATGGTAGACATAGGAGCCTACCCCATGTTATCCTCCTCTCCACTTATGATAAGTGTAGAGCATATGTTGATCTTGGGCTGCAAAACAATTTCTCTCAAGTGGCAAGATGAAGACTAGATCTCCAAAGATCTCCTCTCCAACGCTATGAATCAAGCTGGCCCAAATCATCCCATATGTGATGGATAGGAAATTATCACCATATGGCATCCCATCAATAACATGGCCCACCTCAACAAAAATAAACAATTTTTTGGCTGTGGTGGCCATATCTCCTCCATGCTCCTATTAGCACATGCAATGCAAAAAGCGTGGGAATCCTCTTCCCCAAAGGACACTTCCAACTCATGTGTCTCTCTTCCAATCATGCTCCCAATATAAATAAGATCAATATCAGAAAATTAAATCATGATCAACATAAAAATGAGGAAAATTTTGAAGGTTTCATGTGGTGCAAGAAGGTACCAACAATTTTCCCAATAGTGACAGTGCAGTTTTCAAAACTGTTGCTTCAGAAAATTACATGGCAAGTTTTTTTTTGTTACATGGATAATTATGTATGTGTGACATCTACTGATAAATAGAAAATGGCTGGGTACATCAACTGAACATACATGAAAGAAAACACTTGCCCAAGGCCATATAAGAGATGGTTGTCTCCATCAATTCGGCCCAATGTTGACCATGGAGCTCAATGAAAATCTTGCCCTCTTGTGGAGCAATGCATTTAATAGGAATGGTAAGAATATTTAAATACTGTGTTAGACAATCAATGGATGCAAAAATAATATTATTACCATGTGTTTAGAGTAATATGATGCATATGTATATGAATAATTCTTCCATAGTGGTATGACACACTCCCATGAAGAGGAATGAACCATATGCTACATGAAGATCACCCTTATTATACTTGGAAATCCAAGTTAAGAAGATCATATCTCTGTAATAGATGTTTCCATCCACTACTCCATCAATCTTAATTCCTCCTTGCTTACCAAGTGCATCAATGGTGAAGTGATCCTGGGGACACTCCATCAATAACCCCAAGCTCCCAAGTGACAGCACTATTGGCCCATGCAAATAAGCTTCTGCCAACTCATAGCTCCATTCTTTGACATGCTCCTTGTCAAAGATATCTCCCATAATTTTGCTACACTTAAGAAGTTCCTCCCAAAGTGGAAGTACCTCTTGATCATCTAAGGCCAAGGAGTAGCCCCTTTGCACCATGATAGTGCCATCTCCTACTCCTGCAACATCATGCGAAGTGTTAGAACAAATTTTCCCTTGCTCTCCCAAGAACAACCAAAGCAATAAAATTTTTTGTTGCCTCCTCATACCTCCATCATACAAATCATGTAGTGAAAACATAGTGATTTATATGAATAATATCATATCAACACAATGTGTCCTTACTCCTTACTGCCCTATGATGCAAGTATCCTACCACAACCCTTAGAAAGAGGATGATGGCCAAACTCTTTCAAGAGTAGCAAATGTAGCCAAGCCTCCTACTGCCCAATATCATACATTTGCAAGTAGCTTTCTAGCTTTTTGCTCATCATTCACCTCCATTCATCCACCGATGGATCATGAACCTCATTCTGCAAATACTTGGTATCCTCCCATTGTAGGACACCAACCTTCTCAAATATTTGAAGAATTTTGCACTTCATGGAATTTTGAAGTGCACCTTCCATGGGATCTCTTGATGAGACCTCCTCCTCTTTCATGGCCTTCCAAAACGAGTGGGGTCTTGGATCTGTTGTAATTATAAGTCTCTCTTTGAGCTGTGGCATGCTCATTGAGAAAGTGTCATCTAGACAGGAGAAAATTTTTCTTATCTCAACATGTCTACCCTTTGTCATCTCTTCCTTCATTGATTCCTGAATGAAGCTGACATCCGATTGCTCCCATGAGGAATGGGTCCTCCTTTCTTCACTGCTGCTCTTGGACAGCATAGTGCACCTCTAGTACTCTAGATTAGCAGTAAGTGATGATTCTGGATCATGCAGCAACAGGTTTCCACAATCCTCTAAAATATTTGCTGAAATATTAGAAAGTGGAAATTCAATCATACCTTGATGGGCTTTGGGAACACCTTGTATGCCTACAAGAGTCCCTTCTTCTACTATATTGGCTCCCTCAACTGCTGATGTTGAAGGTTGCTTCTCCAAGATTGTGACAGTGTTGATACAAGTCTCCCCAAGAGATGGTGAGGAATTCTCTTCCTCGGATTTTTCTTTATCAAAAATATTGATCATCCTTTGAGTCGACAAAAGAAGATACTTTCTCATGTCTCACATGGCTGAACCACCAATTGCTTGCTTCACCCTTCAGGTGCAGTGCTGCAATCTCCACTGCTTCTTTCTCTTCCACTATATGTAGTAGGAAGAATGCACTGAGTGTCCTTGCCCAAGCCTTTGATGCAGATGTCCCGTCAAAAGTGGACAATAGAAACCTATTGCCCCTAATTTCTCCCTTGCTATAGGGTCTCCTCTCTTCCTCTAGTTGAATGAACTGTGGGAAGGCTAGAGTCTTCTTGAAGGCTCTAGGTTGAGACTTGTTCTTAACAAGGTATTCACTTAGAATCTGATGTTCCAAGTGTCTTTCATGTTGCTGGTCTTCTTCTTTGTGAGAATTGGAAGTGCATGGCTCTTCCTCCTCTTGAAACCTTCTAGAGGTATCACTACAGTTTTCTTCTCCTTGAAACCCTCTAGGAGTTTCATTGCATCTTTCTTCTTCCATCTGTTTAACCTCCTTGGAGAGGTTCTTTCTAGATCTGAAAAGTGATGAGAGTAATCTCATTCTCTCCATCATTATTATCTTTTCTCCTTCTCTTCTATCTTCTTATGGTTGAAACTCACAGGCTGAGCCAAGATTATGCTTTGATACCACTGTAATATCCCAAAATGGGGAAGCATCATTGCATAAGCACAATACTGGAGTAGCAGTGAGAAATTATCTCATAAAATTCATTGAGAAACACATGGCCATCAAATTAATTAAACAACGTCAAAAAGGAACTCCTTTACATCATTCCAAGTGGGGAAAATGCAGCATTTAGACCATAAAAACGTTATTCCCAGAGAATTTTTTTATAAAAGAGAGAAATAACACTAGGATCCCTTATATTATGTAATATGGGACTCACACCCAAAAAATATTCAGAAACAAATCTCCTTTTCTTGTTTAAACAGATCTCCCAGTCCCAATATGGCTCAAAAAGGCCCAAACCCCATGAATTATGTAATGTAGAAATTACTGAAGCATGCACAGCATGATTTTTAGAGGGTTTCTACTAAAATTGAATGGAAATAATAGATATGTAGTTTATTTACTCAAATCATGAAGAAAAATGGGGATCTAACCCCTTTTACATATTCTGGAAATAAACCGGCAAGGGTTTCATGAAGTACAATGTACAAAATATTAGATCTATAGATCTAGATCTGAAAAACACAGTCTAAGTGGATCTTTGCATACATACAGCCGAATGATACAAGAATTGAAGTAGGATCCTTCTTACAAGATTTTCGGGAGAAGGGTTGGCCCTTCCCCTAAGAAAGAAGCTCAAGATTGAGGGGATTGACCCTCACACTGCAACACTGCAAGAAATGACACAATTACTACAAGGGACTGCAATATAGCTGATGGAAGTCCTTTGGCCAACTTCCAAGATATGAAAATTTGCTCTTGAGCCTTCCTTACTGATCTCCCAAAGGAAAGGAGGCTCCCTCCTTTGAAAAATGAGTGCAGGAAGTGGTGTTTTGAACCCTCACTGCAACACCCTCCAACACAACATTATAATACTGCAGAAATAATGCTATAGCTGAAGGAGGATGCTTGGCCTCAAGCTTGGATGTGAGGAAAATTAGTACAATCTCCTTCAAGAGGCCTCTCAAGAAATGAGAAGGATTCCTAAATAGGAAATCCTTGTGCTAAGCAGCACAGCAACTCTGATAAATAGCAAGTCGATGAAGAAAAGTCTAAGCAAACAAATCAAATATCATTCCAAAGATGTCTTGTTATGGTTGCCTTGCCCTCCTTTTATACATGTGTGAGCCTTTCTACCTTGGGCCCCACTCAATTAGGGTTTCCTCCACCAAGGAATATTCCTCCCACTATCTCTACATTGTCTTACAAGATGCTCTCCACCTCTTATTCCAGCATTGTTGACTTGCTCAAACTTGACCTTGTCCACATGCAAAATTCCATGTTCACACATGAAGGTGTGAAATCCAGCCTTTATGTTGATCCCTTTTCACATTATGAGGGATTTTATTTAGATTTTTATTATGCATGGGCCTCCTTACCCATTTATTCATCTCCTCAGTGAAATCAGCAAAAATTAATATTCCAATTTGCTGCATGAAAATTTTTGAATATTACACAAAAAGCGCAGGAAGGCTGAGAAGGAAGTTGAAGAATATGTCTAGGAAAAAGTTTGTGCTGGGTTGTCATTCAAAATACACATAGCTTGGATAATAGAATTGTTGCACAGAACTGCCATTTGGATGCTCCGATTATATATTCTACCAACAACAACATGTGGAGACTTGTTTTGTATCTCGGTATTGCAGTATTAAAGTGACTCCTACCATCAGACTTAGCATACATACTTTCAGTACCTTTGAAATCCACAAATTTGTGAACAGTCACCATAACACCTCAGACTTGTGTCAGAAGCAGAATTTGGAAACGTAGGACAGAACCTGTTAGTATTGTTTGGACCAACATTTTCGTACTTTTTCAGACTTCTGGTGTCTTCTGCTTGTAAAACGAATTAGTGGATCTGTGAAAGAATTCAAACGTGTTCTAGCTTGGATTTGTAGTGGGATTTTTTGGACCACTAGAAGCATTTAAAATCAGATCTGGGATGACAATTTTTTGTGCTCTGTGGAGGACATTTTCTTTGAATCATTGAAGCTCAGATCTCTTGAAAATATTTTGGTCCAATATAGAACATCAGGAGATCTTTGGACCATCTCTTCTTGACGCGGACAGTCTTTTGAAACAATTTTTTAAAAGCAGCCCTTTGAGACAATTTGAGCAGACCTAGGAGGCATTTTGAAGCACTCACTTGATGTTTTTAGAGCAGCCCTTGAAAATATTCTAAAGAAAAATTTTGTAGAAATTTTGGTATAGTATTTGAGGAGTTATTGAAGGTGTTTAGATCAGAATAAAAGTTAGTTTCATAGCATCTTTAAAGACAGTTTTGGAAGACCTCCTGAAGTGGATTTTTTGGAACATATTTGAAGTGGTGCTTGATCACCTATTAAAGACACCTTGAAGGATACTTGAAGATATTTGAAAGACTTATAGAATTTGGTCTTGGAGATATTATTGGAGACCATGATGCGTTGAAGCCATCATGAGGTGACTTTGGAGATCTTTGGTTGGGTATCATGAAGAGCAGTGGCGACACCTTAATGGTAAAAAAAGGTTGTCATTGATGAAGTGATTTGGAGAAGACGTTGCTGAAGAGATTGACAGGGCTCATTGAAGAAGATATTGAGAGTCGTGAAGATTCATCAAACATATCTTGAAGAATTGAAGCTAAGGGTTGGAGCCTCATAAGGGACAAGTTTGGTGCCTTGGAAGATAGGGTTGGAGCCCTAGAGGATAGGAGTCCTCAAGAGACCAGGTTGGAGCCTGTACCAGAGATAGGGTTGGAGCCCTAGATTTTGGTGCCTCAAAGTGACAAGGTTGGAGCCTTGGAAGATAGGGTTGGAGCCCTAGAGGTTGGTGCCTCAAATTGAAAAGGTTGGAGCCTTGGAAAGACCAATTCGGTGCTTAACACAATATAGTTTGGAGGCTGGAAGATTGGAGTCTTCATCTAGGGTTGGAGCCCTATATAATTATTGTACTTTACTTATTATAAAGAAGAAATTAATAATAGTATCTATTCCATAATTGTTTCTTCTGTGTTATAAATATAAGTGTTAATTTCTGAAGATGTTCTATGCCATTTCAGATTAGGGCACAATACTGAAGAAGATAGAACATACTAAAGGATCGATAGAAGACAAGCCAAAATAGAGATAGAAAATGGTGGTGTTACGGCGATCAGCAGGATGCTTCAACCAGCAAAGTCTCCAATAGGTCATTCAGACAAGCGTGTCACACATATAACCCAGACAAAGAACAGTCCATATATATATCACAACTCCAACGCTATCTAGAGAGAGAGAATTCCTCCACAACAATGTGTGTCAAGTGATCTCTAAGTCTCTCCAATATATAGGAATCTTTGTGGGTGTGTGACACGTTCTTTAAGACATTTAAGTCTATATTTTATTCCAAGCCGACCTAGCACATAAGTGGAATAAATTCAAAGTACATTTTCTTCTCATCCGATCGAGATGATCTTTAGATCAATCTTACACCTCTCTAAAAGAGGAATCCAATAAAAATATTGGGATCATCATCTGAGCAGCACAACCCAGAGTTTGGACCTAGTTGTCCAATTTTAACACTCCCTCTCAATTAGGGAGAACTCTATCCACTAGTGCAATCCAAACATCGTACGTCATCCCGCCGTAACTTGCTTTGCTGGCCTCTTTATTTCAAAACAGAAGTGGGTTAGTCACAAAGACATCATACCCGGCTGACAAATTCAACCCAGAGGTCCGAAACCTCTATAGGACTCACAAGGAGTCTCCAACCAACCCAAAGTTGGTTCATCTGACCGGAAGTCAGCAGGAGGTCCGAAACCTCACAAGACTTGATCCCATATCAAGTGGTTGGATCGTGCCATCCTAGATAGAGAGTACGGAAATCTTTGATGCGTCCATCAGGATTTACTACTATTCTTTAGCTTTTCCCGCCTCATTGGCCACATGAGAGGTACTTCCCGTGAGTCTTGAACTCAATGGGTAGGATGCATACGGGGCACAGATAATGAGAGGAGAACCAACTAAAAATCACAACGGTGGGGTCCAAGCACACCAACAAGGTTTGGAAAGCCTAGCCTTGTGGTTGCCCATAGCTTCGAGAAGCTCTCCCCAAAGCCCCCCAGAGCTCCCAAAGCTCATTGTCCAACAGGACCCATATCATAGGGTCGTTCCACGATACCAAGATTCTCACGGAAGGTTAGGAACATGACCTTCCCCAAGGGCATAGTGAGAATACCCGCGACCTACTCATCAGTTCCTATATGATCGAGCCTTATGGCACCTCGCTGTACCATATCCCGGATAGTGGTACCAGCCATCAACATGCTTGGATCGTTAGTGGAACACGAGATTCTATGACAGACGAATCCCCCTCTAGTTATCACAAAGGATAATGGTGGCATCTAGCACATGCTCGAACAACTCACTAAAGAGCTTTCGTAACCAAGTGACTTCACAACAGTCCATACATGTTACAATGTATTCGGCCTCAGCAGTGCTCAAGGCTACCGACATCAGTTTCCTTCCCGAAGCAGATCTACATGTGAAGTAGCATCCAAATGTGCTCTTGCGATCCACCACACTGCCAGCCCAATCGACATCAGTATATCCATGGAGTGTCACACTCCCGGCAGTGTATCTCAGCCCATGGTCCATCGTGCCTCAGAGATAGCTCAAGAGTTTCTAGGCACCAACCCAGTGAATGTTATGATCAACCATGTGTTGACTCAAAGTGTTTACTGCACAACATATGTCCGGATGGATGTTCCCTAAGAACATCAGGGCCCCCCACGAGTTGACGACACTCAGTAAGATTTTCTAACACAGGCCCAGTAGCGCTGCCACTCAACTTCTTGAAGTTGAGTTCCATCAGTGTCGACACGGACTTACAGTCCACCATATCAGAAGCTTCATAATGTTTTTTCCTTGAGAAAGAAAAATCTCTCCAGGTCTCTGCCAGACCTCTAGGCCTAGGCATCAGTCCTAGGTCCTTCATCTCGAACTCAACAGCAAGCTCCCTCTTATACTAATGAATGAGAGGGTTAGCACCTGTCAGGAAGAGGTCATCCACATACAGCTCATCCACATGCAGCACTAGAGTGAGAGGCTTCTTTCTATTAACCTTGTAGTGAAGGTTCAGATCAGCAATACTACGAGTGAATCCCAGCTTCATCAGGTGGCTATCTATCCTCTCGTACCAAGCTCAGGGTGCTTGTTTCAGCCCATAGAGGGCTTTCTTCAACCTGAAGACATGGGTGTCCTGATCCTGGACTTCCAACCCCAGAGGTTGCTCCACATATATCTCTTCCTTTATCACACCATGCATAAAAATGTGGTCTTAACATCATCTGATGAAGACTCCATCCTTGCATAGCAACAATGGTTATAATAGATCGAATGGTGGTATATCGGGCCACAGGTGCAAATATGTCATCATAGTCTATACCTTCCTCACAGGCAACGAATCTTTCCATCTTCGATTGAAAAAATTCAAGCGAAAATTAACAATTGAAAATAAATACTGATTCACCCCCCTCTTAGTATTTCCAACATAGATATCATAACCTAGTGATGAAGGAAACCATCGATGTGTTAGATATTCTTGTGTATAAATTCCTCCAACTCATCAATATAAATCCAAAACATGGTAGGGGGCAGTGGACAATCTTTTTTAACCCCAATAGTGCTTCGGATAAAATGTGCCATGAGCCACACGCAAATTACCAAGGATGAACTCATATAGGTGCATAAGAGTTGTCAATAGGGTCGTTGATATGCCTATATATCTGAGTCTCTAGAGTAAGGCTTCCCTTGGAACAAATTCAAAATCTTTCCAAAAATCTACGAAATAACAGTAGACTTTTGAAGAGTGGTGTCATGCCTCCTCAATCACATCGCGAAGGGTGAAGATGTGGTCAATGGTCTAATGAGTCGGTCAAAAACTTGCATGTCCCCTAGCTCTGAGTTATCTTTGGTCAAGTTCACTGGAGAGATTCTTATGTAGAATAGTAGCATATAACTTCGAGAATGTGTGGCCCACCATGATCGTTCTATAGTTATTGGGATTTGAGATGGAACCTGCATTGTGGATCAGATGGATGATGTGGTGTGACCATGCCAATGGAAAACCTTTGTGGACTACATGGTTGAAGAGATCAGCCAAAGTAGCTAACTAAAGCATGGAAACCGTGCCTAAATAACTCTGATTGGTAGCCTTCCGCATCATCTTCTTTGATTTTTTTCATCACCCAAATGGCCTATCTAATATCTTTGTCTGAGAATAGGTAACAAGAAGAGGGTTGGGAGGTAACATGAATTTGGGCTTGCCTTGGAATATCATAAAGGTTGGAAGTGTGAGAGAACATGGATGTAGGGTCGAGGTCAGATGGAAGAGGGGAGTGTCGGGGAAGGATGTTATGCCAAAATTGTTTAGGGGAATGGTCAAGGAGAGCAGAAAGTTCTCATCTTATATGATAGAAAAAGAGTTGTTTCTTGTGATGGAAGAGACAATGATAAGAATCTTTGAGGTCATGGTAGAGGGGTTGAGAGTCGGTGAAATCATATAGAATTTATTGATGTAGATACTTTCATTCATCATCATACCATTTCTTCATGGGGTAAGATCCAACTTTTGGGGAGATATAAGTGGAACGAGTGGAGTGGGGGAAGAATTTGAGTGTTGCTTCCCAAATGGCAGAGGAAAGACAGGTGTATTTAGTGGAAGTAGACTCAAGCAACGAGAATTGGCTCTTCAATGGGAGAAGCTTGCGTAGGGTAGAGGATAAGATTCCAGGGTCGCCTTCGTCAAATTAAAAGGTGGTTCGATGTGGGCCCCGAGGAGAAGGATGGGGTGGAAGGGGAGGGGAAAACTAGAGAGAGAAGGAAAAAAGTGCATGATCATCAAGGGGTATGGGGGAGATAGAGAGATGGAAAATAAAAGGGAGCAAGTTTTGGCTAGTGAGGACATAATTAATTACACTCGCACCCCCACAATATGGTCGACATGTGAAGAAGTGGGAGTCTGGGAAACAGAGGATACCATTTAAAATCAACAACTCTTGTGATTCCCCCAACTGCGATAGGTGTTTACCATTAATTGTATTGGGCACCAAAGCATCAGCTGACATCTGGTGAAGCCCTACTGAATCTAGATCTATCCCCTTGGTTCAAAACACATCCTTTGATTGATCATGGAGAGGTATATGGTGATCTCTAGTACAAGCATTGAAGTCCCCTTAGACGATGACTTCCCTAGTAGTAGAGTAATGGGTAATGCCTAAGTACAAGTCTATAAAGCGGTCCCCATTTGAGCTATTATGGATGGAAAATGGTGAAGAGGCTGGGGGAAAGTAATAACCTACAATGTATATGTCCCTTGGAGGAGAGACTCTGACGCTAATCCAAATCCACATAAACCTGGCAAACTCATCTTCGACTACCAAAGATACCATATTCCAGAGTGAGTCACTAGTTAAACAAGAAACTCCACCTGATCCTCTAACCCCTCCCTAGATCCTCGTCTCTTACCTAAAAACTGAGAACCAATGGTAACCTACAATATCTGGGAGTGGTCGAATACGACTCGCATGAGTCTCAGTCATGAAGAGGGTGTCCACTAATTCGAGAGCATCATACAAGATTCCTAATGATGACCAGAAAGATCAATTTCCATTACAATAGTGAATAGAAATGCATGTACCCTGTCATATCCCCAAGTGGGTCCGTCATTTGAAACCTCGAGTTTGGGGTTCCCACCCAGGTGGGAAGGAGTCAGGAATGACTGCTTGGAGATTCCAGATAACTGTCCATTTCCCTGCTTGTCTTGTTTCCATAACTTTTTCTCTTGATTTTTTAAGTTCCACAACCTATGCTCGAGTGAGATCCTCATATAATAAAATCATGTTGGGAAGAGAAAACAACTTTCGCTTATCCATGAGGGCACAGAGTTTGTCGGATGAAGTCTGAAACCTAAGGAATAGAGTGGAGTCGTAGCCCAACTATGCTTTGTCTAGAGCTATATTGGAGAGGCTAAGGTTATCTCAAAGGAACCTAGCACCCACTTCCATAGGATCCAGAGAATGGTGTGGTAAGGAGAGACATCTCACCTTGAGATTAAATTCTCACCCGTCTAGTGTGTTCTTCCACAAGTTTTTCTTGCACCACCCCCTTGACTATTGCAAGAGGGTTAGGAGTTTCATCCTTTACCCAAACCACCTGTGTGCAAGAATGGATGTGTGTCTCAGTTTCTTGTTTGAAGGTGGCCTATTAGGATCATATTTCTTCCTACTTTCTTTTAAGGTTGAGAATTTATGCATGCAATGTATCATTTGGAGGATGGAGATTCTCCTACTCTTTTCTTTCAAGTAATATCTTCTTATGGGATAAATTATCCCCTTCCACCTCTGAAACTCTAGAAGATAAGGTGTGTATTTATAAATGAAGCTTGTTGATCTCCATTTCCAGAAATTTCATTTTCCACAGCATTTATTTTACTTGGTCTATCCATAATGAAAAATATGACTCCATGGCTTTTTCATGGACCTATGTTACCGCTTGACCCTCAGCCACTATTACTGCAGGTTCAGGCAAATTTGGGGTATCTCACATGATTTCAAGGAATCGGTTGATGCCCATGTCTAAGTCCATCCCAGGTCCTATAAAAGTATTGCAAAGATAAGAGTTTTTACTTCAATTTTTATTCAACTGATTCATGTTGTTTTTCAAAAACTTAGCGTTCATCCCAATAAAAATAGTTTTAACACTACTCTTGTTCCTAATGTTGATTTAGAGGTCGAAAACTGCTATTGTTCCTGTTGTTGATTCAAACTAACATTTTCTTTGTCGTTCACTACTTGAAACCTGTGATGATATTTTCCTCATCTTCCACAAAAAACACCTTGATCTTAATAGGTTCAAACTATTTTTGTTGTGCTAGCTCCCTCGTCAGTTAAATAAAAATGTGTTTAGGATCACCTCAAGCTAGCCAATTGTGAAGGGGTTTATGTGTCAATTTTTAAGTGTCATTGATGAGAAAATTATGAGCTAATTATCTTTTAAAAACTCATGTATAGAAAATAAAATGCAAATAAATAACACACAGCAAAAAAATTACAAAATAGTTGATAATGGAGTTCACCCCTCCTGGACTTGCTTCAACAGGCTAAGCCCTCTTGGTATTATTGGTAAAATGTATGATTACATGCCCCTATAGTGACCCAATGGATTTGAAACCTACTCCATTAGATTCAGAAGACCTAAAAACCTCAAAAATGACTATTCAATCTCTGAAAATGGTTTCCAAGTGATCTAGGCTTGAACTCCTCTCCTGGTGGCCATGGGCTTCTTTAATCTTCAAAGTGGAAAAAACACTTTTAGAAGTGCTTTAACGTCTCTGAAACCTATTCCATTATGTTTAGTGCATGCTAATATTCTACTTCTTAAGCCAAAATTGGTCAAAAAATTCTCCAGATATGCTTCATTTAAAATTCCTAGGAAATATCCTCCAAATCTGCAGAAGACTCTAGTTAAGAGCGCCAAATTTGGAGAACCCACTGGTTTTGAAGGCACCCCTAAAACTCCACCAAGTTAAAATGTGAGTTAATTAATGGTAATGGTGTACTAACTGTGGATAAGTGCGGATTAGGCGCTATAAGTGCATTTTACACTAATCCACAATTAAAAAACGTATTAGTGCTTAACACGGAGGTTATGGGTAGTTAAACGCATTTTAAAACTAAATCAACGCATTAATATTTCCACTCCATGTCGTGATCATTGATGTATGGTATTATGGGGAGGGGGATGGTCTGTGGGGTTTCCCCCCTCCATACCCCATCCATTTCAATATTCTAACTTCAAATATGTGTGGCCGCCCATACCTATTAAGGACTAACGGTATGGCTCATTGGTGAAGGCAGACGGTTGGCGAGGAATCGAGCCCTAACCTCCGCCCAACCCTGTACATTTTTCTTCGATATAACATATCTCCCAAACCTTTGAATAGGATTTAATTCTTACCATAATATGTAATGTGCCACCTTTGGAATATGTCGACTTTGGATTATATAAAATTTCCATCGAATATACGCCAAGCTTGGACTTTGGGTTTAAATAAAAAATGTGAACTTTGGAATTTACAAATTCACCCAATAATATATTTCTCCACCATTTAATTCAACCATGGACTTTGGTATAAATCAATCCAACCTTAGGATTTAAAATAAATGCGCCACCATATATAAAACTCATACCATAGCATAAAAATTACAATTCAACCACCAATGAGTTAATTTGAACTTTGGAGAGGGTCCACCAAAGGGGACACATGGTGGCCCCTGGCTACACCATGTGTCAGCCTCTGGTTGGGCTATCCATCCTTACAAAAAAAGTCGAATTCATCCTTAGCAGCCAAAATTTTAAAAAAAATCACCTTTAAACCAAACTGGAGAATCTTGTTGTGACACTTATCACAGTGTCATTGGGAGAAACTAGAGAAAACCAAATTTTTATCCTTTGACCCTCTTTGACCATTTTTTTGAAAATTATCCTATTTTACATGAAAATCAGCGGGCTCTAGCTTCCTCATATAGAATTTTTTTTGAGTGAAATGAATTACATCGAATTCCTAGCGACGGGGCGAATCTGGTCATTCTGGTTTGGTGAAATTCTAAGCACTTTGAATTTTTGGCAAATTTTTTCCCCTAATCTAGATTCTGATCACTCCTTCCCATTGACATGCTTTTGGAACCACAAAAGCTATTTATCTCGTAAAAGCTAAATACTCTTTTTTTTCCCAAGTTCTATCATCCTGATTCTACTTGTAAAAAACTCCATAACAAACACTTGGGTTAATTGGCATGCCTTCCCTTGAAAATGTCTTGGCTCTTCAATCAATGTTTTCCTTTTGTTGTTGACCCAATCCAACACTTTTTGGCTACTTTCTGATTGATAAAACACTTTGCAGTACCAAATCGATCCCTCGGTGCTTGGAAAACTAACTGATGGCCTTCCCATTGAGAATCATGTTTCTCCTTTGCACAAACATGCATTCGATGCAAGCTTCTCCTTGGAAACCACTTTTCCAAGTTGAGCCCATCTGAGTGAACTATAGCAATGAATTCCAACATCAGTAATAACAAGAAAAGAAATGACCATTATTTTACCTCCACGGTTCCAAATTCCACATCTGGAAGAATGTATTCACCATCTCCTTCTCTTCTTAGCATCAACACATAAAATGTTCTGCAATGGCAACAAACTCTTTGACATCTTGTCCCTCTTTACATCATCCTCTAGTTTGACATGCTGCTCATGCCATGGATTTTAGAATGAAGGCTAATTATGAGCCTCTTTCTCAAGGGTGGAACTTCAAAAATACTACAACATCTTGTCACAAACACAACCATCAATCTGAAAAACACATCATTTAAACATATCCATGTACTCTTACATCTCGGTGTACAAACCATCAACCAAACACAAGTCGACAAAACATGCCTCTTTAGACAAATGACTCTCAAGTCAAGCATAAGCATGTGTAACAATTTGACAATTCTTTTCGCAAAAAAAAAGGAATTTCACATCTCATGAAACACTTCGTCAACATCTCCCTTTCATATTTGGAGAAAAATTAACTCTTTCAAGTCGATATGACATGCATGTAACAATCAATCTACCAACACAAGTTGACATTCATGCATGCGTAAATAATCAACACTCTCAATTTGACAGCATACATGTTAAAAAAAGCAATCAATTCCACACAAGGCAATCACTCATGCATGTTCATACACACAAACTCTCATGCATGTATAAATGCGTCAAATCTCTCACAAATACAATCATAAATACAAAAACCCCATTCATATGTACATGTACTTAAAGAGTTGAAATGAAAAAAAAATTCTGCATAATAGTGAGTCAACATACTCCACTTTCAAACACCTTCCTGGCGTAGACATGCAACATGCATTCAATTAGCAATGAAATGCATCAGACATCAAAATACATGCAAGGCTTCAATTGGATAAGAAATCCAACCATATCTTACCAAACCATTTGAGTGGCGCTTCTCTTAGTTGCACATCATCATGCGAGTCATCCTGACTCACATTGATTATGGAATCCTCTTTTCCATTATTGTCAAGATCTCTTTCCACCTTCAAATTTCGTGGATGACTTGCTGGATACAAAGTCCAATACTTGTATACAAGACGACCTTGCTTATGGAAATGAGTGAAAAACAATTGCATCTTCTTTTCAACATGGTTTTCTTTGTCTAATGGACCTTTGGCTTTCTACCTCCTTTGTTTAGAATTTTCCTGTGCATTGATATCTTCTTCCAAAACCTCAAAACATTATGGTTATTCAAACCACAAAAGGAACATGAAAATTTTCTCAAAATATTATGTGAAGATTTACCATGTTTATCATAATCAAAAGAAACTTGATTAAATGCAAATTTATACCTTGAACATTCGCATTTTTCACCTTCTTGAGGAGATGAATTTGATGAGGTAGTGGCTCTCTTCAAAATACCAAAAATTCATTCAATGACTTTAGATCTTTCAACATCCTCTTTTTTCCCATTCTCATTAGTTGCATGCTTATGAGCACCTTCTTGCAAAGTAACTGCAAGACTTTTGCATTCCTCGTGAATGCAATCTTCACAATATTGAGGTAATGAAAATGTAATGAAATTCCTTCTTGGAACACTTTCGTGTGCCTCCTTGGCTTTGGAGCATTCTCCATCATGTTTTCCATAACCAAGACCCAAATAGTTGGGCCCTTCCTCAACAACAATTGAATCAACTATGCCTTGTGCATGTTTGTCTAACCCTTTACCTTCATAGCCTATTTTCATCAATAATTTGTACCCTATTCCTCTAGTGTGTCTTTCCAAAGCACATACAAATTCATCTTGAGAGGAAATTTAATATAAACTTCAATTGCATACCTCTTTTTCAAGCACATTCTTGGCTAAGCTTTCCTTGGCATCATGGAGTTGAGTCTCCATATCATGTGTCATTTCGACATTTTCATTTGCAATATGGAGTTGAGTCTCCATCTCATGCAGCTTTTCAAGAAGTTCTTGCTTCTCCTCCTTCATGGCAATCAATTTCTCTTTAAGTATAATGCTCTCCCTCTAAACTTCATACATCTCTTGCATCATATCATTCATGATGTAGAGCTTCTGCAACATCTATTTATCAAAGAGTTTTGCTAAGGAAGATTGACTTGAAAAATCACTTAATGAAGTTTCCATCACACCTGTAATGCATACAAAGCTTCTTTGTTGTGATTTCAGAACTGAGCTCTCAATCTTGACCTTCTCCTTCACACATAAACTTGCACACAATTAAATTATCCTTGCACAAATTCAAAACCAATAGCTAATCCTTCTAGCTAACCTTGGCTAAAAGTAGCTAAACTTTGCTATGATACCAAATTGATATGAATATGGGAAAACTAGTTTTTTTGTGCTAGCCCCCTCATTAATTAAATAAAAAATTATTTAAGATCGTCTCAAGCTAGCCAATTGTGAAGGGGTTTATGTGTCAAGTTTTAAGTGTCTTTGATAAGAAAATGATGAGTGAATTAGATTTTAAAAACTCATGTATAGAAAATATAATGTAGATAAGTAACACACAACAAACACATTACACAATAGTTGATAACATAGTTCACCCCTCCTAGGCTACATCTCCATGGATATGCTTCAACTAGCTAGGCCCTCTTGGGATTAATGGTCAAATTTCTGATTACATGCACCTAAAGTAATCCAATGGCTTTGAAACTTGCTCCATAGCATTCATAAGACCCAAAAACCTCAAAAATGACTATTCAATCTCTGAAAATGGTTTCCATCTGATCTAGGCTTGACCTCCTCTTCTGGTGGCCCCGGGCTTATTTAATATTAAAAGGGAAAAAAACATTTTCATAAGTGCTACAACACCTATGAAACCTATTCCATTTTGTTCAGAGCATGCCAATCTGCTAAGAATGACTCTTCCTGAGCCAAAATTGGTCAAAAATTGCTCCAGATATGCTTCATTTAAATTTCCTAGGAAATATCCTCCAAATCTGGAGAAGACTCCAGTTGAGAGTGCCAAATTTGGAGAACCTGTCAGTTTTGGAGGTGTCCCTAAAACTCTGCCAAGTTAAAATGTGAGTTAATTAATGGTAATGGTGGATTAACTGTGGATAAGTGTGGATTAGGCACTATAAACACGTTTTACACTAATCCGTAATTAAAATGTATTAGCGCTTAACATGGAGGTTATGGGTAATTAAACCCATGTTAAAACTTAACCTACGCATTAATATTTCCACTCTGCGCCATGGTAATTGATGTATGGTCTTATGGGGAGGGGGTTGGCCCCCTCCATACCCCCACCATTGCAATGTTTGAACTTCAAATATGTGTAGCTTCCCATACCTATTAAGGACTAACGGTATGGCTCATTGGTGAAGGCGGACAATTGATGGGGGTAGGTCACAGGGTCGAGCCTCGACCTCCACCCAACCTTGTACATTTTTCTCTGATATAACATATCTTCCAAACCTTTGAATAGGATTTAATTTGGACCATAATATGTAATGTGCAGCCTTTGTAATATGTCGAATTTGGATTACATAAAAATGCCACCCAATATACGCCAAGCTCGGACTTTGGGTTTAAATAAAATATGAGAACATTGTAATTTTCAAATGCACCCAATAATGTAAGATAATTATATATTATGGAGCAATGCAACACATAAAATATGCGGAAAATACAAGCACACAAAAACACATAAAACCAAAGAGACACAGATATATGTGGTTCACCCAGTTTGGGCTACGTTCACCTCGAACAGCCAGTCCTTCCTTTCTATTATCTAGCAAAATGAAAAGACAAAACCTACAGCAGATTCACTGTAATATCCTCTGTTATTTCTCACAGTATCCCTCTCTATTTCTCGCTCCACAAATACACATACAATGCATAGCCACAATACAATGCCCTCATAAAAGCGAGGGGTTTCCTTCTAGGGTAAAAAAACCTAATCTAAACATAACTTCTATGGTTAGATCATTTGCCTAATGAACGGCCCAGATTGAATAGAAATTACTATACTTTTACAAGGCAATTTTACATTTGTTTTTAGCTTCGAGGGCGCTGCCCCTGAAAACCCCGCCAGGGAGCTTGAAACGGCGCCGCCCCCTGTGGATTTACGGCGGCGGTGGTGGGCAGCATTGCCGCCCCTTTCAGGTACAATAGGTACAGGGGTCCAATGTTGTGATACAAAGTAAACAAGATAATTAGGCTCCACACCCAACAATCTCCCACTTGGAGACTGATTGTAGCAACTCCACCGCTGCTTCATTTGCTGGACAATGACTCCTCTTTGGACCTGGTTGTTCCTCATCTTCATCATCATCCTTGAAGACCAATTGAAACTGAGCACATTTTCAGTTTTTCCCTGGTTACAAATTTTGTTAGCATATCTGCAGGATTCTGGCTAGTGTGTATCTTTTCCAGCTTCAACTCTCCATCTTCCAATACTGACCGTATGAAATGGTACTTGAGATGTATGTGTTTAGTCCTGGAATGAAATGCTAAGTTCTTTGCAAGATGAATAGAACTTTGGCTATCACTTTATAGCGTGCCCATATCATGCTTCTTACCCAATTCATCCATAAACCTTTGTAACCAAATCATTTCTTTACTAGCCTCTGTAGCAGCAACATACTCGGCTTCTATTGTTGAAAGTGCAACAACACTTTGGATTTTGAAACCCAACTGACAGATGTTCCACCTATAGTAAATACATATCCTGTAGTGCTCCTCCTATTATCTCTGTCACCTGCCATATATGCATCAACATATCCCTGTAGAGCAATGTTTGAACCACCAAAGCATAATGCTTGATTTGTGGTACCTCTCAAATATCTGAGAATCCATTTTACTGCCATCCAATGTTCTTTTCCTGGATTATTCATGTACCTGCTTACAACTCCCACTGCATGTGCAATATCAGGCCTTGTGCAGACCATTGCATACATTAAGCTTCCAGCTGCTGATGCATATGGAACTTTAGACATATAATCCATGTCTTCTTGGGTCTTTGGGCACATCTCCTTACTAAGTTTGAAATGGCTAGCAAAAGGTGTACTAACTGGTTTTGCATTCTGCATATTAAATCTTTTCAACACCTTTTCTATGTACTCATTCTGAGACAGTGTTAACTTGCGATTTTTTCTGTCTCTAGTTATCCTCATACCAAGGATTTGTTTTGCAGCTCCCAAATCCTTCATTGCAAATGAATTTGCCAATTTTCTTTTGAGCACATTTATTTCCTGCATGTTAGATCCTGCAACAAGCATGTCATCTACATACAATAGCAATATAATATAGCTGCCATCATTTTTCCTTTTTAGATAAACACAATGATCAGAGTGACATCTAGTATAACCTTGTTCAGACATAAACTTGTCAAATTTTAGATACCACTACCTTGGAGCCTGTTTTAAGCCATACAAGCTCTTCTTTAACCTGCACACCAATTTTTCTTTCCCTTTACCTCATATCCTTCTGGTTGCTGCATGTATATCTCTTCCTCCAAATCTCCATGGAGAAATGTTGTCTTTACATCTAACTGTTCAAGATGTAAATCTTCTGCTGCTACAAGACTTAAAATAGTTCTGATTGAAGTCATCTTAACAACAGGAGAAAATATTTCATCAAAATCAATACCTTTATTTTGTGCAAACCCCTTCACCACAAGTCTAGCTTTGTACCTCTGTTTTCCTCCATCTTCTTCCTTCAGCCTGTAAACCCATTTATTCTGCAATGTAGTTTTACCTGTAGGCAACTTGACTAAGTCCCAAGTCTGGTTATGCATTAAGGAGTCCATCTCTTCTTCCATGGCTAGCTCCCACTTCTTCCTGCTTTCAACCTACATTGCTTCTTCATAACATTCAGGTTCACCAGAATCAATTAGCAATAAATAATATAATGAAGGAGAGTATCATTCAGGGGGTCTACTTATCCTGGTAGATCTTCTAACACCACTTTCAGGTGTTTGAGGTGCCTGTTGCTGTTGTGGTGGTTGCTGCTGCTGTGGTTGTTGATTATTATTATTTTCAGGCACCTTTACTTTTTCAGTTATCTCATCAAGAACCATGTATTCCTTGATTTCTTTTTCCTGTTTCTTTTCCTGCAACTGATTCTTATACAAGACCTTTTCATTGAATATTACATCTCTTCTCCTAATGATTTTGTGATTTTCATAATCATATAAGCGATAACCAAAATCATTAACACCATATCCAATAAAAGTACATTTCTTTGATTTTGCCTCAAGCTTTGTTCTATTTTCTTTATTAATATGGACAAGGGCCTCACAACCAAAAGGCTTTAAAAAAGAGTAGTTTACCTTTTTACCTGTCCATGCTTCCTCTGGAATACCACCATCCAAGGAACTTGAAGGCCCTCTGTTTATTAGATAAACAGTAGTATCTACAGCATCTGCCCAAAATTGTAAAGACAATCCTGCATGCAATCTCATGCACCTTGCACGCTCCATGATTGTTCTGTTCATCCTTTCTGACACACCATTTTCTTGTGGTGTTCTTGGAACTGTCTTCTCTCTACGAATTCCATGCTCTGAACAGTACCTATCAAACTCTTTGCTGCAATATTCACCTTCATTTTCTGATCTGAGACACTTCAACTTCTTTCCTGTCTCAATCTCAACCAAAGCTTTCCATTTCTTGAAAGTATCAAATACATCAGATTTATTCTGAATACAATAAATCCATGTTTTTCTAGTTGCATCATCAATAAAGGTAACATAATAACGAGAGCCACCGAGAGATGATACCTGAGCAGGTCCCCATACATCTGTATGCACAAGCTCCAATTTTTCGCTCTTCTTTTCTTTCCCAACTCTGAGAAATCTGACTCTCTTCTGTTTTCCATAAATGCAATTCTCACAGAAATCCAAATCAACATTATTCAAACCTGGCAACAAATTTCTTGAGTGAAGAATCTTCATTCCCTTCTCACTCATGTGTCCGAGCCTATGATGCCATAATGCTGCATCTGCTCCTTTGGAAGTTAAAGCATTAACAGTGTTAGAAATACCATTGCATAAATACAATGTACCAACCTTTTCACCTTTTGCTATTACCAGCGCTCCTTTGGTGACCTTCCAAGTTTTATCTGTGAAAGTTGTCACACAACCTTCACTTCCTAACTGCCCTGTTGAAATCAGATTTTTCTTCAGATCTAGAACATGCCTTACCTCCTTTAGTAGCCATTGGTTTCCATTCTGTTGTTTTACAAGAACTTTACCCATTCCAACAATTTTACAGGGTTTATCATCACCCAAACGAACTTTTCCAAAATCTCCTTGAACATAGTTATGAAAATGTTTCTTATCAGGTGTGGCATGGAATGAAGCCCCTGAATCTACAACCCAAGAATCAGTAACATTTTCGAAAGAAAGAATCAAAGCATCTTGTAACACATCACCTGTCACATTTGCTTCATGATTGTTTTCTTGCTGTGTGTCTCCTTCTTTTCCCTTCCGAGATCTGCAGTCTTTCTTTAGGTGTCCTTTCTTTCTGCAATTCCAGCACATTATTCCTGATCTGGACTTGGATTTGCCTTTCCTTGATTTACTGCGATATCCCGAGCTCTTTTCTCTTTCCATTCTTCTTCCCCTAGACTCTGCACTCAAAGCATTACCTGATGTCTCACCGAAGCTTTTCCGTCGCATTTCCTCGCTAAGGATAGCACCAACAACATCATCAAACTTTAAAGTACTAGATCCAGAGACAAAGTTACTAATGGCCATTACTAAACCATTCCAACTCTCTGGCAATGAGCACAAGAATAACAGAGCTCTAACTTCATCATCAAATTTTACCCCTACAGAACTTAACTGACTGGTAACTGTATTAAATTCATTTAAATGGTCTGCAACAGATCTACCTTCCGACATCTTCATATTAAATAGTCGATTCATAAGAAATACCTTGTTTGAGGCGGAGGTTTTTTCATATAGTTTCGCCAACGTCTGCATCAAACCCTCTGTTGTTGTTTCCTTCGATATATTGAAGACGATTGACACCGCAAGATAGAACCGTACTGTTCCGAGTGCCTTTCTATCGAGAATGTTCCATTCCGCGTCTGTCATGGCCGCCGGATTCTTTTTTTTCTACTCAATGGTAGGTACAGATCTTTCTGATACAGATAATCTTCCATTTGCATCTTCCACATCGAAAATTTTTGGCCGTTAAATTTCTAGACCCTAAACTTACCATCTTCCGACATTGCTCCCACTCGAACCAGGAACCCTTCTTCCCTACGAGTTTATCAGCCAAATATACCTTCGGCTTTGATACCAGTTGTTAGAAAATTATATATTATGGATCAATTCAACACATAAAATATGCGGAAAATACAAGCACACAAAAACACATAAAACCAGAGAGACACAGATATACGTGGTTCACCTAGTTCGGGCTACTTCCACCCCGAACAACCAGTCCTTCCTTTCTATTATCCAGCAAAATGAAAAGACAAAACCTACAGCAGATCCACTATAATATCCTATGTTCTTTCTCACAGTCTCCCTCTCTATTTCTCGCTCCGAGAATACACATACAATGCACAGTCGCAATACAATGCCCTCATAAAAGCGAGGGGTTGCCTTCTAGGGAAAAAAACCCTAATCTAAACATAACTTCTATGGTCAGATCATTTGCCTAATGAACAGCCTGGATTGACTAGAAATTACTATACTTTTACAAGGAAATTTTACATATGTTTTTAGCTTCGGGGTACTGCCCCCGAAAACCCCCGCCAGGGGGGGCCTCCAAAAAGCACTGCCACCCCCCTGGACCCCCCACGGCAGCGATTAATTACGGGCGATGTTGCCACCCCTTTTAAGGTACAGGGGTCCAATATTGTGATACAAAGTAAACAAGATAATTAGGCTCCACACCCAACAAATAATATATTTCTCCACCATTTAATTCGACCATGGACTTTGGTATAAATAAATCCAACCTTAGGATTTAAAAGAAATGCGCCACCATATATATAACTAGGACCCTAGCATAAAAATTGCAATTCGACCACCAATGAGTTAATTTGAACTTTGGATAGTGTCCACTAGAGGAGGCACATAGCGGCCCCTGGTTGCACCATGTGCTAGCCTCTGGTTGGGCTATCCATCCCTATAAAAATAATTTGAATTCAACCTTAGGAGAAAAAACTTAAAAAAATTCACCTTCAAACCAAACTAGTGCATCCTTTTGTGACACTTTTCATAATGTCATGGGGTGAAACTCGAGAAAACTATTTTTTTAGCCTTTGACCTTGTTTGACTATTTTTAAAAATTTGTCTATTTGACACGGTGATCATTAGGCTCTAACTTCCTCATACAGACTCCGTTTTGAGTGAAACAAATTGCACCGGATTCCTGGTGACGGGTCGAATCCGGTCGTTCTGGTTTGGTGTAAGCACTTTGAATTTTTGGCAATTTTTTTCCCCTAATCCAGATTCTGATCACACCTTCAAAGAAAAGAGCCCTAAAACTTGCGACATAAATATTTGTTGGTTTAACACCAGGGTAGAGCAAAGTAATAGGGGTTTTAGCATGAGGTTTGAACTATGCTTCAGGTTTCTTTCACTGAATATTATGAAGAAATTCGCGTAAAGGCCTTCGACTGTCCCATCAAGCACTCCCTGTAAATTTAACAGTAACCTGTGCTCGGACAAAGCTAGACAGAGAAAAAGTTGTGAACAGTCTCATGTATATTCTATTCTCGTCAGGTGCCCGATAGAGGAAGAATGTAAGTCTAAACAAAAGTATATTTAAGCAGGAGGAGCACTTCTCATATTTGTTTTCTCTGCACCCGCCTATAACATGTAAACTCCCACACGGGCAATAAATAAAATAAGAACCCACGGCACACAGCAGGTGATCTAAGAGGATCGTACAGGTCCAAGTACAAGTGGCTTAAGTACAAAGGCTCAAAAATCAAAGTGTCAAGTTAAAGATGTCATCTTTATAATTCCAACGACATAGACGAAACTCAATTCTGAGTCTGTATGGAGTTAGAAGCAGTCAAATTTTAAGGGTTGACTTGGTGATGTGGCATCTTAAGGAGTCGAAAAATTTTCATAAATTCGACCACCGGATTCTGGCCAACTCCGGCCGAATTCCAGGCAAATTTGTGGGATAGTTAGTTTGACTCCTTCGGTCAAATTTCGGAATATTTAAAAAAAACTCAGGTTGTTTTTAAAATTAAAAATAATAGAGCGGGTCATGACCCGCGCCCTACCGCAACGGATCAACAAACATATATATATATATTAAATGGGTTTGGGCATCAGTCATGACCCCGCCACCCAACCACCCAATGCTTTTAATGAGTGGGGCCAACGGTTATGACCCCGCGGCCCCAACCCACACTCCGTATATGATACGGTGTCAGTGGTGGATTCAGGGGTGGGCCACCCGATGCAGGTCCAGCCCCACCATACCTTGTATTTAATATATACGATGGATTTTAAAAAGGAATTTTGTGGGTTTTAACACAATTATACTCATTTTTATGGAGGGGACGGGGTTTGACCACCCGACCCCCTCCCTCAAACAACAGATCTCAACCAATGCGCCAAGCAAAACTCCCTAGGGAGTCCGCCCACCTTATGATATATATACCTACAATTCAGAAGTGCACCCAGGAAGGCTAGGAGCGACATGGAGCACAAGACAGAGTGGAACATTGAGTGCCTTGCAGGAGGGTGGTGGAACCATGAACTGAGCTCATATCCAGAGGGCCCAAATTTGTCCAGCATCAAAATCAGGAAAATTTTATATGGATTCTGCACCTCTGATGACATGAATCCAACGGTGTTGTCCATTTCTTCATCAAATGTCTCCAATTTTTGGGCACTTTCAGCTATGGAGGTATAAGGGTGTAATATTGCATTAATGCATGTACTTTCATTTTATTTTCCACTTAATGAAAGAGGGCCTCCCCACTAATTGAGCAGGGCCCGGAGACGTATTCCCTCCTGGAGAAACTCCGATATCAATTTCTTGTCTTCTTTGTATGATTTTATGTGCTTCTATCTTCTTAAGTTCATGACTTTTAAGTTTCATGGTTAAGATGCAATTTTACATGTAATTATTTAATCCATCACAAAGAAAAATATTTTGGATCAAGTGGTATCAGAGCAGGTCTTTGTAGATGTGAATTGCATGTTTGTATCCTAACCAGAAATAGGCTATGAAGAGGTGAAGGGAAACTAAATTATTTTCTTCTCGAAGCAGGATGTGCACATCAAAGAACAAACATGGATGACAATGCTATAAATGAAGAGGAGCTAAATTTCCACAAAACATTCTACAAAATGGCAGATCGAGTCGAGAAGTTGTTCTCAAGGCTTGAAAAACTAGAAAGTGTAGGGTAAAATGCTCTAGAAGGACAAGGTTTAGCACATTGAGAAAATGGAGGGGATCCACATCCTTCTCCTTCCGTGAGTGGAATTTCCTTTTCTGCTTCTCACCATTGTTATAGGAATTCAGGAAATGCATCTAAGAAACCTTTCTTTAAATTGGATGTCAAATTTGATCTTCCCATGTATACTGGTGAAATTAATGCAGAAAAGCTTAACAATTGGATTAGACATATTGAAGTCTATTGCAGGATTCAACAGATCGAGGAGGGTGAGGCAAAGATCTAGTTGGCTTCTCTTCAACTGAACGACGCCACTCTTGTCTATTAGGAGAGAAAATTGCAAGGCAGCCAAAATTTGAGTAACCTTCTCTCCTCATGGTAAAATTTTGTTTCTACATTGAGAAAAAAAATTTACCCTTTGGGTTATAAGAAAAATTCATTAATGGAATGGAAACACCTAAGGCAAAGTAGAGGTCAAAATGTACAAGACTTCACCGAAGAATTTAGAAAACAAGCATTGACTTTAGGCATTCCATTAGATTCTCAAGAGATTGTAACCAAGTATATTGGTTATCTCCATAATTACATAAGACATTCATTATTATTATTTGAGCCTCCTAATATTGATGAGGCCAATTTGAAGGCCATGCATCTAAAAAGAAGGGGAACGCATGAACAAAATGACCACCCAAGAATAACTGCATCAGCCAAGAGAAGGGGAGAAAATCCCTCTTGTACACATTTTGAGAAAGAGGGACATGACGAAGAAAGTTGTTGGACGTTGCACCCTTAGTCGAGACCTGAGAGGAGTAATGAAAAGGGGAAGCAGAAGACTGCTACCATCGTGCAGAAGAACCAAGATTCTAAATCAGATGAAGATGATAAGGTCACAACTACAGGATTTGCACGTGGTAGACCAATTGACCTGGGGTCTGATTCTGGTGATGAAATGAAGCTTTCGGCCTTTGGGATCCCAGCAGACGGACCCATATACTTGGGCTATGATTCAGGAAATGAAACAAAAATTTCAACAGACAAAGTACCAAATATGAAAAGGACCCTCACTGCGACAGGGTTCCAAAAACTCGAAGAGATCAACCAAATAATTCAAGCAGATAATATTGAGCTAAGCAGGCTCCTATAGGAAGAAATGGAAGAAAAACAAAGGTTACTACACTAAATGCAAGCTAAGGATGAGGCATTAGAAAAATTTCAACATAGCCAAACCGAGGTAAAAAGAAAACCTTCAATTTCATGTACTTTTCATGATGATGAATTCGCTACTTTTGAAAAACATACTACAGGGATTGGATCCAAACTACTGAATAATATGGGGTATCAATGAAAGGGCCTCGGCATCGATGAGCAAGGCATCGTAAACCCCATCTATGTCGAGGAATTTCCATGTCATGTAGGACTCAGATACACCATGAAGGAAGTGAGAGAAAGCTCCAAAACAGCCAAATGTTACACTGAAATTTGTCACCATGACATTTTAGTACTCCCTTAGAAGTCTACAACATCAAAATTCCTAAATTCAAGCCTTGAAATTAAGAGAAAAGCTCATAAAAGTCTTAAAAACACTTGTACCGCACATTCTCTTAACATTGCCTGCGGTGCCGCACTTTTTTGCTCTAAATCATGTGGAGCTAAACGCACTTTTTATTTATTAAAGGTGTGGACCCCTATAAAAGGTAAAAAAAAGGTGGAAAGTAACATTTAGAAGCCCAGCAGTCAAATCTGGAAGCTTCTAGAAGCAATTATCCTGTTGAAGGTTCGCTCCTATCATGTATGCTCATTCCTCCATTATGGGAGCCTACCCCTTGGTTTATGGAGCTCAATCCCTTCAAAAGAGGACTCTATCCCTTCCATTTTGGAGCTGTAACCACTTTCCTTCCCCTACAAATTGAAGCTTTGGTTCAGTTTCAAGGGATGGAGATTTTGAGGTTGGAGTTAGTGAGTTAGACGTGGAGAATTTTTGAGGAGAAATGCTGTGAAAACTCAGACTCTCATAGCTGATCATTATATGGAAATTATTACACACCCATGTTCTTTTAGCTGAGAGAGTGCAAGGCTTGTTAGAGTAAAGGAAATGCATGTTCCGAACCCCAGGAAGGCCTGTATGATATCAAGGCAGACACAGTTGTAAGGCTCTTCTTTATTTAATTTAATACGAACAAATATTGTTTTCTCAATGGGTTATTTAATTAATTATATCATTTATTGAATTCCTTGATCATCTTGATAGATGTTTGATTCATGAATTGATTTATTATACAGGTGCTTTTGATCTTTTCTTTTGTTTGTGATTGCAGATCCTTGACGATGAATTTCTTCAAGCCACTGGAAATAAGATCAGCACTAGACTACAAGTAGGTTTCTAAACCCTGTTATAATTAATTCCATGTCAAACAATATCTAGAGAAAATATTTTTTATTTGTTCATTTGTTGCTAGTTGTCCGTAGGACACTTGGGAGGTTTGTCTTGTCCACAAGAACGACTTATTCGTCTAACACCAACGACCCACCAACAACTGATGATGACAGCACCTCCTCACATCTTGGTGACAGTGAGGGATTCATGCACACCTCTCAGATGCACATCGAGAGGAGGCATTCAAAGATGATACAGAAGGTATGGATGAGGAAGAATCATCACAACCAGAAAGAACCCCAGAAACCTGCATGTTAGACACGTCAGGGCAAAAGAGCACCCATGCAAAGTCTAGTTCTCGAAGCTATGCCATAGGAAAATCCACCATAGTGGGATGAACCATTTAATTTATTAAGTAAAAGATGGTTCTTTTAGAGGTCTTAGTGTTATGGCCATATTGTAAATCATGCATTGTGAATAAACAAAAAAATTGATGGTGTGTTTTCCATCGCTTCGAAATGAAATGGTCATTTTTTTGGCCTTTTCCTTATGAATAGTTGAGGTATTGGTTTCTATTATGTAATCCTTGCCTAATGAGTGTGTGCTATAAACTCATGTAAATTGAAGGGCTGTTGAGTCATGTGTGGTATGTACATGGTTGCAAATGATGTACCATATTTGCGTGCAGGTGATTGAAAGTGTGGTTTTGAACAAACAAGCAGTGTGATGGGTATGTTAATGCTTTTGGTGGTCCAAAATCTCTTCAGTGCGAAGGAATGATCTAGGAGGATCATACAGGTCCAAGTACAAGTGGCTTAATTACAAAGGCTCAAAAATCAAATTGTCATAAATGTGACAAACTCAGTGTCAAGTTAAATATCTCGTCTTTATGATACCAATAGTGCAGACGACACTCAATTTCGAGTCTATATTGAGGAGTTAGAAGCAGTCAAAGTTTAAGGTTTGACATGGCGATGTGGCAGCTTAAGGAGGCGACAAAATTGAAGAAATCTAGCCACTAGATTCTGACCAACTCCGGCTTGATTCTGGGCGAATTTGCAGGACAGTTAGTTTTACTCCTTCGGTCAAATTTCAGAAGATTTAAAAAAAAACAGGTTGTTTTTAAAATAAAAAATATATATTTAAAAATAGGGAGGGCCATGACCCTTGCCCTACCCCAACGGATCAACAAACATATATATATGAAATGGGGGAGGGCAGCAGTCATGACCCTACTGCCCAACCACCCAATGCTATTAATGTGTGGGACCAATGGTTGTGACCCTGCGGCCCCAACCCACACTCCGTATATGATACAATGTCGGCGGTGGGTTTGGGGGCGGGCCGCCCGATGTGGATCCAGCCCCACCATACCTTGTACTAAATATATACAATGGGATTTAAAAAGGAATTCTGCGGGTTTTAAAACAGTTATACTCCTTTTTATGGAGGGGGCGGGGTTTGACCATCCGACCCCCTCCCTCAAACAACAGATCTTAGCCAACATGCCAAGAAGACTTCCTTGGGGAGTTCGCCCACCTTATGATATATAAACATGCAATTTAGAAGTGTGCCTAGGCAGGCCAGGAGCGGCATCAAGCATGAGACAGAGTGGAACCTTGAGTGCCTTGCAGGAGGGGGCAGAACCATGAACTGAACTCATTTCCAGAGGGTATAAATTTTTCTGCCATCAGAATCAGGAAAATTTTATATGGATTCTGCAGCTCTTGGTGACACGAATCCAATGGTACTATCCATTTCTTCATCAAAGGTCTCCAATTTTTGGGCACTTTTAGCTATGGGGGTATAAGGGTGTAATATTTCATTAATTCTTATACTTTCATTTCATTTGCACTTAATGAAAGAGGGCCTCCCCACTGATTGAGCAAGGTCTAAAGACGTAGTCCCTTCTGGTTGAACTTTGATATCAATTTCTTGTCTTATTTGCATGATTTTATGTGCTCCTCTCTTCTTATGTTCATGCCTTTTAAGTTTCATGGTTAAGATGAAATTTTACATGTAATTCTTTAATCCATCCCAAAGAAAAATATTTTGGATCAGCAGGGGCGAATGATGAATATAAGACGATGGATTCAATGGTTGCTAGGGAGGCAACTTTCAATAGGTTTTACACCAGTTCTGATTAGAACGGAAAGAGGTCATAATTGTAGTTTTGGCCAGTGCAAACTTCACTATGACTAGAGTCTAGATTTTATATGTTCGTTGTGAAATTCAACAAGAGATTTAGCAGTCTGTGTGGTCGGTTTGTGTGGTTGATTCAACGGGAGCTTTACATAGTTTTTGGTTATGTTATGAATAGGTTTTCTCAAAATACTCTTATTTTTCAGTGGAGAAAAGGGAGATTCCAAGCCCTAGTCATCAAGAACTGAAGCTCCCCCCTCCACCCCCTCTTCCTTCAGACATGGCAGCACCACGAGGCTCCGAGACACCTCGTTTGACTCCAACGAGTCGAACCGAACTAGGTCGAGTTGGTACTCGAGTAAGGTTGGATTCCAATCACTTCAGAGTGGCCATCTCAAATCTCTGAGACGCTTTTATAAGAGGTTTATACTGACAGGGTGACCCTTGATTCCATATTTGTATCTTCATTCTAACCCTTTTAATTAGGTTATATTTCTACCCCCATAGCGCAAACTACTCCTTATATGAAATTTTCTTACTAGGCAAAGAAGTATGTTATTCGTCTAAAAGTCTCACCTTAGATTTTTTTGACTTGGATAAGTTTAGTAAACTTGGCTTGCATTCTTTTGTTAGGTGGTCATAATGGTGACACCTTGTGCACAAAAATGGGACCTTGGGATGCTCTAAAGACTAACAATGTGAGGAATCACCCTTCTGCAGAAATATTTCCTCCATGAACCCCTCTTGGAGGTCCAAATCCACTAGTCTTAACAGCAACTTACATACTAACAATATGTAAATTGTCTCCTGTCGAGCATCATAAAATGGTCTCTATCATTCCCCATTTTAACGATGAAAAACAATTTTATTTTCAATCCTTTTCACTTTGGAATTGAAAGGCCAAAGAGAGAGACTAGATCTCCAAGATCCAACAAACTTCAAAAAGTTTCCACAACTAACTCTTTGTGTAGAGAAACAAATCAAAACTATTTTTCTAAATTAAATCTAGCACTAATCATCATAATACTAACACTTTATCTCAAGGATAGTGCTAATTACAAACAATCCAAGCCTAGATATGCAAAATTCAAATTTTGGTTTAGGTAGAGCCTCACTGAAAATATTAGCTATATTGTCATAGGTAGAGAAATAATCCACATTAATTTACTTACAGCCGATGAGGTCTCTGATAAAATGGTATATGGTCTCAATGTGTGAAATTAATAAACTTCTCATGAAACAAAGAATTTTTTCTCAACTTTACGTAGGAAAGATGATCACAAAATGGAAATGTAATAATGTTCTCAATCACTCCAAGTTCAAGAAGCAATTTCTGGAGCCATACTACTTCATAGCTCCCAGTAGAAGTAGAAACATACTTAGCCTCTATAGAATATAAAACAACACATGCTAGTTTCTTACTACAAGAAACCATTCCATATCCCAAGGAGAAGCAATACTCTATTTTGGAGTTCCTAGAATTCACATCTCTGACCCAATATGCATCAGTAAACACATGAAGACAAACATCCTAGTCTCTTTCATACTTAAGGCCATAAGAAATGGTCCCACTCAAATAACAAATTATTCTTTTACCTGTCTGCCAATGCACCTTTTCTTGTTTCATCATAAACGGACTTAATACATTCACAATGTTTGAAAAGAGAATGTGATAACCACATTATATTTTTATCTTGATGTCTTCATAATAGAGTAATAAAATAATTTGTAATATTGTTATTGTAGCATTTTGATATTGAGTGTAAGTAGTGGCCCTAATACTTTAAGAAATGTGATCCTAAGAGTGGAGTGTGATGTTATAGCATTAGGTGGACTATACAGAGGACCCCTTTAAGGGGTTCACATTTGGACTTCTCCTTGTGTAGTTAAGACCCTTTTTCATCCTTGGAGTAGGTTCTTCCATTCAAATTCCACAGTATTTAGACATTTAAAAAATCTTACATTTGTATGGAGAAAGGTGGATTAGGTTGATTTTGAGGGTTCTTTGTGAGTTTGGTGTTCATATACCAATCAATTAAATCATATTTGAGATCATACAAGACATATCTTTCCTAATTGTATTTTTCCTTGATGTCATGTTATATGGATGAAATAATATGGATCTCTTGAATTTTACCTATCCTTTCTTGTAGCTCCTTGATCAGCTAAGCATTTTTTTTTGTATGACCTTAGTGCATATGGAAAAACTTACAATGGATATAGCTTAATCTCATCGGAAGCATAACATATCATATATCAAATCAAATGGGTCAAAAGCCCCTTTCAAGTGGTGATAGTTTGATAGAAATTTTAGGCCCCTATTGAAAGTAATGAGCCTTACAGTTATGCAATTGTCATGAAAAAACCCTAAAATTATTGATTTGAAATTATTGATATCTTGACTTCTTGATCTTCGATCAAGACAACATTTAACTCAGTGATTTTTTGTAGAGAACTTAGACCTACAACTTGTTTCCATAAATTCATCCGAGAAAGCTACAAAAATTCATTTAAGTTTTTAAACTAGAAAAAAAATTCCCCACTTTGATTGAGGAAAGGGATTTGATATTGCATGTTAAATACCAAAATATATCTAAAAAAAAAAATCACACAATATGTATAGAAAATATCTTTTATTAATATCAAACCCTTAAGCTATGACAATACCTTACAATTTGATTCTTGATTACTAAGAGTTTTTTTAGAGATAATCACATAAAAATTCATTTGTCGACGCCTTTCGAACCATCTATTGTGGTTCATCTTCAGGACAAGATGAAGAACAAAGTCATGACATCAAAATAAATAGATGTAGAGAGATGTTATCTAGCCATTACAGTTAGTTTGGACTAAAGAATAATTATTGGTAAAAAAACATTTTTTAATAGTGTGCCAGTTGGAAAATAGTTGTAAATAATGAATTAAATTAATTTTATTATTATTATTATTTTAAATAATATGGTAAAAACTAATTATTCCAAATACTAAAACTAATAAATAACAAGTAATAGTAAGAAAATAAATAAAAGGAATGAATAAATAAAATATAAATATAAAAGTAAAAATATAAAATGAATTGAATAAATTTGATTCCTTTTATGGAAGGAGCCCAATTATGTTCACTTGTCTCTTTAAGGGGGGAACCCTCTAATGAGATAATGCTCCAATTAGAATAATCTTCTCACATCCCATAAAGATTTATCCATCCCTATTTATAATTATCAAGAAAATTTTAGAAACCTCTAATCATAACAAACTCCTAACTACCTAGTGGACCTTCTTTTGTTGGCGAAAATGGGTGACATTTGGGAAAGACCTTGGTTCAGGCTCGGGACCAACAAGTTTCCATTATATTCTAGGACAACGCCGAGATTTTCACCCTGCTCAAGGAGAGCAAGGAGTCTCACCCAAGGCCTGTCGTGACCTTACTAAGATAAAAGAACTAGAACCATATTACTGAAGAGAAACTTCTAACAACTATCCAGACATTATAGTTATGTAGAACATGCTCATTGCATAGTAATCAAGAAATAAACTACCATTTAATAGTCATCAAGTAAAGCTATAAAAAAAAATTGAAATCACCGGTCATACATCATATATGAGAACTATTCAACATACACATCCCTAGGTCCACAAAACAACTTCAATCTATTATTTCATATGACAACTACAATACATATTCGACTCCGTAGAGTTCAGTGTAAACAACACATTACATCCCCAGCTTCGTAGAGCTCTATGTGATGATACAAAACCCAACCTATTCTCTGAAAACTCATCGAGTGAACTCTCTTTTCCTTCACTTATCTATCTCCTTCGACTGGCACTATCACTCTTCGCCCTTTCTTTTCTCGGTTGTTCTGGTGTGCTCTGGCATTTCATGTTCTCTTCCGCGGTTGGCTCTACCTCTAGGAGTCTTTCTACTTGTTCATTGTCAACTTTCCTTGCCATCTATGGTGCTTCTTGTTTATACTTCGCCACGTGTTTTCTCCTTTTTCGCAACCTGAAACAGCTCCATTTATTTCATAACGGTTCTCTACCAATCGATCTTCCCTCATCTGGTTGTCTGTAACTCAAAAATGGTTCTCCCAAAACAAAGGCCCCAACAGGCCCCAACCACAAGCTATTGACTCATCTCGAGTCAATTTTCTCCTGATGTTGCGGTCCCTAGCTGACTGTCAGCTGTTGTCTTGGGCTAGGCTTGTTTGGTTAGCTCCTTTTCCTTCTCCCTCTGCTTTTTTTCCCCATCTTCTAACAAATTTCCCAACTCCAAAACCTTTTGCATGGCCTCTATTCTAAAATCTATGAAGTCATTGATTTCCTCTTGCCTTGTTTTAATCAATGGGTCTATTTCACTTACCACTCTGTTGGCATGAGCGGCATCCATTTGTTGTGGAAGGCTAGTAAACAATGCACTGAACTTGGGGTCCATTTTGGAAACCAACTGATGTATTGTCTCGGCTTTCTTCTTAACTAGCTGCCTTAGATCCCAAAGGAGTTGCTTTTTTTTTTTACTAATTTTTCTTCAATTTCTTGCATTCGTAGCTGCAGAGCCTCAGCCTAATCGTATAGTTGTCTGTGACTGGCTGGATCAGGTGTTCCTTTAATTTCAATGAAGATATTTTTCAGTCGTTCTAAAACCGATTGCACCTTCATCATTAGTGAATTTGAGCATTCATGGATCTGCTTGAGAAATGTGTAAGCTTTAGAAAACTATGCTCCCCAGAGTCTCTTTGATATGGCTCATCTGCTCCTGTCTCTGGTTTATCCTTTCTTCATACACTGTATAGGGATATTCTAATGTTTATCTTGCTGACAGGGCCTGTCGTAGCTCTTGGTTAGCATTGCCAAAATTTGTTCAAGTTGTCTTAATGTGCATTGAGCGTTCGACTACCAGGCAAGCCCAGAAATCTGAGGGTGTAGCTTCAACTACACTAGTAATGGTTGGCCATAGATCCTGTAAATTCTCAGTGATCTGGTCGATTTCTTATTGAAGGTTGTCTCTTTCCTATTGTAATTGATTACACTAATTAGTGAGCGTTATAATCTGTTGATGTTGCTACTCATACCTCAGGAGGAGGCCATTATGAAGAGACTCTGCTTGTCGATCTATTGCCTGTATGAAACTAAAAATTTGTTCGAGTCCCAAACTCTAAATATCTCCACTGCTCGTCATCTCAGGACTGGGATTTCTCTCTTTGAGTGGTTTCCCACTGGAAATGGAGCACTCAGATTGACCTTGTGGAGAGTTAGGTTGACTCAACAGAATAGTTTGAGGTTCGGGAATATTAAAACTAGTGGACGGTAGGTGAATGGGTAGGAATGGATGTAATGCCAACATCGATTGTTGAAATTGATTGAGATAAGTCTCGATGGGAGTATTTTTCAGGAATGGGTAGATCAATGTGAATGAGTAAATTTAAACAGGTCCCCAAATCTATCGTGGCCAAGTTAGCCTCGGTTACTTGTACCGTACCCGAGTTAACTTCAACCTCAGTATCGATAGCCATTACCGTGCATGTAGGTATTGCCTCAAAAATGGTGGCAGAATTGGATTCGATGTGCGTTGATTGATCTTTGGAAGAATTAAAAGTATGTCGTGATGCATTTTGAGTAGTTGGTGATGAGGAGGTCGATGCGCTTTGTGATGAGTAAGGGTAGGGTTGCGGTGTGATGGGGAATTTTGAGTACCCATTTCAATTTCCTCTGTGATCAAGATTCTTTTGACTATCTATTGCACAGGGTCCTCCTTTGTTAAGTCTACCACCTAGTCTGATCTAAGATTTTTGGCTCTCTTTCCCTTAGGCCCTGGGATGGGCAGTTTGGTCGCCTTGTTCTTGCAAAATGGGGCAATGGTTGGCTATGAATGTGAATGGAAGGTGGTGGAAGGGAGAGTAGTGAGGAATGGGGTTGTCAATGATGGTGACCCTAAATTAAGTGTTTGAAATTCACTGAACATTGGAAATGTAGAGGATTTTGCTCCGATACTTACCATGACTTTATTGAAATCTTGTACTTGTGTGTCCAACCTCTTAAACAACGACTGGAGTTGCAACTGTGATACCCTGTGAGTTGTTTCTGATGGCATTTCTCTTGGTAGAGGGTGTGGAAGCATAGCATCGAAGGAATACTTGCACTCCCTGTCTCTGATTTCTCCTGCTAATCCTGACAAAGAAGAAACTTTTGTGTGGAAATCATCCTCTATCAGTTGGAATCTCAGGGGATTCTTATGGAAAGTGTCTGTCGCAACATAGTCAAGTCTAATCCATGTATTTCTGTGTGAAATTATGAACCATACTTGATGAGAGTACTTATCTAGCAGAATTCTAGGAATTTTCTTATGTGCTTGGAAAACATCAAACATCAGTCTGTACCACTCTATGAATGCTTCTTTGTTGATTTCTTTAGGGCTAGGGTCCCTTGAGACCCTCCATGGCATGTATTTCAGAGTCTTTGGTTGATATTCACTTATGTATGCAAGAGGTTGCTTCCCTAGTGGACTCCACTTCCACATAGCCAAAGCCATGATCAAGTAGTCATATATAAATCTAGTGGCTCTCTTGAAGTTGTCCTCATAAGCTTCAAAGAGCTCTTGTAGCAGGAATGCACACCAATTGAGTTGTGCTCCCTATATTGAATTCTTCGCAATTGAGATAGTGTCCAGAGTACACTTTCCCTTGGTGTAATGCCTCATCGTCTTTCCTGCTATCAAATAACATGTGAAATTCACATTAGGGACATTGACAAGGTCTATCTTTGCCCCCTTTCCTCCTCTTCTGGTCTCATATTTCCTATAATAGTCAAATCCTCCTATCTTCTTCGTTCTTTTGGAAGTATTTTGAAAATAAGTCAATACATCATTTCTTGTTGCTGATAACCTGGAAAGTCTATGGATATCCTCTACATGAATTGGAATTTGTCTTATAAGCCAAAGTGACCCATTATGAATTATGCCAATAAGGAGCTTTGTGCATTTCATCGTCGCTCCTATTGTGCTAAACACTCGTAAACTTCTCAAATGCAAGATCGTAGACCTTTGGATACCTTTGAAATTCGGGTGGACTCTTGTCGCTTCACTACAACTCTCCCTTACATTTTTTCCAATATACACCTTCCTTTTTAAAGTTGGAAATCTGAATGAGTCTGAAAAATCTGTATCTATCAAGGTTTCATCGTCATACCTACCTATCAGTAGCTCTAGCTTTTGAATTCTCCCATCCAGTTCTGGTTCAACTACTAAAACCACTATCTTCTTCATCCTCCTTCTCATGTAATACATTTTTAGTCTACGCCTTTGAACTCCTGTTGATATCCTCTGGCTAACTGTTATAACAATTTCTTATTCTTACAATTCACAATTCTCCGGCACTCTGATTTTTTCTTTATCCATGCAGATTAAGTAGGAATGTTGGCACAAAGGGCGTTGATGCAATTAAATAACTAATAAATTTTTCCCTAGTGCCCCCACAGCTACAATCATGTGATTAGTTACTCAGATGAGGTATAATCTGAATCTGTTGACGGTGGCTTCAAAAGTTGAGCGGACATGATGGCTAATTATTCTTACTTGGTGTGGAAAATTTATTACGGAATGGTGTTTCCAATTACGACAAATATTTTCAAATTTTTGGTTGACACTATGGACTGACACCTACATGATGGCTAATTATGACTGAGTTATGGTTGACATGCTTGGTCATACAGTTACTACAACCCCCCCCCGACCACAATTGGTTTCGGTATGGCCCCGATTCCACAACAGTGTGGTGATTGAGTTTTCGCGACATATACCTTATTTTAATGAGGCTTTTATCTTATACCAGAAAATGACTTATTTTGTTTAGAATGACCGACTTCCTAACCTACTGACTCATCTCAGTTGTGAGGGAGTTATTGACCTCTAACCTACTAACTCCTCTCAGGTGCAAGAGTTATTGAAATTAAAATTTTGTTTTTTCATTCATGGTAGGGTTTCAGGTGTGCACCATTCACCCAACCTAATAGTATTTCTCCATCCAGTTGTGCTAGTTTCACTACTCTTGAATTGTGGATCTCTATGACATAGAATGGTCCCATCCAATGCATTTGGAGCTTCCCTGGAAATTTCTGGAACTTTCTATCATAGAGTAGTACTTTTCCACCAATATTGAATGTTTTTCTTTTTATGAGGGGGTCGTCCCAGGCTTTCTGTCTCTATTTCTCGAGTGATTGATGAAAATCTACAAAAAATATTGCTTCCTCTAATTCCTAAAATTCATGAAGTCATGTTGAGATGGATTATGCTTCGGTAATTTGTGTTGTTGTAGAAATTAATAGACTAGGGACAATAAATTCAACCAGCACCACTGCTTCTTTTCCGTACACAAGCTGAAATGGCATCTGACTGTGCAAGCCTTTTCCTAAGATTTTATTGAAAGCTTCAACAGTTTCTTTTGCCTGCGGGTGATACGGACTGCTCTTATGATTTTGTATCATGAATTTTTCCAATAATGATTTGACTATGGCATTAATAAAGTGGGTGCCTTGATCAATTTTCAGGCTCCTTGGAAAATAAAATCTGGTAATAATATTTTCAAAGTTAAACATGGTTTTTGTGTCTTCTGTAAAATCCTTCACCGGTGCTGCCTCTACCCACCTAGCCAGATATTCAATTGCTGTGATTATGTATCTAGATTGTGAATGGTGTGAAACTAGTGTAATGGGTCCTACAAAGTCGACGACCCATTTATCAAATACTTGCATTTCTCTTACAGGCTGGAGGGGTAGTTCATCGCAGTGTGAAGCTTTCCCTATTCTTTGACACACATCACATTTCTTCACATACTCTTTGGTATTCGCGTGCATTGTAGGCTACAATAGTCCTGCCTATAATATTTTTCTTGTGGTAGGCTTTGCTCCTACTGTCCTCTCACAACTCCATTGTGGCATTCCCATAGGATGTCTGCTCTTTCGTGGCCTAATACACATCTTCGTATTATTTGATCCAGACCCATTTTGTATAATTGACCTGCCATGGGATGGTAATCAGCTGCTTTAACGACCAAATGTCTTCTCTGAGTGGTTGTGTATTCTTCTTGGCACTGTCTTGTAGCCACGTATGTTGCTATTTCCTCTAGATAATCTGGGATGACCTCAATCTAGAAGAGGTCTGCATCTGGCAGTTGGTCATCAAGTGGTCCTCCATTTTCCCCATTTTCCAATATTGATAGGTGATCAGGTCCCACGTTTAGTCTCCCTGGTTTTATTATGACTGTAAAGGTAAAATCTTGGAACAATAGAAGCCATCTACAAATTCTGCCTTCTAGAACAGGTTTATTTACTAAATAATTCAATTTAGAGTGATCTGTAAAAATTTAAAGGTACCTCCAAGTAAGTATTGGTGTAATTGTTGTAGAGAGTATACCATTTCTAGAGCTTATCTTTCAGTTTTTGTATAATTATTTTCTGCTGTCAACGGCTTCCTACTTGAAAAATATATCGGGTGGTCTATGTTGGTTTCTCCTGGTTGCACTAGCACGACCCCCAAAGCAATGCCTGAAGCATCAATATGCACATGGAAATATTTATCCCAATTAGGATGAGTTAGAATAGGTGCACTTGCTAATTTTTATTTTAGAGTGTCCAACACCTTATTGCATTCTTCATTCCATATAAACGGTTATGTCTTCCGCAACAGCCTTTCCAATAGTGTTGTGATCCGAGCATAGTTGCGGATAAACCTTCTATAATACTCTATGTGTCCGAGTAACAATCTCCATTGTTTAACATTTTCTAGGGCGTCCATGTTGAAAATTACCACCACCTTGGTGGGGTCCACACATACTCCTTTTTTACAGACCACATGGCTAAGCAATGTTCTGAATGGTACTGCAAATATGAAATTTTTCAGGTTTAGTGATATTTTAAGCTTTCTACAATGGTCAAACATTACTCAGAGGAGGCTTTCATGTTCTTCAACAAACTGCATATTGTCCTATCATCCATGTACACTTCAAGAAAATTGTGGATATATTCTCTGAAAGCTTCTATCACTATTATTGAAAATACCACTGGTGCATTATTTAAACCAAAGGGAATTACGTGATAAGCATACGATCCCCATTCATTAGTGAATGTGGTATTTCTTTTGTCCTCCTCTGCTATTTAGACTTGATGATAACTAGAGAACCCATCTGTGAATGAATATGCTTCATTTCAAGCCATATTTTCCAGAACTTTGTCATTGAATGGTGTTGGGAAAGGCTCATGGACACATGCATTATTTAAACTCCTATAGTCTCCACACACCATGATCTTTAACTTCTCCTTTTTGTTCTAGATCATTATTGGGCTAACCCATTTTGCCTCATCAATTGGGAAAATAATTCCTGTGTTTAGCATCTTGTCTATTTATTCTTTGATTTTCTCTTTCTCCCTTGGGTTCAAGTGATAGGGTCTATTCTTTACTGGTCTGGCATTAGGTTTTAGCATCATCCGCATCTCCCCCAAATCTCCCTTGATACCTTTTAGTTCTATTATGGAAGAAGGGAAAAAATATTCATATTCCTTTAGCAAATCAAAAATTCCCTTTGTAGCCTCTTCATCCCAATAGTCCCCTATAGACGCTATCTTGGGTTTCTCTTGAGTGCCAATATTCTGTTTCTTTGTCCTTATGGGTAACAAGTGTAGTCCTTCTGTGGTAGGTTCCTCTTGTATTTTTCATTCTGATTCCTTTTATTGAAATGAAAGTGTTTAAGATTTTATAAATCATCATCATCTATTTCCTGGTCTACTTTTTCACACACTACTACTTCTTGATAGCTAGACTCGAGTATTTGTCTTGACATAAGTGTTTCTTCAGCTTCTGCAAATTCTGAACATAACATAATCCCTTTGATTTCCTACAAGGTTTCTATAACCTATTCATTTTCCCCTTTGAAATAGAAACTTCATGCAAATATTTTCGTTATTGTCTCCTAGGTACATGTTTGTCTCTTATTTTCCTCTATCAAGTACCGAGCTTACGGGATTATATCCAATGAATGTACAAAATTATGCACCCACAAGGATTTCAGGTAATTATTTGTTTCCTACTTGTATTTACAGCTTTTAATATGTACTTGTGGATCTAAAACTCCTCTATCCTTCTCTTCTAGTTGCGGACCTGAAGATGCTTGGAATCTCATTTTCAATGCCTTTGCTACCTCTTCCCAACTATGAAGAGAGTTGTGGAAATTTACCAACCACCTTGGCAAAGTAGATCGCAAAGCTACATCCATGACAGGAACCTTATGCTCCTCTAATACATTATCTTCAATTTTTTTAATGAAAGTATTCACAGTTTTCATATTAGTAAGGGTGGGGTAACCCCTTAGCTCTATGTTGATCCAGTTAACTCCATGAACAATGGCACATCTTCTGGTATTAACCTTGTATCCACCTTGTTTCCAATCGTCCCATGCAACTTATGATCCTACATCGGAACTATTAAACACACACATGGTGAGCACACACAAGGAGAAATAAAAGCATGAGACGCTATTCTATTAACCATAAATATGTATATATATAATACAATAGGTGACCCTTGCTTTCCCATTCCAAGTGTTATCTTGGACTCCATTTTTCCATTCGCCTTCCACACCTACCCATTGAGGATTAGGTGACCAACATCCCCCCCCCCCCCCCAATCTGAAGGGTTATGTGTGAGTCCAAGAAGAGAGCTATAATAACAAATGGAAAAGTATGCATGGCAGCACTTAGGCTAAATGAGATCTATAAAATGTTGGCATAAAGAGGTGGTTTAAGGATAACCACCAACACTGGAGCGCTTAGTGCAGTTCCCGAAACTCTTCCAAATCTGGCAAGAAGCTGAGGTATTCTACTAGAGGAAGTGTCCCTCATATTTTGAAGAGGGAGACCTTAAACCTAGAAGAAAGGAGGTCTACAACCTGCGATGGTTTAAGGATGACCACCAACTTTGGAATGCTTGATGCATTTCCTGGAACTCTACCAAAACTGGAAAGAAGTTGAAGCCTTCTGCTAGAGGAAGTGTCTTGAATTCTTTGAAGAGGAAGAATATCAACCTCGCATGGATGGTTTAGGGCTGACCACCAACCAAAGGCATGCTCATGGTCATCTGTGTCTTTGACTACAACTCTGAATCTATAATGGCAGGTTTTGGCTCAGGCTCGCTTGAACTGCTATGTCTCTTGCTACAATTTTGAATCTGGAATGAGAGTTTGTGGCCCAGGCTTGCTTTAACTACTCTGTTTCTAGCTACAACTCTGAATCTGGAATGAGAGATTTTGGCTTAGGCTCACTTAACATGGCTTCGAATCTTGTAGATGACCACCATTTCCCCCTTGTTAGGTACAAGGTGAGATCATGGCAAAAACTCAACTACAATATTGTTCAATATTCTAGAACAAGTTCTGACATATGATTTAAACATCTTCTTGGTTGTTGATGGCCATTGCCAAGAAGCGATCCATCCAATATGAATCTTTGTTCTTGCAGGAGGCTTGTTTATGAAGCATCTGTGTGAAGAATGAGTGTGCCGACCATAATGCTTACATGGGTGAAGATCGAAACAAAGATCTTTCATATGGCCAACTCTATCATAGTGTTGGCATTTTAAAATCTATTGTTCCTGTTGTGGAAGAGGAGCAGGATCTGAAACAGTTGAAGGTGAAATTTCATAAAGAAACCTAGCACTCTGAAATTTTATGGGCTTCGAGTAGTCCGGAATATGAAAGGACAATTCCTTGTCATATCCAAGACTTGTTTTGTGCTTGTTATGGACAAGTTCTTCCCAAGGTCTGATGATGGGCTTGGGAAGAACATGTTGAATTTCGACACCTGCATGCAAATTTTCTCTTAAACTAGGCACTAAATGTGATTTGACTCCAACACTATTGACTTGATGCTTATAGGAATCTATTTCAATTTTCTGAACAGAAACAAGTTTAGAATGATGACTCCACTATTTTAATTCTTCTTGTTGAAACTGAGACTCAAGCTGCAAAAAAACTATATTTTCTTGTACATTATGTAGATAGCTTTGGATGTCAAAAAGAGTGTCTTTTCCAATTTCAACTATATCATGAATGGTGGAGTGTCTTAAAGTATTTAGCAACTCTAATAACTCATTAATTCTGACCATTTTTTTCAACCAATAAGTGCCAAAAAAATCTGGCCTCAAAGATAGAAAATGACACCAACACATAATTTTAGGTGTATAATTCAACTCAACAAAGTGTGAGGAGATATCACTGCCTTGTACAATAAAAATCACAACTAGCACTTCAAAATCCACCCTTTGACACCAATAGAAGTTTTACCAATGTGGTCAAATTGTAACATATCAAAATGAAAGTACCCTAGGAATAAATAAAATTATGCTCTTCCCAAACCTTAATTCATGATCAGCTATGCCTTCTAGAAAAAAATTTATTTGTTTCTGAATGATATCACTTCTTGATCAGGAGATCATGTGTTATGATCAAAATTGAAAGTGCTCAAAACTGTACCAAACCAAAGCGACCAAATAGGTCTCGTCGTTGTGATTCTAGCGCCGTGAATGGTTCAAAAAACCATCGTATGAGGTATATATCGTGTTCTGTTTGTTTTCCTAAACAGCTAAATTTTTTGTGACAGGGTGAATGGGATGCCTAGTCAACATGCAGGTACAGTCAGCAGGTGGCATATACTAGGAATATTCCCTTTTCTCATAACCAATCAGATCTCGCCACATGGTGCATCTAGGACCAAAGATTTGGAGGTGTACGAATTTTTATTTGGGCCATTGGATGGGTGACACGTGGCCAACCCAAAGGCTGCCACATGTCCCCTTGAGAATTGACCAAAATTTTTGTGAGGTCCGGGGGATTCGACCCCATGACCTCCGGCTCACCCACAAAGGTTTCCACCATCTCTGCTACGCTTTTTTTCTTACCCCTTAGTGGCACCATATCTATTTATTATTAAAAAAGTTTGCATATGGGGGGGGGGGACCGCCATCGATCCCAACCTGCTGGCGACCCCATGGTATGTGGTCACATATTACTTATAAATTGTGCCATTAAAACCTCCAACCAGTGTCTACAACAAACCATTACTCCAGTGGTTTGAATACATGGTCACATGTCGCAGTATTTATTAACTGCTAATTAACATAACCTCTGGCCGAAAGTGTGTTCACATGCGAGGTAAGGTGGAAACTTATGCCATGTTCTTCAAAAATTTGTTAACTCCGGGTTCCGCTCCAATATGCGGAGTTTTAATACAAACCATAAACTGCGCGGTTTAAGGCGAGAAGTCGGCTTGTGAACACCCTACCCTAACCATGGTTTATTCTGGTGGATTATTTAGTGCCGACCTAAAATTTCAGAATTGATACCAAATTAACTGCAGTTCTCCACATTTAGTGGAGGTTTTCTAGCTGAGATTGGGAAAAGGCTTCGGAAAGTCAATTTTTGACCAATTTGGGTGAAACAAGAGTCTACCTAGGCTAATTTGAGCATTCTAGAGCCATTGGTGCTGAGAAATCAGCCATTAGAGGCTTGTAAATACATGTATTTGAAATTTTGAGCATAATGACAAAGAGGGACATGCCATTGGGAGCTAGACCAGCAGGTGTAGCCCAGGAGGGGTGAACTGCTTCATCATGCCTGCGATATAAAACTTATGTGTGATGTTATTTCTCTGTTATACATTATTGTACAGTGTTATTTATTCTTATTTTCATTCTTAAAACTCACAAATTCATCTATGTTTCATGGTTAAAAAACTCATTCCTTAAGCAAACAAATGGAGACAAATTGTACATGTTTTTATTACTGAAAGACAATTAGCACAACAAGCTAATTCACTCCTTTCATATCAGGTTGGTATCAGAGCTAGAATTTAATCTCTAGTGTTTTAGTGTGGAAACATTTTTTTAACTAGTGTTCACATGCTTACTAGGCTCAATCTTAAGAGAGGAGAAGGCAAATTGGTGGAAGCAAGAGGTTCTCAAAGTTAGCCACAGCAAAGGAGGGAAATATTGCCACATTTTCCGCCACCTAGTTCACCTCCAAAAGAAGTAGAATAAGCATTAAGCATGCCTCCATAGGAAGAAGAAATCCATGAAGAGGTGGATCCCAAAGAAGAAGAAAGAAAGAAAGCATTCCTTGACATGGCTGAGATGGTGAGAGTCCTTTATCAAGAAAGGAATGAGAGACTAGAAGGAGAAGGATCAAAAATTCACAAGGAATGTCAGGGATCACCAGAAGGTCACAATGATGAAGATAAATCAAAGAAGGGTAATGGAGGAAATGGAGGCAGTGGAAAGTCACCATCCTCACCCTCATCATCATCATCCTCTACTTCATCTTCCGTACACCAGTCTCACAATTCAAAGAACATTGGTAAAATTATTTTTCTAAAACTTGATGTTAAGTTTGAATTGCCAATGTTTAATGGTGAAGTCCATGCAGAAAAGCCTGATAATTGGATTAGGCAATTGGAGGTTTATTTTAGAATTCAGAGCCTTCATGATGATGATACCAAAATCCAACTAACTTCATTGAGGATGGAAGGTGTAACACTTATTTGGCGGGAAGCCAAGACAAAGGAGGAGATCAAGAAGCATGGTAAGATTATCCTATCGTGGACTAATTTCATTATTGCAATAAAACAACAGTTTTATCCATTAGGTCACATGCAGAAAGCCATAATGAACTGGAAAAAATTTAGACAATTGAAAGGACAGAATGTGCAAGAATACACCCAAGAATTTAGGAGAAGAGATCTCTTATTATGGGTATATTTGTAGAGCCAAGATACTTTGTTGAAGTACATATGAGGCTTACATAGCTACCTAAAACATACTATTCTCATTTTTAACCCTAGAATCTTAGATGAAGTTTGTGTTCAGGCCACACATCTAGAAGCTAGAGGGAAAAACATTACTGATGAGAGTAGAAAGAAACCTTTTAAGGTGAAAAAAAAATAGAAGACCTCAATAGGTAAGGGAAAAAATCATGCATCTTTCAAGAAAGAGGGAGAAAAAGTGGTTTGTAAACATTGTTCAAGAGAAGGCCATGAAGAGAAATTTTTTTGGAAATTACATCCTGAAAAGAGACCCAAGTATAACAATAACAAAGGGAGGTAGAAAACTACAGCTAAAGCTCAACATGACTTGGGAGAAGATTCAGGTGATGAATCAAAAATTATAGCCATGCTATTGAAGAACATGAAGGGGAAATAAATTGAAAAAAAACCCAATACTACTACATCAAACTGTCACATACAAGCTCCAAATGAAGAAGAGAGAATTGATTTGTTTCATGTGAGGTTCATATCCAAACATAGAAATATTGACGCGTTGTTCGATAGTGGGTCACAAGAAAACTTAATCTCTGAATACTTGGTCAAGAAACTTAATCTTGAGACCATTCCGCATCCAAAACCATATCCACTTGGGTGGATTTGTAAGGATGAAAATTTACAGGTTTCAAAGAAGTGCATATTGCGCTTTAAAATAACTGCACATTTTGTTGACATAGTTGAATTAGATGTGGTTTTTCTTCATATTACATGTATTGTGTTGGGCATTCCTTAATTGTATGACAGAAAAGCGATCTTCCATCACCATGAGAACAAATACCATTTATTAAAATATGGCAAGGAGTTCATTGTTAGAGCACATCACAAGAAGACAAATATTGCAATGGTAAATGTTGGACAAGTAAAGAGGTTGGTGAATTCAAGTAAGAAATTTTTATTCTAATGATTAAGCCTAAAGCTAATATTAATCATGAATCATTTGAGGATTGTGATAATAAGTTGAAATCAGATTTATATGATGTAGTTGATGCACATCATGAGATGTTTCAGGAGCCAACAGGATTGCCTCCAAAAAGGGAGATTCAACATGAGACTCAGTTGCAACAAGATTGTCCTCTTCCAAACATCGGCATGTATCACATGTCGATAATGGAGAATGCTGAAATAAAGATACAAATCAAGGACATGTTGGACAAGGGACTCATAAGGCCAAGCACTTCACCATGTGGTTCACCCATAATCTTGATTCCGAAGAAAGATGGGACTTGGTGCATGTGTGTATACTTCAGAGCTTTGAACAAGATAACGGTAAAGAATCGATACCCACTCCCAAGGATAGATGATTTGCTAGATCACCTGAAAGAAGAAAATTTTTTCACTAAGTTAGATTTACAAAGTCGATATCATCAAGTAAGAATTGCAGAAAGTGATATATGGAAGACTGCATTCAAAACCAAACAAGGACTCTTTGAGTGGTTGGTTATGCCATTTGGTTTGTGTAATGCACCGACGACTTTCATGCATGTTATGGATAATGTTTTGCATCCATTTCTTGATAACTTTTTGATTGTGTATTTAGATGATATACTTATTTTCATCAAAAAAAGAGAAGAACATGCCTTGCATGTGAAAATGGTACTTGATGTTTTGAAGAAAGAGAAATTATTTCTTAAGATGTCAAAGTGTGAATTTGGAAAGACTTCTCTGGTTTATTTGGGACACATTGTAGGAGGAGGCGAGTTAAGAATTGATCCTTCTAAAGTGGAGTCCATTTTGAATTGGCCCACTCCCAAAATAGTAACCGAGGTAAGAATTTTCTTCCATAGCAGCTCCTATGCATCCAGTGACAAGTGTTAAGAAAGGCTTCCAATGGGGAGGAAAACAACAACAAGCTTTTGAAGCTTTAAAATACAAGATCAGTTAAGCTCTCGTCCTTGAATTACCAAATTTGAGACAGCCATTTGAGATACAAACCGATTCTAGTGATTATGCCATGGGCGGAGTACTTTTGCAGCATGGCAAGCCTATCGCTTTTCATTATGAAACATTCAATGGTGTTGTAATTAATTATCCTACATATGAAAAAGAGTTGTATGCATTGGTACAAAGCGTCAAGAAGAGGAAACACTAATTTATGGGTAAAGATACAGTTATACATACCGATCACCAACCATTACAGTACTTGCAATCGCAAACAAAATTGCAGCAATCATGACATTTCAGGTGGATGGGATTTCTTCAATAGTTTCACTTGGTTATAAAGTACAAGAAAGGTATTTTCAATAATGTTGTTGATATGATTTCAAGGCCAATTATAAGTTCTTCTACTTTACTTAAAAATTATTCTATTGTGCATAAGAGTTACATAGAACAGTATGCATCTGATGTTGATTTCAAAGATGTGTATGCTAGTTTGAGTGAAGGGAATCAAGTTGAGGAAAATGATTATCACATGCATAAAAATTTGTTGTTTCATTTGGGCAAGGTGTGTATACCACAAGGAGAGAGACTTAGTGTCATGAGAGAGGCTCATTTTTCTCTTATTGTTCGACACTTTGGGGTAAGAAAAATAGTGGCGCATCTACAAAGGTATTTCTATTAGCCTCACATGATAGATAGTGTGTCACATTTTATAAGAGGTTGTTCTATGTGTGCAACAAGCAAGCCTAGAAATATGAAGCTTAGATTGTACACGCCACTACCGGTACCATCAAGGCCATGGGAGAGTGTCTCCATGGACTTTCTTGGAGGTCTACCTATGTCAAAAAATAACACAATTATATTTATGTAGTTGTGGATGGATTCAGTAAAATGTGTATACTTATGCCATGTAAGAAAACCATTACTGTTGAAAAAACTGCTCAACTTTATTTTTAACATGTATGGGTTCATTATGTATTTTCTAACTTTTATTGTTAGTGACAGGGATTCTAGGTTCGTTGGGAATTTTTGGTCCAATCTTTGGAAGATGATGGACACAAAGTTGAAAAAGAGTATTTCTTTTCATCCACAAACTGATGGTCGAACCGAGGTGGTGAACAAAACCATTGTGCATATATTGAGAGGATATTACAACAAACATCCCAAGTTGTGGGATGAACAACTAAACTACAATCAACATGCTTACAACCAGGCAAAGCACTCTTCTACAAATACTTCACCTTTTGAAGCCTGCTTTGGGTATTTTCCAAAATCGCCATTAGAATTCATCTTTGAGAAGGATGTTGCAATTGATGGGCATGGTGATATTGAAAAGGCTCAAAATTTCATTGAGAAAATTCAAATTATTCATCAACAAGTTTAAGAACAACTTGAGAAGAGTTAAATCAAATACAAGGAGAGGCATGACAAACATAGATTTGATAACAAGTTTCAAGAAGGAGATGAGGTATGGTTCCACATAAGCAAAGAAAGGATGCAAGGAGAAGGTAAAAATCTCAAGCCCATTCACTATGGTCCATTCAAGATCATCAAACAAGTTGGTAATAATGCATTTCAACTTGACTTGCCTTCATATATGAAAATTTATTCTGTTGTCAATGTGGAAAATTTACGTTTGTATGAGCCTCCTTTAATTGATGATCAAAGGAGTGATATTCAGCTACCATCTATAGAAGATTTATCGCCAGAATTTTTAGATGAGCTCAAGGAGGATACCATCCTTGACAGGAGGACATGCACTTCTAAGAGGGGAAGTGTGGATTATCTTCAAATTGGGCTCAAAGGCATCAAACCAAGTAAGGCAAGCTGGATGGAAGTTGAAAAGGTGAGGGAGTTGTACCCTCATCTTCTGAACAGGTAATTAAAGTCTTTTGGGGTCTAAGAGCTTCCCAATGGGGAGGTGTGACCAAGAGATCATGTGTTATTTTCAAAATTGAAAGTTCTTGAAACTGTACCAAACCTAAGCGACAAGATAGATCTCGTCGTTGCGATTCTGAAGCCGAGAACGTTTTGAAAAACCAATGTCATATGAGGAAGATATCACGTTCTGTTCATTTTCCTAAATAGCTAAAAATTTTGCGACAGGGTGAATGGGATGCCCAGTCAGCATGTAGGTATAGTCAGTAGGTGGCATATACTGGGAATATTCCCTTTTCTCATAACCAATCAAGTCTCGCTACGTGGCGCATCCAGGACCAAATATTTGAAGGTGTACGAATTTTTATTTGGTTCGTTGGATGGGTGACACGTGGCCATCCTGGAGGTTGCCACGTGTCCCCTTGACCATTGACCAAATTTTTTGTGAGGTCTAGGGGATTCAACCTTGTGACCTCTGACTCACCCACAAAGGTTTCCACCATCTCCGCTATGCTTTATTGCTTACCCCTTAGGGGCACCATATCTATTTATTATTAACAAAGTGTGCATATGTCAGGGACTGCCAATGTCCCAACCTACCGGGCAAATTTCCATGGTATGTGGTCACATATGACTTATAAACTGTGGCATTAAAACCTCCAACTGGCAGCTACAACAAACCATTACTCCAGCGGTTTGAATACATAGTCACATGTCGCAATATTTATTAACTTCCAGTTAACATAACCTCCGGCAGAAAGTGCGTTCACATGCGAGGTAAGGTGGCAACTTATGCCACGGTCTTCAGAAATTTTTTAACTCTGGGTTCCGCTCCAATATGCAGAGTTTTAATACAAACCATAAACTGCGGGGTTTAAGGCGTGGGGTTAGCTTGTGACCACCCCGCCCTAACCACTAGCCTTTAATTTAAACGGTTTATTCTGGTGGAGCTTTTAGCGCCGACCTAAAATTTTGGAATTGATGCCAAATTAACTGCAGTTAACTGTATTTCTCCACATTTAGTTGAGGTTTTATAGATGAGATTGGGAAAAGGCTTGGGAAAGTCAATTTTCGACCAATTTGGGTGAAACAAGAGTCTACCTAGACTAATTTGAGCATTCTGGAGCCACTAGTGTAGAGAAAAAGGCCATTAGAGGTGTGTAAACACATTTATTTGAAATTTTGAGCATAATGACAAAGAGGGACATTCCATTGGGAGCTGGACCAGCAGATGTAGCCCAGGAGGGGTGAACTACTTCATCATGCCTACTGTGTAAAACTTATGTGTGATGTTATTTCTCTGTTATACACTATTGTGCAGTGTTATTTAGGCTTATTTTCATGCTTAAAACTCACAAATTCATCTATGTTTCATGGTTAAAAAACTCATTCCTTAAGTAAACAAATGGAGACAAATTGTACATGTTTTTATTTCTAAAAGGACACTTATCACAGAAAACTAATACACTCCTTTCAGATCACTTCCCCTTTTAAAACCTTGAAATCAAATATTGGAAACAAAGTAGTCTTCCACCAATCCAACAAGGATGGGTATCAGTTCTTTGGTTTCTATAAATAATCCCTCGGCCCTTGAACATATTTTTCTGTTGGGGATTTGTGAGGGGAGAAAAGCAGAGGGAAGAGGGAGTTGTGCGGAGGTGGCAATGTGGGAGAGAGGGAGGGGAGTGGGGAAAGCAGAGTGAGGGGTGGTAGGGATGGGAGTGGAGGGGATGGGAGGGGAGGATAGTAGAGGGAAGAGGGAGCTACGCGGAGGTGGTAGTGTGGGAGAGAGGGAGGGGAGTGGGGAGAGAAGAGTGAGGAGATAGTGGGGACGGGAGTGGAGGGGATGGGAGTTGAAAGGTCGTTAGGGGAGAGGCAGAGGGGAGGGGCGGAGAGCCGTCATGGGACGAAGGGTAGGTGGAATTGGAAGGGGTCGGAGGGAGGGAATAGGTAGGGGTTGGCGGAATTGGAAGGGGTCAGTGGGAGCTCGCAAGTGGTGCCACAGTGAGGGAGAACTGACTATTAGTGGAGGCTCGAGCGAAGGAGTAAAGGGTCGTAGTGTGGGAGGGTCAGACTTAGGCTGAGCCATGGGAAATTTTATACACAGGAATAAAGGTTTGTGTCACAAGAAATCATATACGTAGGAGTAAAGGGTCGTGTCATGGGAAGGCGATGGGAGCCATGATGATCGCCTATGAAGGGAGAGCCAAGAGGGAAATGTATTGTGGTTCTTGACTGCATGGTGATCGACTGTTTGTTCTCTTGGAGGAGAGTGTGTGCAGTGGGAAGAGCATCGGGTGTGGTATGTTGAGGAACTGATGATAGAAGGAGAGGGTCGACAACATGCATGAATTGCATATTTCCCAGATGGAGATGGTGGATATCAACTCTTGGGCATCTTCAGTTTAATTTTACAACACAGGAACCACCAAGCCTATAGAATTAAGGGTTGGATTCTCCGATATTAGGGAATATTCTTGCCTTTTATATAAATCACAGAATTTTAGAGATGCTCCTCATGTTTGGATAGTCTATCAGTATACATTATAGGAGAATGAGAATGTGCGGCTTTTTCCAGATTACAAACACAATTTTTTTTATGTTTGTTGTATCCACAAGTGGTTTCCTTTGAATTCAACTTGTCCCACTTGTAGAACCAACACCCAACCAGAAGATCAAGTTTTAAAATTCACAAGAATAGAATAGGTTTCAGTTATAATCTTGGAATCAATTCCATCAGGGATCCACGACAATTTGAATTATGAGTAAAGGCAGAGAAAAAATTGAATTCAAAGTAAATGTAGAGCGAAAGTGAGGATAGAGTTACCAAAAGAAGAATTAGCATTTTTTGAGCGTTATATGAAGCCTTAAATGTGCAAGGGTTCAACAAAAGATTCCTAGCCCACTTAAAAAATCACTGGACCTCACGACCTTTCCATTTCAAAAAAAAATCTCTGCAATTGATACCTTTCCACAAAATAGTGGCTCAAACTCGGAGCAGGGCCATAATTCACCCGCTCTAATACCTTGTTAAACACACGGATGGTGAACACACACAAGGAGAAATATAAGCATGAGATGTTATTCTATTAACCATAAAGATGCATATATATATATATATATATATATATATATATATATATATATATATATATATATATATATATATATATATATATAATATACAATATAGTAAGTGACCCTTGGTTTCCCATTCCAAGTGGTCTCTTGGACTCCATTTGTCCATTCGCCTTCCACGCCTACCCATTGAGGATTGGGTTTCCAACATATGAACACTTCGCTAACTTATTATTCCTCCTATTGTAGGTTTGATGTAATATTCTCTTTTACCTGTTGTCATCTAATAAAGTTGGTCAAGAAGTTCTACATCTTCCCTAGTCCCGACAGTCTCTGTATATCAGGGTCCTTGATATGGATCCAATGGTTGGACCATTATGATTTCATTGTCTTTGAATATCATCGACTCCTTCTTTTAATCAATAACTACATAATTTTCAAATGCCCATTCTATCCCCAACAAAGCTGGATATGTATCCTTATCAACCATGATATCGATTACTTCAAAATCAGTGTAAGTATTTACTCTTGCGACATCTACTTCAGCCTACTCTAGCCTTCCTATCTGCACAATGCAATATTGGTTCACCATCCTTAGTTGTATAGGGGAATATGCTAGCTTCGGCTTGCCTAATGCTTCCTGTTAACACTGGAAAATTATACAAGTAGAGGAAGACATTATTTAATGTTAGGCAGAAGGATTTACAAGGCTAAAAGAAATTAGAGAATATGGAAAGTATTTAAAAATCTCTAAGGTCTGAGGAAAAATAAAATTTGAGAAATTCATAAATGCTTTTGAGTGCATAATCCTTCCTGCATTCCTTTTGACCCGAAATGCACGCAATCCTGGGAGTGGTGACAGTCACTTTTTGGGACCACAAAAAGCACACTCCAGGACAGTGATTTCACACTTGAAGCCACCTAAGGACAGCCACCAAAGCCTCCTTAGACGTCAAGGGAGCACACACTGGAATATTTGTGGCACATAATGGAATCATCCCCCTCTCTTGGGTCACCATCCACAATGTACCAAGAGAGGGAAGGAGGATTTGAATTCTCCTATATAAGACCACCAAGAGATGAAGAAATTAAGAGCACATTGTTATGCTGGGAAAAATTTCCCAAGCAATACCAGCAATGTGTGATCCGGAGCTGAAGATAGAGGGGACTCAATTGTTGGCCATCCAACAAGTTCATTCCACCACAGTAGAGAGAGGGATACTTTGCACCGAGGCAAGCTTGGAAGTAAAAACATCCTTGCAATGTGACTTAAAACCCATGTTTTAAGGGCCCTTTGGCAAGAGGGTTAAAGTTTCATCCTCATTTCCTACCAGCACTCAATAAGAGGGGCTGAAGAGCCATCGTTTGGATTATTGCAATTGTTTGACTCTATTCAGAGCTTTTTTTTATTTTTTTTAGTTTTAGCTTAGTTTTATTTTATATATACATGTTATTTCTCTATCTAGAATGTTTATGATTCTAGCTTGTTCCACTAACTTGCTTGACTCCACTTATTTTTCTGCCTGTGACCAATAACTTAAGTAGGTAAACCACACCCCTTAAGTTGGTGTGATTTCTTACATGCGTGTACCAAACACACTAACACAAGATTGGTGACTCCACTAATGTTTATTACCAAGTTTATGTGGTTGTGCCTTTTTGCAGAGACCCCTGTCTGTGTTGTGGAGTGGAGCTAAATTTCCCCCTTTTTTCTCTTGCAGTCCCTAGTTCATCCCAAGTGACAGACTGAAGCAGAACAACTCCAAAAATTACTTTTGTAGGAATTTTCACGCTTTTCCCTCCCTCAGACGCACCCAGGGTGCATGTTCAGAGATGACCCACGTGTAGACATCGCACTTGTTTCATCCTTTTGCGCGCAAAAGACATAAAGAGAAATTTCTCCCACATTTCTATCTTTTCCTACTTGTAAAGTGCATGGTAGCCCATAATACACCTGCCAACATTGGTTGAGGTACCCTGCAGCTTTCTAAAGCTCACTCTTAGCTGCTTTTTGTAGGCTTGGTGTTAGTTTTATTTCAAGATTATTTTTGCAAAGTTCACACATACTTTAAGTGGGGGGGAATAACTTGCATTCCGAAAAAAAAAAAAATTGTTTTGAAAATTTAGGTACCAACACACCTAGATAACTAGCCAAAGTAAGTGGCCCAAGTCCACGCATGCTTAGCTAGTTTCTTTTTTCTAGTTTAAAAGTTATTAGTTTAGTTCAATTTTTGCACTAGGATTTCGAGACTAGGATTGAATTGTCGATAGAATAACAAGTAATATATATTGCCTTTGCACCCTCTGGTGTTCCTAGGCAAGCATATGAACACTCTCTATTCACAACTCGCCATGTCCCTTTAGTTGATCACATAGATTAACTAGGAAAAATAGAAAGTGACCCATATCTGCACATGTTTTTCTTTTGAGCAAAGAACAATACAACATAGTTTAATAGGGGATTTTGAAAAGGATCATTGCATATCCACATGTTCAAAATATGTTCTTGTCCACTTTTTGATCACACACATCCACCCACTAAGCAAAGCAAAGACACCTAAAACTAACTTAACCAAACTCACTAAATTCTCCCCACAGGGGCCACAAAATAATTTATAGTTTAAGTTAGGATCAAGGGGGTAGGCATCCAATAAGCCGCCTTGATCATTCTCCATCTTGAAACATAGAAGTTGACTATTTAGGGAGCTTTAAATCCACCTATCATCCCACGGAAAAGAAAACCCGAGTGCGCCAGAGACCCATTTCATAGGGGGTTAGGCTTAGGCGTAGTGCGTACGGTATCAGTTGGGGCTACCTGACCCGTCTGATACTCAGTACTATTAGCTGACTTACCAAGAAGCCCAAGACTTGAACGCTCACATGGGATGCTGGTACTTAGTGGCCAAATCTAGGGCATCCTTTCCCTATAGGTGATGGTGCAAGCAAGCGCTAGACTCTCTATCCTTACCTTGGTGGATTTTCTTCAATTGACTAGGGGCATCGCCATCTCTTAGGGGACGTTGTGCCAGCACTCGCAAGATATCTTCTCAAGGCCTAGTTACATTTGAGTGTGTGAGGATGAACAAGTCTTCTAGGATTTAAGTATCATACTCAAACAAACAAAAACCACTTTTTTGATTGCTTGATCACATAGAATTAATTTAAAGGGAAAATTTATTTTATTTTCTCTTTGTTTTATGTATGTGACCAGAATTTTTCTTTGATCATAGACTCTATCCTCTCAAATATTTCCAAAACCAGACCTTGTCAACACAAGAATGGACCCAATGGGACCTCGTCGATCTAGGCGTCTTTTGGACCTCCCCCCATTACCGGGAGGGGTTCCAAGTATTTCTTCATTTAGGCATCAAAGACGAAATGCTACCACCATTTTTGGTTCGTCCTTTATTGTGGCATCCTTAGTTGGAAACCCTGGTCAGTATCCCAACTTCGCACCACACACCACTCCTCCCATGACCCCTAGAAGTCAGAGGGGTGCGACCCATTCAGGAAGCCAGTCGAATATACAGCAGGATACGTCGTAGACCAACCCTCTTCCTAACCAAAAATTTGTGTTTTCGCAAGTTTCAATGGTGTCAACCTCCCAGTCACCTTTCTTAGATTTGTTGAATCTACCTGATTCAACAAAGATGATGAATGACCCCATCGCACACAACCCTACATGGCCTCCCATGCCCACAAGGCTCCCTTCGGATATTCCAAAGTTCAAAGGAAAGCAAGCGGAAGACCCAGGTAATCATGTCATGACCTTCCACCTGTGGTGCTCATAAAACAATATCATTGACGAAACTATTTGATTGAGACCATTTCAACGCACTCTAATAGGAGTAGCCTTGAAGTGGTATGTGGAGCATCCCTCTGCTACACATGGAACCTTCAGTGCCCTCGCCACTGCGTTCCTAACATATTTTCAATTACCCATTCACCATGATTCCAGAATGGAATTACCAACATGTTTTAGACAAACCCTTGTTGATCTAAATGGAATGTATTAGTTTTGATGTGCTAAGTATCCAAACAGTAACAATAATGTGTACATAAGGTTCTATGAAGTTTGCAAGTGAAACAAATGGTTCTAGATTTGTTAAACATATTCTGTGTGAGGATTAATTAAGTATTTTAACTATTTATCATTGTACAACAGTAGATAATATTGAATAAAACATCACATAGTACATTACTCAACAAATTTGATGAAGCAATTCACCCCTCCTAGGCTACATCTACTGGTCCAGCTCCCAATGGCATGTCCCTCATATCTTATTTCTCAAAAATGGTAAGTACAAGTGAAAATCAGCCTCAATAGGTTGTTCTCTCTGTAAAAATAGCTTCAAAATGTATGAATTAGCTAGAGATGACTATTCATTCACATAAAATAGACAAATGATGCCCAATACACTGCCTTCTCCATGATGGGCCTAATGGCTCCTTGATCTTCCATGAATCTAAAACTACTAAAGATGACCTCTGGTGGCTCTAAAACCTATGCCAAACTACTCAGCATGTTGAAAATACCAAAAATTGACTATTTTTTCACCCAATTTGGTTCAATAATGAGGGAGTTATGGCAAAAAAACAATTTCCCAACATCCCTCAAAAACCTCCTCCAAAATTGGAGGAACTCCAGCTAGAGTCGAAAAATTTGGAAATCCACCTAGAATGGTGGAACCGCACCCCAAAATGGTGGTAGCGATAAAAGTAAGTGTTTTTCCACAAGCGCGTTCACATCCGCAATTTTCGTTAACTACAACCATTTCGGATAAGGTTGGAGCCCCCAGTCATAACGTATGGACACATCATATGGGGCTAGCTCTGAGGGGCTAGCCCTTTTTACTTCCACCTGAATCAAATGGAAAGTTCAAATTTGACCAACACCCATAGTGGTTAAGAAACACCAAAGAGGCAGGCCGGTCGTGTCTGTGGGTTGGCGGCTAGGCCACCCACATTTGAATCCTGCGGACTTCAAATATTTTTTGGTGACAAAGATATGCACCCGACCCGAGTTCTCATGTAGCCTAACTTGACTCTGTGTTCAGACCCGACCCAAGTTCTCGTGTAGCCTAACCTGACTCTGCATTCAGACCCGACCCGAATTCTTGTGCAGGCTGACACGAGTCTCTGTTCAGACCCGACTCGAATGGTCATTCATGCCATGCCCATGGTGTTAGGCCTTAAACAAATTTTTGAACCCTTTTCCTCTTAACCTTATGGCCACATGGAAAACCTAGGGAAGGCCACGTGGCACCCACTGATTGGCTTCCTCCAACAAATAATAAAAATACTTTTGACAAATATATATATATATATATATATATATATATATATATAATTAAATGTAAAAAGTTAATTTGAGTCAAAAGTCCTTTTTTGGATTTTATTGGGCATTTTCAAACCTCAATAACTTCTGCATGCAACCTCGGTTTGAGAATCATTCACGGTGCCAGAATCGCAGTGACGAGACCTTTCTGATCATTCAAATTGCAGCCACTTCTGAGCACTTTCATTTTTGAGAATCTTTCATAACTTGGACATGATCTCCTGATCACACCTCTCCATTGGGAATCTTTTGGACCCCAAAAGCCTTCAATTACCTATTCATAAGATGAGGTTACATCCCCCTCACCCTTTCCACTTCCATCCATTTCGCCTTACTTGGTTTGCTGCCTTTAAGACCAATCCGAATATATTCGACACTGCCCCTCTTAGAAGTGTGTGTCCTCTTGTCAAGGATAGTATCCTCCTTAAGCTCATCCAAATATTCTGGTGAGAAATATTCTATTGATGGCAGATGAATGTCACTCCCTTGATCAGCAATCAATGGAGGCTCATACAAACTTAAATTTTCCACATTCACAACAGAATGCATTTGCATATATGAAGGAAAATCAAGTTGAAATGAATTATTTCCAACTTGTGTAATAATTTTGAATGGACCATAATGAATAGGCTTCAGCTTTTTACCTTCTCCTTGAATTCTTTCTTTAGTAATATGTAGCCATACCTCATCACCTTCTTGAAACTTATGATCAACTATGTGTTTGTCATGCCTCTCCTTGTACTTGCCTTGACTCTTTTCAAGATGTTCTTGAACTTGTTGATGTATGAGCTGAATTCTTTCAATGAACATGTGAGCTTTGTCAATGTCACTATTCCCATCAATGGAAACATCCTTCTCAAGAATGAAATCTAAAGGTGACTTAGGCAAATACCCAAAACAAGCTTCAAAAGGTGAAGTATTTGTAGAAGAGTGCTTGGCCCGGTTGTAAGCATGTTGAATGTAATGAAAGTTCTCATCCCAAAGCTTGGTATGCTTGCTGCAATAACCTCTCAAAAGATGTAAAATGGTTCTATTCACTACCTCTATTTGGCCATCTATTTGTGGATGGAAAGTGGTACTCTTTTTCAACTTAGTGTCCATCATCTTCCATAAATTGGACCAAAAATTCCCAACAAATCTGGAATCTCTGTCACTAACAATAGAAGTAGGCAAGCCATAATGAACCCATACATGTTGAAAATATAAATAAGCAGTTATATATTTCTTACATGGCATAAGAATACACATATTTCTGAATCTATCAACTACTACATAAAGATAACCATGATGCTTTCTAGACATCGGTAGACCTCCAACAAAATCCATAGAATAACTTTCCCATGGTCTAGAAGGTACCGGTAATGGCGTATATAAACCAAGCTTTCTACTACTAGGCTTGCTTGTAGCACATAATGAAAAACCTCTAATGAAACGTGAAACACTATCTACCATGTGAGGCCAATAATAATACCTTTGTAAATGTGCCACCATTTTGCTTACCCCGAAATGTCCAGCAATAAGAGAAGAATGACTTTCTCTCATGACACTTAGTCTCTCTCCCTGTGGTATGAAAAACTTGCCCATATGAAACAGAAAATTATTATGCAAGTGATAATCATTCTCCTCAACTTGACTCCCTTCACTCAAGTTAGCATACACATCCTTAAAATCAACATCTTATGCATATTGTTCTATGTAACTCTCATGTACAATAGAATCATTCTTAAGCAAAGTTGTAGCACTAATAATAGGCCTTGAAAGCATATTAGAAACTTTATTGAAAATACCTTTCTTCTACCTTATTACCAAGTGAAATTGTTGTAGGAATCCCATCCATCTGAAATTCCATGACTGCTGCAATTTACTTTACAACTGCAAGTACTATAAAGGTTGGTGTTCGGTATGTACAACTATCTCTTTGCCCATCAAATATTGTTTCCACTTTTTGACGCTTTGTACCAATGCATACAACTCCTTAAATTATGTAGGATAATTCACAACAGCACCATTAAATGTCTCAAAATGAAAAGTGATAGGCTTACCATGTTGTAAGAGACCTGCACCCATGGCGTAATCACTAGCATCAGTTTGAATCCCAAATGGTTGTCTCAAGTCTAGTAAAGCAAGGACTAGAGTTGAACTTATCTTCTCTTTCAAAGATTCGAAAGCTTTCTGTTGCTTGCCTCCCCATTTGAAAGCATGCTTCACACTTGTCACTGCATGCATAGGAGCTTCTATGGCAGAGAAATTATAAATAAACTTCCTCCAATACTGAGTTGCACCCAAAAAACTTCTTACCTCTGTAATGGATTTCGGAGTAGGCCAATTCACAATGGCTTCTAACTTAGAAGGATCAATTCTCAATGCACCTCCTCCTACTATGTGTCCCAAATAAACCAAAGAAGTCTTTCCAAATTCACACTTTGACATCTTAAGAAATAATTGTTTTTTCTAGTCTTGCTGAAAAATAAGATGTCATCTAAGTAGATAATAATGAAATCATCAAGAAAAGGACGTAGAACATCATCCATCACCTGCATGAAAGTTGCAGGTGCATTACACAAACCAAAAGGCATAACAAGCCACTCAAAGAGTCCCTATTTGATTTTAAATGCAATCTTCCAAATATCACTTTCTGCAATTCTAACTTGATGAAATCCACTATGTAAGTCTAACTTAGTGAAAAATTTAGCATCTTTTGGCTGATCTAACAAATCATCTGTCCTTGGGAGTGGGTAACAATTCTTTACCATTATCTTGTTCTATGCCCTGAAGTCCACACACATACACCAAGTTCCATCTTTCTTTGGAATCAACACTATCGGTGACCCACATGGCGAAGTGCTTGGTCTTATGAAACCTTTGTCCAACAAGTATTTAATTTTCATCTTTATTTCAGCTTTCTCCATGATAGACATGCAGTACATGCCTATGTTTGGAAGAGGACAATCTTGTTGCAACTGTATTTCATGTTGAATCTCCCTTTTAGGAAGAAAAACTGTCGGCTCCTAAAAAATCTCATGATGTGCATCAACTACATCATATAAATCTGATTTTAACTTGGGAGCAAAATTTTCAAATGACTCATGATTCACATCAACCTTAGGCTTAACCATAAGAAGTACAAAACTCTTACTAGAATTCACTAGCCTTTTTACCTGTCTAGCATTTACCATCGCTATATTTGTCTTTTTTTGATGTGCTCTAACAATAAACTCCTTTCCATATTTGAATATATAATACTTGTTCTCATGGCAATGGAATATAGATTTCCTATCATATAAGTAATGAATTCCCAAAACAATTCCTGATATATCAAGCGGAACAACATCTAGTTCAACTGTGTCAATTAAATGTGCAGTAATTGCAAAGCGCAATATGCACTTCTTTGAAATCTGTAAGTTTGCATCCTTGCAAATACAACCAACTGGATATGGTCTTGGATGTGGAATGGTCTCAAGTTTTAGTTGCTTGACTAAGTCTTCAAAGATAAGGTTCACTTGTGACCCACTGTCAAACAATGTGTCAATTTTTGTATGTTTTGAAATAACCCTCACATGAAACAATTCAGTTCTTTCTTCTTCATTTGGAGCTTGTACATGACAGTTTGAAGTACTAGTACTTGGTTTAGTTTTAGTTTCTTTTCCCTTCATATTCCTCAAACCCATGGCTGTAATTTTAGTTTCATCACCTGAATCATCACCTAATTCTTGTTGTGTAGTTGTATTAGTTGCAGTTTTCTACTTCCCTTTGTTTTTGTTAAATTGGGCTCTTTTTTCAGGATGTAGTTTCCAATAGTTTTTCTCTTCATGGCCTTCTCTTGAACAGTGTTTACATATCACTTTCCCGCCCTCCTTTTTGATAGATGCATTCTTTTTTCCTTTTCCTTTTGAGATTTTATCTTTGTTTTTCCCTTTAAAAGGCTTGTTTCTACCCTCATCAAAAGTATGTTTCCCTCTAGTCTCTAAATGTGTGGCTTGAACACAAACCTCATCTAAACTAGTGGGATTGAACATAAGGATATTATGTCTAAGGTAGCTATGTAAACCACCTATATATTTCAGAAAAGTGTCTTGACTCTGCAAGTCTACCCCTAATAAGAGTGCTCTTCTCCTAAATTCTTGGGTGTAGTCTTGTACATTTTGTCCCTTAAGTTGTCTGAAATTTTGCCAATTCATGAAAGATTTTTGTAAATGAGCTAATGGATAAAACTATTGTTTTATTTCAGTAATGAAATCAGCCCATGATAAAATTATCTTACCATGTTTTCTAATCTCGTCCTTTGTTTTGGCTTCCTACCAAACAAGTGTTGCACCTTCCATTCTCAAAGAAGCTAGCCAAATTTTGGTGTTGTCATCATGAAGGTTCTGTATCCTCAAGTAAACCTCCAACTGCCTTATCCAATTGTCAATTTTTTCTGCATTGACTTCACCATTAAACATAGGCAATTCAAACTTAACATCAGGTTTCAAAAATGGACATTTACCAGTGTTATTTGACTTGTGAGATTGATTCAACGAAGTAGAGGATGATGATGTTGAGGAAGAGGATGAAGATGGGGATGGTGGATCACCATTTCCTCCATTTCCTTTCTTTGAATTGTCTTCATATTTCTTTCCTCCTGAAGATCCATCTCCTTCCTTTTGAAGATTACAACCTTCTCCTTCAATCCTTTCATTCCTTTCTTGGTAGAGTATCCTCACCATTTCAGTCATGTCTAGGAATTCCTTTCTGAACACCTTTTCTTCCTCTTTGGGATCAATGTCTTCAGGAATTTCTCGTCATCCTGAAGTCATGCTTATGGCTTCTTCTACTTCTCTTGGAGGTGAAATTGAAGGTGGATATAATTTCACTCTTTCCCTCCTTGGTTGAGGATTGCTATGAGCTCTCACCAATTGACCTTCTCCTCTCTTAAGCTTTAGCCTAGTAAGCATTAAAACTCTTTCAAATTGTTAAAAAAACTTTGCACAAGAACAATATAGAGAGTAAAACTCTAGCTCTAATACCAAGTTGATCTAAATGGAATGTATTATTTTTTCTGTGCTAAGTATACAAACAGTAATAATAATGTGTGCATAAGGTTCTCTGAAGTTTGCAAGTGAAACAAATGGTTCTAGCTTTCCTAAACAAATTTCTGTGTGAGGATTAATTAATTATTTTAATGGTTTATCATTGTACAGTAGTAAATAACAGAGAATAAAACATTACATAGCACATTACTCAGCAAATTTGATGAAGCAGTTCACCCCTCCTGGGCTACATCTGCTGGTCCATCTCCCAATGGCATGTCCCTCATATCTTATTGCTCAAAAATGGTAAGTACAAGTGAAAATAAGTCTCAATAGGTTGTTCCTTCTGTAAAAAAATATTCAAAATGTATGAATTATCCAGAGATGACTATTCATTCACATAAAACAGACAAAGGCTGCCTAATACACTACCTTCTCCATGATGGCCCTAATGGCTCCTTGATCTTCCCCGAAGCTAAAACTGCTGAAAATGACCTCTGATGGCTCTAAAACCTGTGCCAAATTTCTCAGTATGTCGAAAATACCCAAAATTGACTATTTTTGCACCCAACTTGGTTTAATAATGAGGGATTTATGGCAAACCATAAAACAAAATTTTCCCAATATCCCTCAAAAACCTCCTCCAAAACTAGAGGAACTCCAGTTAGGGTCGAAAAATTTGGCAATCCACCTGGAATGCCGGAACCGCGCCCCAAAATGGCGGTAGCAATAAATGTAATTGTTTGTCCACAAGTGCGTTCACAACCGCAATTTTCGTTAACCACAACCGTTTCAGATAAGGTTGGAGCCCCTGGTCATAGTGTATGGACACATCATATGGGGCTAGCCCTGAGGAGCTAGCCATTTTTACTTCTGCCCAAATCAAATGGAAAGTTCAAATGTGACCGACACCCATAGTGCTTAAGAAACACCATAGAGGCGGGCTGATCAGACCTGTGGGCTAGTGGCCAGGCCACCCACGTTTGAATCCTGCGGACTTCCAATATTTTTTGGTGACAGAGATATGCGCCTGACCCAAGTTCTTATGCAGCCTAACCCAACTCTATGTTCAAATCCGACCTGAATTCTCATGCAGGCTGACTCGACTCTGCGTTTAGACCCAACCCAAATGGACGTTCAGGCCGTGCCCATGGTGTTGGGCCTTAAACAAATTTTTGAACTCTTTTCCTCTTAAACTTGAGGCCACATGGCAGCCTCCGGGTAGGCCACATGGTGCCCACTGATTGGCTTCCTCCAAAAAATAATAAAAATACTTTTGGAAACTATACATTTTTTTGATTAAATTTACAAATTCAATTTGAGTTAGAAGTCCTTTTTTGGAGTTTACTCAATGTTTTCAAACCTCAATAACTTCTGCATACGACCTCGATTTTGAGAACCGTTCGCAGCACCAGAGTCACAGTGATCAGACCTTTTCATTCATTTAGATTCCAACCACTTCTAAGAACTTTCATTTTTGAGCATTTTTTATAACTTGGACATGATCTCCTGATCACCCATTATCCATATCTCGAACCATCTCCATGAATGGAGGTGGCGTCATAGTTTATGTAAAGCTAAACTCGATGATCGAGTTCTTTTAGATTTGTTCCTGAAAACTCTCACTGCATAGATTTCAAAGGATGTGGCACAACAAAGGACCATATCCAAAGAGGACACCATCAGCAAAGCCCAACAGCTTGAGCTGAATTATACACAGTCAGGATATATTTACAATATCCTGTCAAATGCCCCACGCATGCAAACATATCAAGAATTTCCAGGTGCGTCGAACTCTGTAGACGGTCTTATTGGGTCATTGACCTAAATTTACCTAGGCAGTAGCAGTCAAAACCCCGGTTATATGTATGGTTCTACCCAGAAAGTACCACAACCCAGTTTTCAAAGTCATCATATGCCTCAGCAATTACCATTAGAGCGCCAATGTATCACCATGGAGGACCCTGTCCTCTGACTCATGGGACCCAATACGTAGATAAACATGTGGATGGAAGAGTTCCCCCCAAGCCACCATACATCAACGAGGGACAGGGGAACCTGGTTGCCTCATCCTCTTGAGTTATCAAGCGCATCGATTACTACAGATGGTTTGATATGGGTCTTTTACCCAAGGTCACCTAGTCAGCAGTAATTTGTATTCAGGGAGTGACCAAGCATGTCGATTACTGCAGATGGTTTGATACGGGTCTTTCACCCAAGGTCAACTAGGCAGTATTAATCTATATTTGGGGAGTGACCAAGCACATCGATTACTACAGACGGTTTGATATGTGTCTTTGACCCAAGATCACCTAGGCAGCAGTAACACCCATGATACTTAGAGAGTTACCAAGTAGTTAGATTCTGCAGATGGCTTGATCAGGTCTTCGACCCAAGATAACCTAGGCAGCAGTAACACCCATGATACTGAGGGAGTTACCAGGTAGGTAGATTCTGCAGACGACTTGATCGGGTATTTGACCAAAGATCTCCTAGGTAGCGGTAACACCCATGATACTCAAGGAGTTACTAGGTAGGTAGATTCTGTAGACAGCTTGATCGGGTCTTTGACCCAAGATCACCTAGGCAATAGTAGTACCATGCGCATCGATCCTGCCAGACATTTTGATTAGGTATTTTTCCCGAGATCACCTAGGCAATAGTAGTACCATGCATGTCAATTATACATATATTTCAATCGGGTCTGGCCCAAGGACAACTAGGAAGCAGTAATAAATACCCTCGATACTCATACGATTCTAATCAGAACATATTAGAACCTAATTATCATGAAAGTCACCCCAACACTCATATACCAACCAGAGACACGGGAACCAATATTCCCCACTCCCCGCATGGAATGGACCATTAGCACAACATAATGTGCTGGTCATTATAGTGCAAGCCCTTCCTAGGCTCATCAGCAACCATACAACTAGGGGAATTATGAAAATCCTCCAAATGCTGCAAAAATAAGCCGAGGAACAAACAAAAGGGAGATCCTGGACAGGGGGTAGTAACCAACAATTCCCCCCCTAATCTCAGTTTGGGGGCAACCCCAACCGAAATCAAAACTAGGAGCCAAGTAAAAACTGTCAAAGGAAAACTGGAGCTTAGAGTATCTGATCACTAGACCAAAAGCAGCACTGTGATCAGCACTCCATAACGCCCAGAGGCGATGCCACACATTCGCACTCACGAAAAAATAATTTTTTTAGCGCCAGCAGGTATACCCTCTCCCATCTTCTTTTCAAAGCTCACGAATTTCAATAATATTTGATAAAGAAGATGTTTTCACTTGAGGTAGGTTTTTTTTTAGGAAAGCTCACAAACCATACACAACTCCATCCACTGAAAGTTCCAGAGCAGGTATCATTCTACCCCCAGCATGATAGAGTCTCCAAAAAATTTGCATATCCTGACATCATTTCTCCATCAGAAATAAACGATAGGTTCCACATATCTGACCGTGTTTATCATCACCTCACCCTGCACATGATAAACATCCTCGTTGGTCGCTAGAGCCCCCCCTCCATGGTACCCGTCACCCACAGTAGACCATATATCACAGCACAAGTGACGCCATGGCCATACCACTTTAGTCTAAGAATCACCTCATGCCCATCCATCCAACATGCATAAAGGTCAATTTTTACTATACAAAATAAAACCCCCTTCCCGGACGACCAGGTTGTACAAGCAGATCAAAAGCGCACTGTCGCACCTCGCATTTGGCCCACCATACCTCCACCAGCATAATCCCATATGCGATACTTTTTCATCTGCTTCATCAACCTCACACATGAGACCAACCAATGGGGCCTCCACCCTCAGAAAAACACCTTCCTCACAACATCAGTGAATGAACACTTATGTTTTTGGGCACCCGTCTATGTTTTTTTTACAAACCAAACCCTATTATTTTATTCTTTTGGTAACTGTACAAAGACCACAAATGGTGCACTACGTCCCCCACTCTCTCATTCATATTTTCTCCCATGGCAATAGTCCCTGAACACCCTCAGTCAGAGTACCACACCCTCATGCATAGACCTCCATGACATTCATAGCAAGTTTATACCCACTGTTGAATTCCTACCGACTCCAAGGATTTACCCATTAGAAATACCGATGCCTGTCGTCGAGCTACTTAGTATACTCCAACCTTGGGCCACTAAATCCCCATCGTCAGTTTTCATTCACCCCTCACCAACATGCCTATGTTAAACCCATTACATCCAGGTCCCTGACCCCTCATGTCAGTGACCCCTCGTTCGGTTGAGGCTTCCTTTTTGTCAACTTCAACACCTATTTTCCAAAAAGGAAGTGGTACCTTGGATTACCCCTCTCCATAAAAGGGGCATCCTCATGTGGCACTGTGGGAGACATCATTTTCCACAAATTTCATTGTTCCTCCTAACATTCGACTACAAAAAAAGCTTTCATGTGAAGATGGTATCGTACCTTACAACCATTGCACTTTGATCAAATTCTTTGAAGACCCATGCCTTCATAAGCGTTTCTTTCAGCAATTCTTACACGAGAAGGTCCCAGTCAGCACCTATGCGTACAATGCGCAACTATATGCCATACCAATTTTACACATATGGGTACTGTTGAGCCCCAAAGATGTCCTTTCCCTTCACCAAATTTCACTTCATTTCCTTTGTCCCTTATCAATTATAGGCTTAAATGGTCAATAATATTGGTTAAAGACACTTTAGGAATTTATACAATGACTGACTTGCTATATTTTCATGGTTTTGTTGTTGTAGTAATTTTTTACTAGACTCAGCTACAGAATGCAGCCATTCTATAGCCAGTCGCCTATTCCGCAGCTATCTTCATGTTCTCACATGTTACAAGTGTCAATTCAAGGAAAAACACATATGGTTGAATTCTACAACATTCCCACGTCATTTATTTCTCTATACGAAGTCTAAGCAAGAGTTTACAGGTGGTTATGCACGTGGAAGAGGTCAAAGTTAAGAAGCAGATTCCTACCAGGACAGGGACTCTACAGATGTCTCCAACAGAATACAAGGCTTCCACAAGAGTTCTAATTTGATTTTGATTGAAAAAGACACTTGTTCCTATTTATTCTCAAGGGTAGTTATGTATTTTTTTTATAAGAATGACTCGGGAGACCGAGGGACAGTTAACTAGATTGACGTTTTGTTGCTAGATCTCAAAAGACCATAATACTCTGTTTTTGAAATACTTTTCGTTTAATGAAAGAAGTACCACTTTATTGCAATATTGAGGATATTTTTATGCTAATCCAGTGGTAGAGGGCCCCTACTTCCCGAAAAGCTTTGTGCACATTGTTTAGATAAGTAACTTTAGCCTTGTTGCATTCCTAGTTTAAGAAATTTTCTGAACTTTGTGTTTTATATTCACTTGCATTGGATGCTACAGTCTAGTCTTGTTCTTACGAATTATTCCAAAATATCACTAATATTGAATGAGATATAATTTTAGTATTTTAGGAGTTAGTTGCATTTCTCTAAACTTTATGTTTTTGTGCTCAATTAAATCAATTGTTACAGCTAGTCTTGTTCTTACGAACTCTTCCAAAATATCACTAACACTGGATGAGACATAGCTGTGGTGTTTTAGAGCTTAGTTGCGTTTTTTTTAACTTTATGTTTTTATGCTCATTTACATCACATGTTACAGCCAGTATTTTTCTATGAATTATTCCAAAATGCCACTAACCTCGAATGAGACAGAGCTGAAATATTTCAATGATTAGTTGCATTTTTTTAGTTGTAATACTCCAGAGGTTAATAGCACCCTATTTCGGTTTCTGTTCACTATGTTTCAAGTTAGTTTAATTTCATTCTAGTTCAGTTATAGTCACTGTATTTCAAGTTTGATTAGCTAGTTGAATTAGACTTCACGACCTTCATTATTTACAAACTACTCTTGTACTAATCTCTTCCAAACACATCATCATATGGACAATAATTAGTGATATCAATTCAAGGCCTTGACTACTCTGCACCTTCTTATAATTTCACAAACTGCCTCATTTCCAAAGCTATTCCAAAAGATTTCTAATTCTTGAAAGAGGTTTAATAGTGATATTTTGAGTTGTAGAATGGATTAATTTCAGTGTCATAGGTTAGTTTAGAGTAGAATTCTTCACTAGGTTGCAGACTATCTTAGAAGAGCCTCATTGCATTAAGCTTATCCTTTTCTCAAATGTATTCCAACATATTCCTAATGAATGAATTGGACTGATTTCATGTTATGAGTTACTGAGTTCATGTTATGAGTTATTGAATTCATGTTATGAGTTATTTAGTTCTTCCTATGAGTTATTTTTCTTGTTAAGAGTTTTGCATTTTCTGTTCTCAAGTGCCATACATAGTTTAGAATAGTTTTTTCTCTGTTTTAGTGTGTCCAACAACTTCTCTTTGCCAAAACTTAGTTCTTTTCCTCTTAGAATAAAAACACAAAAATCAAAAACATTGAAAAAACACTAAACACAACGTAGTGAGAAAAAAATACCTAGGCACATATAGTGCACTTCACTTCAACAGTTTACTAACCCTAGTTGACAATTTATGACCTCAATTTAGGAACACTGAGTTGAGCAGACATTTTGGCACCGTTGTCAGGGAAGTGTAACTAGGTAGCCTTGTTTCTTACCTCCAAAAAACAATGATATGCGTAGAGAAAGAGACTCAAGGGGTAGATTCATAAGAAGCAGAAGCTTGATTCCTATAACACCACTTGTTTCACCAAGACCAAGAGGCAGCACACCTCCAAATCAAATCCACATTTCATCCTTTACTGATCCTAGACTTCTGGAGGACTTAGGATCAAATACTCCATTAGAAATACCTTCCACTTTACCCACTGAATCTGTCTTAGAAGAAGATTCAGGAACCCCTGCTAGGGACATAAACTTTTCAACTTCCACAGAAGAATCAACTATGGCAGAAGAAGGGGTAGGAGGAGTTTTTAATGGAGAACACACACTATTTGGAGGGGGTAGAGGTAGAGGTAGAGGAGAAGGAGGTAGAGGTGCAGAAGGAGAAGGAGGCAGAGGAAGAGGTAGAAGAGAAATGGGAAGCTCTTTTGGGTTTCCTATAGTAGATGAAGAAACCAATGAAACTATGAAAAACATTTCACCCTCTGTCCTTCCAAAATTTTATGGACCCAAAACTGGAGATCCTGAAACCTTCCTATTTGAATTTGAAGTCCTATGTAGAACCTATGGCTACTTACAAGATGCTCAAAAACTTAAACTATTCCCTTTAACATTGAAAGGAGCAGCATTAAAATGGTCTATGAGTTTGATCAATAGTTCTATTAGGACATGGGAAGACATGAAACAGGCATTTCTAGAGAGGTATTTGGATTATTATATGCCAGTCAACCATATGGAGGAAGTGTTTAAAATGTTGCAAAAAGAGGATGAAAATTTGGAAGATTTGTTGGAGAGATTTAACTACAACATCAAAAGAGAAAAAACAGAAAACTTAGACCAAGACACTTTGAAAGCTCTCTTGTTGAATACAATTAGGGATAAATGGTTAGATATCCTTAACATGATGGGAAAATGGGATATATCTCAACTCACACTACCTGAAATAGTTGAATTATGTATCAACCTTTCAAGAGGGAAATCTAAACTATAAAAGGACCAAGAGACCATGTTCTTGCAAGGGCAAGTAAGTCTACTTCTGGGACAGTAATTAGGGCAGAAATAGGACATATGCTTGATGAATTCAAATCTGATATCTTGGGGAGTCTTAGTGAAAAAATAGACACCTTTAAGTTACAAAACAAGCAGAAAACTGAATCCGATGCCTTGGAAATCTTTTGTCCCAAATGTAGAAAGAAGCATGCCTTGAGAGAGTGCCCTTTGGATGAAAAAATAGTAGAGACATGTGTAATTTGTTCAGACAAACATGAGACCAAGAGTTGTCCTTCACTTCCTAGTCTTAAAGCTGTCTTTCAAGAGGAAACTCCTACAAATTCCATAGAATCTCTCAATTTTGTCTCTAGGAGGCCTTGGCAAGGACCTCAAACACAAGGATTCCATGACCAACTGTATAATCAATCTCCACCAAATTGGAATGCTTGGAAGCAACCTTGGCCCCAATTTCCAAATCAATCTCAAACTTGGGCACAAGGAGCACAAAATCCCTATGGAAGATACTCTTAGTACTATCAGTATCCACCATCCTATCCACCATATCCACATTTTCCTAAAAAAAATTCTCAACAAAATCATCAAAATTCGCAACATCAAAATCAACCACTTCCATTACCATTTCCTCAGAAAACAAATCAGTTACCTGCCCAACCCATACCAAACCCCAACAATAAAAACCCTCAGAACACATACATGATAGAAGGCCAACAGTTTCCAACTTATTTGATTACTCCTTTAGACCTTAGTGATGTTCAACTTAGGTCTGGAAGAATACTTGAAAAGAGGAAACCTTCAGTAATCATACAAGAGAAAAATAAATCTGAGGAAGATTCTCTACTGGCGAATAAAATTCTTGAAGAGAACACATCTTTCCAAGACCCAAACATTGAAAAATCAAAACAAAAAGAACCAATAATTTCAACTCCTATATTAGAGCAGCCATCAACATCCACTTCTACACCTCCCTTTCCAGAAAGATTACAAATTGATAAAGGTGTAGAAAAACAAATTATGGTGCCTAATTATGATTTCCTAGATGAGTTGAGAAATGTTTGTATTAATATCCCATTATTGCAAGCTATCAAGGAAATTCCAATCTTAGCAAAGACAATAAAGGATTTGAGCATGAAGAAAACAGGAAAAAGAATAAGAGTGACAAAGAAAATTCAGCTGGCAGGAAAAATAGCAGATATCATGATGGGTAAGATTTCCATTCCAAAGTATCTAGACCCAGGAAATCCAGTTGTTAAAATAGACATCAATGGAATTGAGATCCAAAACACACTAATTGATTTAGGAGAAGCAATCAATATCATGAGTAGAAAAATCATGGATAAACTGAAACTTCCTAATCTTCTTTTTACACCCACATTATTACAATTAGCAGATAGATTTGTGATCAAACCTGATGGGGTAATAGAAGACATTACAGTGTCCCTAGATTCTTGGGAGTATCCTGTGGATTTTATGATCCTAACTCCTACGAATAATCTAGGAGGGCATCCTATTATATTAGGAAGACCTTGGTTAGCTACAACTGATGCTTTCATTAGTTGTAGATCTGGTGATACGTACATCTTTGATGGTAGTTCAACCAAGAAATTTACCTTGTATCCTCCAGCAAGAACAATTACAGAATTAGATGATATTCAATGGATAGAGGATGAAGAAGACTTACAACCTCTCTTCATAATTTCAGAAATTATTGAAGATAGCCAGATTCTGAATACCTTAGAAAACTTTGAATCCTCTTCAGAATACAAACATGAACAATTTCAAGAAGAATCCAACATTGAGTTTTTATCATCAAGACAGATGTCTCTCTATTCCATGGATAAATTTGGCAGCTCTACAATTGAGATATTTCCAGGAAAAACCTTAAACATAAACAAGAACCTAGAGAAATCTCAACAAGAAAAGCTAGTCAAGATCTTACAGAGACATTCTTCTGCATATGCATGGGAGTACACTAATATGAAAGGGATAAGCCCCAAGACTTGCACTCATCACATCTACATAGAGGAAAATTGTAAACCAATCAGACAACCTCAGAGATGGATGAATCCAAATCTTAGGGAGATTGTTAAGGAAGAATTGCAGAAATTGTTAAATGTCAACTTTATCTATCCCATTTCAGATAGTCAGTGGGTTTCTCCTTTGGTAATTGTGCCAAAGAAAAATGGTAAATGGAAGGTATGTATTGACTACCGAGAATTAAACAAAGCTACTCTTAAAGATCATTTTCCCCTACCTTTTATAGATCAGGCGTTAGATACATTAGCTGGAAAAAAGTACTTCTTATTTTTAGATGGGTTTAGTGGTTATAATCAAATCCAAGTAGCACTTGAAGATCAAGACAAAACCACATTTACCTGTCCTTGGGGTACCTATGCTTACCGAGTATTGCCATTTGGACTATGCAATGCACCCGCAACATTTCAAAGGGCAGTACTAGGAATTTTTTCAGATCTAATACATGATTGTGTAGAGGTATATATGGATGATTTCATAGTTTATGGAAACACATTTGAAGAATCTTTAGCAAACTTGGAAAAAGTTTTAAAGAGATGTAAAGAAGAAAATCTTTCACTAAGTCATGAGAAGTGTTTTATGATGTTTACTGAAGGATTTGTTTTCAGGGGATGGGATTAGAGTTGATGAGTCAAAAGTTGAAGTCATCTCTAACTTATCTATTCCAAGTTGTCAAAAATATGTTAGGAGTTTTCTTGGATTTACAGGATATTATCGAAGGTTTATAGAAAACTTCACCAAGATAGCATCTCCACTTTTCAAATTACTTACCAAGGATTGTGAATTCAAGTGGAATCTTGATTGCCAGTTAGCCTTTGAGACCTTGAAAACAAAAATATTTGAAGCACCTATTTTAAGGGGACCTAACTGGAAGTTACCTTTTCATATTTCAACAGATGCCTCAGATACAGCTTTAGGAGAAGTATTGGGACAAAAAGACCTGATTCCTTATGCCATCTATTATACAAGTAAAAATTTGACTCCTTCAGAGTTAAATTATACTGTAACCGAAAAAGAGTTTTTAGCTGTTGTTCATGCCATAAACAAATTCAGACACTATATAACAAGCTATGAAACTTTTGTTCAAACAAATCACTTTGCAATTAGACATCTAATGAACAAATCAATTACTAATGGCAGAGTCATAAGATGGTTATTGCTTTTACAGGAATTCAACATTACCATTCTAGATAGGCCTGGAAAACAAAACACAGTAGCTGATTTCCTATCTAGACTCCAAAACATTAAAGATAACACTCTAGTTGAAGATCAATTCCCTGATGAATATCTTTTTGCAATTTCTACTCAGACTCCTTGGTTTGCTGACATTGCTAATTATTTAGTTTCAGGGAAATTTCCTTCAATAATGAATGCAAGAGACAAAAGAAAGATCATTTATGATAGTGCAAAATATTCATGGGTTGCTAATGAGTTATACAAAACAGGTCCAAATTTTATCATTAGGAGATGTGTTCGGGAAGATGAGATGCCTGAGATCCTCAAGGCATGTCATGATGAACCTTGTGGCAGACACTTTGCTGATAAAAGGACAACTTATAAGATCCTTCATTTAGGATATTATTGGCCATCCCTTTTTAAAGATGCTAAAGAGTATGTCAAAAGGTGTGACAGTTGCCAAAGGGTAGGGAAACCTTCTCCTTCAGGTGAGATGCCATTGCAGCCTCAGGTACATATTGAACCTTTTGAGAAATGGGATTTAGATTTTGTAGGACCTATTAGTCCTCCATCAAGACAAAAGAAATATATATTAGTTTGCACTGATTATGTTACCAAATGGGTAGAGGCCAAGCCATTACTTTCTGCTACTGAAGCATCTGTAGTTAATTTTCTTTTTGAGGATATTTTTACTCGTTTTGGTGTCCCAAGGGAAATTGTTACAGATCAAGGAGCTCAATTTACATAAAATCTAGTGGAACAAATGATGGAGAGGTACAAAATCAGACACAGAAAATCTACTCCCTATCATCCACAAGCAAATGGTCAAGTGGAATCTACCAATAAATTCATTGAAGGGATCCTAACAAAGACTGTCCATTTACATAGAAGAGATTGGGTAGACAGGCTTCCTGAAGCTTTGTGGGCCTATAGAACTACATGGAGAAGCACAATAGGCCATACTCCTTATGAACTTGTTTATGGAAAACAAGTTTTGTTTCCCATAGAGTTTCAGATTCAAACTTTTAAAATGGCAATTCAGCTAGGACTTGATCTAACAGAGGCACAAAAGCACAGATTGGAGCAGATTAATGAATTGGATGAGATCAGATAAGATGCAGTTCAGAAAACAAGTATACTCCAACAGCAAAGGACTAGATGGCATGATAAGTACATCAAGGAAAAGAAGTTCAAAGAAGGTGACTGGGCTCTCTTGTTTGATTCAAAGTTCAAGGATTTTCAAGGTAAATTCCAAACACATTAGCTTGGGCCATATGAAATTATAAGAATTTTTGACAATGGAGCAATAAAAATCAGGACAATAGATGAAAAGAAGGTCACTTTTCTTGTAAATGGTCATAGATTGAAGCTGTATCATAATCCACTTTCAAGAGAAGAATTTGTCAACAGATTCCAGGAAAACAGTGATGTGAAGTTAATGAAGAATAATTTTTCTTTTTCATCAACTTAGTTGAATTTTCTGAATTCAAAAGCATAAAAAAAAAATAATAATAATAATAATAAATAAATAAAAAAATAAAGTATAAACATGAAAACTAATCACTGATTAGCATGTTTATACAGAAAAGATAAAGTGAAAATCAGAATCCTTTTGACACTTTAGCTTTTCAAATTTGTTTTTTTCTGCAAGCAATCATTACAAAATCATAAGTTTCACTCCATCATGTCTCACTTCATTCACATTTCATTCACTCCATTCATTCATATTTCATTCATTCCATTCATCCATACTTCATTCACTCCATTCCATGGTCCATTTCATTTCCATCTCAGATTTCTAAATTTGATCTCTTTCTGCAGATTGAGTGTTACAAGTCATGAATTGCAGACCACTTTTTATGTTTCATTCCACTTCACAATTGTGATTCATTTCATTCCATTACATTTCACCTCACTCCTGATCCATTCCACCATATTTCATGATCCATTTCATACTACACTCCATCCATGTTTCAAAGTTCCTACAGGTACATTCTGCAGTCAGTCAGACATTCTACAGCCAGTTAGACATTCTGCAGCCAGATATCCTGAAGGCAATTATCCAGCAACACTTGTTCAGCAGCAAATCGACCCTGCACACCTATGTCAATAAGAAAAATCAAAGGAATTATGAAGACTGAAGAATCAATGATTTTCAAAGGAGGACAAAGCATATCAAAACCACAATAATTAAAGGAAAGGCAAAGGTAAAGTTGTAAAATTATTATGATGACAGAATATGAAAGTTATAGTATAGTTAGGTCATGTATGATTCAAAAATTTGTTTTAATTATTCGTGTTGAGCATGCCTATTAAACCTATCATAAAAACTTTGGAAAAAATCCCTTCCACTCTGCCATTTCAAATCATCATTTAAAACTTAACGATTAAACTACTGAAGTGAGCTATTTGGTCACGTCACCAGCCGAAGTATTCAGTGATGATTTTGAATTTTTCACGAAATATTTCCGCGGTATTTTCTCCCATGATGGTTCTCAAACTCATTAATTCATGTAAATCACCCTCACCAAATTTCACTCATTCTATAACCTCTTCATATCACCCTTCTGTAGCTAATTCCTACTGCATAAACAGAGAACAGCACCTTTGGTGCAAAAACAACTCTTTAACAGCCATTTTCACAGTGGATAGAAAAGCAGTAAATTGAAGGTTGAAAAGAGAAGCTATGGGTCTCATAGTAAGATCCGAACCAGTTGGAACCAAGTACTTAGAGGGTTACCCACAAATTAGAGAAATGCTACCACAGGCTGGGTGGTTACAATTTTTTGGAAAAATTTAATGGTTTTCATAAATAGGTAACTAAAACATTTGCACGGTCCTTCAATGGAGCAGAGGTCGAAATAAGAGATATTAAATTCACTATTACAGAAGCTTTCATTGCAGAAGCAGCGGAATTACCCAGGAAAGGAGAACGATAGTTCAAAAATAGAGAATTTCATAATGAGGCATGGAGGCAAATGCTTAAAACACTAGGTATGGATGTTTCCATTTTTAAGAAGGGTATTCCTAGCTCAGCACTGAAGAATAAATGGTGGAATATGTTGCTTATTTTGCAAAAGTTTCTAACTTGTGAGGGAAGTTTTGGTACCCTCTATGTTTATCATATTCGGTTAATGATGCAATTCTTAGATGAAGAAATCAATTTACTCTTTTTCCTACTTCATAGTCTGAAGAGAATGGCCTCTAATGTACAAAAGAGGGTTCAATTCCTGGAATCCATTTTGTACCACCACAGCCTAGTTAAAATCCTAATTGAACATCATTTGAGAAAAGTGGGAGACAATTTGGATGAGTTTCTAGTGAGGAATCACTTTGAAGAACCCAAAGAACCTCCATCCAAAGGCAATCTTACAAGAAAAAGCAGGAGAGGGAAAATTTCCAAAGCTGTTGAAACTAAAACTGGTAAGTCCATAAAAGAGGACGGTGAGGAGATAATTTCCGAGAAATTTACTAAAATTAGGAAACAACTTAAAAAGAAGAAGATGATAAGAAGGTATGCCAAGGAGAGAGGTGAAGGACCATCTCAACCAAGACAAAGCCACAGACTTAGAGGTATATTGAAGAAAATAGGGATTAGACAAATAGGAATCATAAACATTGAGGATGAAGAGACACCAACTGCTAGATCATCTGAGTACCAATATGAAGAGGATCTTGATGAAGAAACTCCAAAGATAGACCCAGCTCAACAACAAATTTATAATTATATTGAGACATTAGAGAAGAGAGCCTCAGAAAGTAGAGACAGAACTCATAGCCCACCAAAATCTACAATTGATGTACTAAGAAGAGACAAATATGAGTTAGAAGTGCTCAATAGGCATATCAAGAATGAGAATGAAATTTTAAGGGAGCGGTTTAAGTTGAAAAGTGATATGAATACACCTCTCTCTCTGCAAATGGAAAAGTTGTACAAGGCTAGTGAGAAATTGAAGAAGAAAAACAAAAAGTTAAGCAGGGCACTTATAAATTTGAGATTCAAGTTGGTCATAAGAAAGCCTAGGAGGCAATTGACTATCAGGCAAAGCAGAAGAAGGAGCCTAGATTTCCTAGCAGAAGTATTAGAATATATGAGTTGATTGCATGAGGACATGCAAAAACTTTGCAGTGGGGGTATGTTGAGCCCCAAAGATGTCATTTCCCTTCACCAATTTTCACTTCATTTCCTTTGTCCCTTATCAATTACAGGCTTAAATGGTCAATAAGATTGGTTAAAGACACTTTAGGAATTTATACAATGACTGACTTGCTATATTTTCATGGTTTTGTTGTTGTAGTAATTTTTTACTAGACTCAGCTACAGAATGCAGCCATTCTGTAGCCAGTCGCCTATTCCGTAGCTATCTTCATGTTCTCACAGGTTACAGGTGTCAGTTCAAGGAAAAATGCATATGGTTGAATTCTAAAACACTCCCACATCATTTATTTCTCTCTACAAAGTCTGAGAAAGAGTTTACAGGTGGTTATGCACGTGGAAGAGGTCAAAGTTAAGAAGCAGATTCCTACCAGGATAGGGACTCTACAGATGTCTCCAATAGAATACGAGGCTTCCACAAGAGTTCTAATTTGATTTTGATTGAAAAAGACACTTGTTCCTATTTATTCTCAAGGGTAGTTATGTATTTCTTTTATAATAATGACTCAGGAGACCGAGGGAGAGTTACCTAGATTGACGTTTTGTTGTTAGATCTCTAAACACCGTAATACTCTGTTTTTGAAATAATTTTCCTTTAATGAAAGAAGTACCGCTTTATTGCAATATCTGAGTCAATATTGAGGAGATGTGTATGCTAATCCAGTGGTAGAGGGCCCCTACTGCCCGAGAAGCTTTGTGCACATTGTTTAGATAAGTAACGTTAGCCTTGTTGCATTCCTAGTTTAAGCAATTTTCTGAACTTTGTGTTTTATATTCACTTGCATTGGATGCTACAATCTAGTCTTGTTCTTACCAATTATTCCAAAATATCACTAATATTGAATGATATATAACTGTAGTATTTTAGGAGTCAGTTGCATTTCTCTAAACTTTATGTTTTTGTGCTCTATTACATCAATTGTTACAGCTAGTCTTGTTCTTACGAACTCTTCCAAAATATCACTAACATTGGATGAGACATAGCTGTGGTGTTTTAGAGCTTAGTTGTGTTTTGTTGAAATTTATGTTTTTATGCTCATTTACATCACATGTTACAGCCAGTCCTATTCTATGAATTATTCCAAAATACCACTAACCCTGAATGAGACAGAGCTGAAATATTTCAATGATTAGTTGCATTTTTTTAGTTGTAATACTCCAGAGGTTAATAGCACCCTAGTTTAGTTTTTTTTCACTGTGTTTCAAGTTAGTTTAATTGCATTATAGTTCAGTTATAGTCACTATATTTCAAGTTTTATTAGCTAGTTGAATTAGACTTCATGGCCTTCATTATTTACAAACTACTCTTGTACTAATCTCTTCCAAACACATCATCATATGGACAAGAATTAGTGATATCAATTCAAGGCCTTGAATGCTCTGCAACTTCTTATAGTTTCACAAACTACCTCATTTCCAAATCTATTCCAAAAGATTTCTAATTCTTGAAAGAGGTTTAACAGTGATATTTGGAGTTGTAGAATGGATTGATTTCAGTGTCATAGGTTAATTTATAGTAGAATTCTTCACTAGGTTGCAGACTATCTTAGAAGAGCCTCATTGCATTAAACTTATCCTTTTCTCAAAGTTATTCCAACATATTCCTAATGAATGAATTGGATTGAGTTCATGTTATGAGTTACTGAGTTCATGTTATGAGTTATTGAATTCATGTTATGAGTTATTTAGTTCTTGCTATGAGTTATTTTTCTTGTTAAGAGTTTTGCATTTTCTATTCTCAAGTGCCATACATAGTTTAGAATAGGTTTTTCTCTGTTTTAGTGTGTCCAACAACTTCTCTTTGCCAAAACTTAGTTCTTTTCCTCTTAGAATAAAAACACAAAAATCAAAAACATTGAAAAAACACTAAACACAACGTAGTGAGAAACAAATACCTAGGCACATATAGTGCACTTCACTTCAACAGTTTACTAACCCTGGTTGAAAATTTATGACCTCAATTTAGGAACACTAAGTTGAGCAGACAGGTACCACATTCCACCTATTTTCAAAGAAAAAAATGCCCCGGAGGGCATCAGCGTTCGTTGTCAGCAACCACTAGATCACTACCATATTAGTGACACAGATAGAACATCTATCTTCCAAAAATATTTGTTTAACGAGCCACAGCATCACGAGCATGGGGCATGCCTGCCTCGTAGAAAATTTGTACATGTATTGTATTATATGTGCTTACAAGGGTCCCATAGGACATGGTCATTCTTTGAACCAGTGCAGGGTGTTTCCAATTCTAAGCTTCACGCAGGTCTCTTTCTCTCTACACACAATATACAAAAAAGAAACTATAATGTATTTCGGCTATACAGTTCCTCCTAGACCTCACACATTAGGGGGAAATTGTTAACACTGTAAGATTGTACAACCAGAGGATGACATTATTTAATGTCGGGAAAAAGGATTTACAGGGCTGAAAGACATTAGAAAATTTGGGAATTATTTAAAAAACTCTAAGGTCTGAGGAAAAATAAAATTTGAGCAAGTAATAAATGCTTTTGCGTGCATAATCCTTCGTGAAGAGTGCCTTTGCGTGCCTTTTGAACCGAAATGTATGCAATTCTGGGGTTGGTGAAAGTAACTTTCCGAGACCACAAAAAGCACACTCCAGGAACTGATTTTACACTTGAAGCCACCTAAGGACAACCACCAAAGCCTCTTTAGACATAAAGGGAGCACACAGTGGAATATTTGTGGCACACAATGGAATCATCTCCCTCTCTTGGGTCACCATCCACAATGTACCAAGAGAGGGAAGGAGGATTTGAATTCTTCTATATAAGACCACCAAGAGATGAAGAAATTGAGAGCACATTGTTATGTTGGCCAGAATTGCCCAAGAATTACCAGCAGTGTGTGATCCAGAGCTGAAGATAGAGGGGTCTCAATTGTTGGCCATCCAACAAGTTCAGTCCACCACAGTAGAGAGAGGGATACTTTGGACTGAGGAAAGCTTGGAAGTAAAAATATCCTTTCATCGGGACTTAGAACCCATGTTCTAAGGGCCCTTTGGCAAGAGGGTTTCGTACCAGCACTTAATAAGAGGGGCTGAAGAGCCACCGTCTGGATTATTACAGTTGTTTGACTCTATTCATAGCTTTTGTTTATTTGTTTTAGTTTTAGTTTATTTTTAGTTTATATATGCATGATATCTATCTATCTAGTATTTTTATGATTCTAGCTTGTTCCACTAACTTGCTTGACTCCACTTCTTTTTCTACCTGTGACCAATAACTTAAGTAGGTAAACCACGTCCCTTAATTTGGTGTGATTTAATACATGTGTGCACCAAACACACTAACTCACTTCCCATGTCTTTCTAGTTAGTATGTTCACATCTAATCCTAGATCCAACATTGTGTCTCTTATCTGAAATCCTACAACTTGAGAATTTATGCGAAATTCCTTTCTTGTTCTTCTCTTGTTTCTTTTTACCCTCCTCACATACCTTTCTGAAAGGTTAGTGGTGATTGGGTCCTCATGCTCTATTCCTCCTTCTACTACTTCTTTTAGATTTTGTTTTAACTGCTCCAACATATGTCCTTCATTTACAGTATTCAAGATCAGCTGGAACCATTCTTCTATCGGTGTTCCTGTTGTATTATTTTTTCCACCTTCCTTACATGGTTGAATTATTTGCATATCCTTGCAGTTCTCCAGCTTCGAGAATGTTTCCAGTGCTTCCTTAAAGTATTGTTTATGTTGCTCCAAATTAAATAACTTCTTTGGTGATGCTGGTTTGATTAGTTTTACCAGCTCCATCTCTCTTGCATTCTCCCCGGTTTTCTTCCCTCCTCGGGTTATTATGGCCACACTTGGTAGAGGTTGTGTCTCGACTAATCTTGGCTCTACATTAACCAAATTAGCTCCTCGTTTCCTAGTCCTTTCTTCCCACCTTTTAAGTAGTTCTGGAAAATCCTCTATGGCATGTGCATTCACTCTACACTGGGAACACCATGGTCATATAGGTAGTTGGAATTCTCTCGCTACATGGCCTTCTTGATCACAATTGTAACATATCAAGGGTCCTCTTCCTCTAGTCATGCCTCCTCACATTCCTAATCCTCCTCGTCCTCTTGGAGTTTCATTTACTCTATAGGATGATCTATCCAGTAGGTCCATTAATGCATCCAGGGCTCTGCACTGCTCTGTATGATGAGTTGTTGAAGCACAAAATTAAAAATAGACATTATTTGGGAAATATGAGTACTTTTTTAATATCAGGCATAAACATGGAGGAATACTGATTCCCTTGCACATTTCACAGTATTTTGTTGACATTGGAGTTTGTTGGTTAGAAAAACCTGAGAAATGGGGTTCCACCTGATATAGTCCTTGAGTATGTGGCATTCCTTATGCTCCTGTCGTTGATGTCCAGACATTGTTTCCCTGCAACCTCAGGCACTCTATAACCAAATATCCTTCCAACATAAAATCTGTACACCACACATTGGTCATGTTGGTCATTTTATCTGAATATCTTTGAGCTTTTCTGTCAAGCTTTCTATTCGATGTTGCAATCCCAATATGGAAGGATCATGGGGAGCTACTCCCCCCTAAACTCCTGCGGGTAGCCAGACATTGCTTCTATCTTCATTTCTTGTTCTAGCGCATCTTGGGGTGTATCAATCCTTTGTTGGGTCAATGGAATTCTTTTAAGGGGTAAAAGTGCTATAATGAACCAGTCGCATTGGTGATTTGGATCACTCGGGTAACTCAATTTCTCGATTGCATCTTTGAACCTTCTCATTAAATCCCATGCAGTCTCCTTCTCTCTGTTTGATCTCCCATAATTTGGACAATCCTTGTTGATTAGTCTGAGGGAGCTTGAACTCTTGTAAAAACTCTCTTTTAACATCATCTATAGCAGGGTTCTGGTGTACTTCTAACCATTTGATAAACCAGTGTAATTCTCTTTCCCTAAGTGTGGTTTGGAATTAAATTAATTTAACTGCATATGGTGTCTAACGAGCCCTCCAAATTGCTTCACACAGACACCAATGTTTCTCTACATCATCATTACCCTTTATAGAAAACTTTGGGTATCGGGTAAATGATCCTGCCATTTCCGCTTGTGTGGGAAAAACTAATATAAATTCTATACTTCCCAGTTGCAAAATTATATTGCTAGTACTACTGCTAGCAGTTACCTATATTGTAGACTGAACATTATGCAACTTACTTGACTTTTGAAACTTTATCAAAAAATTTATCAAGCTGGTGGTAAAGTACCAGGGGAAGGTTAGGACAAGTGCTACTTAAAACTTGGGGAATAGGATTACCTTTTGTTATGGTCACCCACCTCACTCGGAACAGTTGTTCCATCACAACATGTAGCTCAACATCGGAGTCATCCTCGGGGCATGTGTCCTCCTATCCATTGGACCTTTTTCCCTTCTCTCTTCGGGATGGGCTCCTATGCACCTGTATAACTTATTTGGTGGACCCATCTATTCCTTTGGGTCCTACTTCATCTTCTCTCCTCCATGTCATCTGCAGTGCCTCTTCTCTTTGTTGTATGCTCCTCTTATGTTTTTCAAACTCGTGTGTCACCCTTTCCCGCCACTTCTTAGTGATTTGCACCATCTGATGTGCTCTTAACTCTCTCAACCTACTAGAGGTCCCGTCATCCATATCCATATTCCCCATTTTCCCTTTTCCGTAGCATCTCTCCTTTAGGCCCTTCCCCTAGTACTAGAGGTTTAGGCTTCCATCACGGGGTTTTGGAAAGGCATTAGTCCCTCATCAACCATTAAAACCTTGATCCACAACGGAATTTCCTTCAACACCTTCCCCCACAACCATAATTTAAATATATCTTCTACTTTCGTAAAAGACTGATAACATTCAGCTGTGAACTCCACAATATATCCCTCCAAAGTGGTCTGAATCTAGAAATATATGGCTCGGGTTAACTCTGTATCCATGTTGTGTAGTGTTGTCATATTTGTATGCGTCCAACTGTGACGGGATCGACGCAATCCTCCAGGAATTGCTTTGATCTGGAGTCTTCGCAACCAGTTATAGAGCTCCTTGGGAAACTTTCCCAAAATATTTCGTACAAATCAGTCGTCGAGTCATAAAACAGAGTTTGATCCTTAATATTCCTTTCCTTCTAATGTGGGAGCTCAACCTATTGCGATATGAACTGATCTACGTGATTATCCCACCAACTATGTAATTCCCTTTCGTATATCTTCAATACCATGATCTAGCTCTCTAGAAAGTTTGCAGGTCCCGGCAACGAAACCATTTGTTTGCGAAAAAGAGTGACTTCTTGGCAAGACCTAGGTTCAAACTCAGGGCCAACAAGATTTCGTTATAGTCTAGGATAATGCCGACATTTTCACCCTGATCAAGGAGAGAGGAGTCTCACCCAAGGCGTGTCGTGACCTTACTAAGATAAAAGAACTAGAACCATATTACCGAAGAGAAACTGCTAATAACTATCCAGACATTACAGTTATGCAGAACATGCTCATTGCATATTAATCAGGAAATAAACTACCATTTAACAGTCATCAAGTAAAGCTATCAAAAATTTTGAAATCACCAATCATACATTATATATAATAACTATTCAACATACACATCCTTAGGTCCACAAAATAGCTTCAATCTATTATATCATATGACAACTACAGTACATATCGGACTCTACAGAGTTCAACATAAACAACACATTACATCCTTGGCTCTGCAGAGCTCTATGTGATGATACAAAACCAAACATATTCTCTGCAAAACTCTTCGATCAAACTCGCTTTTCCTTCACTTATCTATCTCCTCCGACTGGCACTACTAGTCTTCGCCCTTTCTTCGCTCGGTTGTTCTATTGCGCTTCGACATTCCCTGTTCTCTTCTGTGGTTAGCTCTGCCTCTAGGAGTCTTTCTTCTTGTTCGTTGTCACCTGTCCTTGCCATCTGTGTTGCTGCTTGTTTATACTTTGCCACCTATCTACTCCTTTTCTGCAACCCGCAACAGCTTCCTTTCTTTCATAATAGTTCTCTGCCAATCGATCTTCCTGCAATTGGCCATCTGCAACTCAAAAACGGTTCTCCCAAAACAAAGGCCCCATCATCTTTTAATAAAGTCACAATACATTTATTCAACACTAAATACCATAGTGGCCCTTATTTAATAATATAGTGGACCTAGTCAACCCTACATTGAATGGCCTCCATATTTGTTATTCTACTATTATTCCCCTTAGGTAAACTACATTTTCATCCGTACTTGCACCCTTGCAAGCATACTAATTGATATGAATTTGGTTCGTGTCTTCAAGGGGGAATCATATCAAATTTTAGCGAATATATCTAAAACAAAACTCCTTCAAATACTAATGGTGTTTTGAAACTAACCACATGCCTATTTCTTATCTTATGTGATTTTTTTTGGACTTCCTCTATAAACATTAGTAAAAAAGGTTCATAAAAAACACTAATAAAAAATTTCATAAAAAATGTTAAACTTATTGTTAAAAAAATTCAAACTTTGAGGCATTATAACATTTTTTCAAATAACTCTAGTAGTGATCTTATGATGGCAAGAGACTCCTCACACATTTGAGGAAAATCTAAGTTAGGATAGGACATTACAACATTTGGGGTCTCATATGGAATATTTCTCAATCAACTAATTCATGTTAAAAATAATATTTATTTAGTTTTGAGATTTTGTTTTTGTTAATTCTTAATATTTCATGTTAACTTTAGTGCATGTTCATATGCTAACTTTATTATATGTTCTCAGTATTATTTTGCATATTTTAATTATGTCATACATAATATAAAGTAATCTCTAGTGTTTTTCAACTTTGTATGTTGGTTGGAATTATTTTCAAACACCATATTCTTCGTGAATATGTGTTACATTGAACATCATCTTGGGTTTTGTTTTAGAAATTATTTTTGTGTTATTCTTTTTTTAAATACTGAAACATGGTAATATTTTCATGAGGCTCTTCAATATGTGAGATTTTTTTTCCCATTTTGAATTCATAGATAACAAGGACGGCATGCTATCGGGGAGTCCCTGCTGGGATATAATTTTGTTTTGACATCTATATATCCCTCTCCACGTATGATGATTACAGAGGTCTTAAGTCTGCACAACATGATCTTGAAGATGGAAAATGATCTATCTTTTCATTATACATAATTTTCAAATCTGCATCATTTCTTGTGTTTCTGGCATCAAACTAGAGCATGATTAGTTCTGGGTACAACAACATCCCTTACATTTTTCAAGTCCTCAACATTTCTTGTGTTTCTGGTTCCCCAACACTTCAGTAATTGGCAATAGAATTACATTCAATGCAGATTCAGTAAGATTATTTGTGAAGTTCAATGAAACTCATAGTTCCCCCAAAGTCTATAAACATCTATCAAAGTCTAGAAACATCTATACATATAGAGAATTCATCTCATCAATAATGTGGGTTGATGGTTACGCTTAGCCATCAAACTAAGAATTAGTAATTAATCGTGCATGGACAAGAATGCCCCAATAATACACACTTGGCTTATAACTAGACAATCAGGAATTAATCATGCATGGGCAAAAATGAAATAGCCCAATAACACACACATGGCCTACAACTATACACAAGTGTGGCTTGCAACTGAATGCATGCTTGCCATTTTCTCATTTCGTTAGTTCAAAACTCTTTCCTTACACAAAAATAAAGGTTGCAGTCAAAATTTTGTGTGGGAGAGCTCTTGAATTTACAACCTCTCCTTCCCATGCTTCAGGCTAATTCATGTTAACTAGCTATGGATGCATGCAATTATTTCTTATTCTTGTGATTTTTTTCTTTTGCACAAGATGGGTGGATATTGTACTTCAACATTTCATAATCAATAAAATCTCTACCCACTAACTAAAAATGGGAAGCGCTTCTCAAGAAAATTATCTTAGAGGACCAGCTTCACCAGCATTACAGCCCGGAAAATCAAGATGTAGGGAATAGGACCAGCTTCACTAGAGTTATAGCACAGAAAATCAAGGTATCACATATTGCCTCTGACAGTGTATGTGTAGTACAAGACTTTAGAGATGCATAGTCTTGATTTAGTGTCTTAGTCGAATCTAAAAAATGAAAATAATATCAATCAAAAAGAAAAATCTAAGTGAAACTAGTAATGATGAAAAAGTGAACACATATTATTATTCAACCAGACTACATTATAAGTGTTTAATTGACCAAAAAGAATTAAATGAAAATCATTCTATTATTAATCGATGGGTTGAATGTAGTTACAATGCTTAATTATTATGGTATAATGAGAGGTATCAGGATAGTATAACATCATAATAAATTATACAGATGTTAATGTATGTGGATGTGTGTGGAGGCTTTTTCGAAAAACGTAGGCCTTCACTTTCTGCACCACATCATAATAAATTATATAGATGTTAACGTATGCAAAGGTGTGTGGAGGATTTTTCGAAACGCGTAGGCCTTCACTTTATACACAACATAATAATAAATTATAGAGATGTTAATGTATGCAGGGGTGTGTGGAGGCTTTTTTTAAACACGCAGACCTTCACTTTCTGCACAACTATTCCACCCACCAATTGTTTATTTCTAAATTCCCAAGTTGATTTCCATTCAAAATTGTCGACGATGATTTTGTGTGAAATGGGAGCATAGCTTAGCTTAGCCACTCTGCCACCATGTAACCATAGATATATATCACAATGTCCTCTTTAAGCATAAGTGTATAAACTCGACATTAAATTTAATTTCTCCTAGAAAAAACTTTCTCTTTATAGAATGTTGTAGGCTATAACATCATGTAGGAAAACCCATTCTCTCAAAGCTAGGGCGCACATTTTCCATTGATACTATGGATCAAAGCGATGAGAAAAAAATAGCGTTATGTGGAAAATAGATATATTACAGAAATGGAGAATTTGAGAATGTGTGTACTTGAACCCATGAATGGCAGTGGTATTTCGATGCATTAGCAAATTTGACTTTAAAAAATCTATTAGATTTATGGTTCAGTAATGAATTATAATAAAATTAATGGGGAAAGAATGTACCTTGTTTCATGGAAGCATCATCCTAGGGCACATTTCATGACATGTCAGCCAAGAGAGCAATCCCACACTCGATTGTGGGCACAGTGTTAGTGGTGGGAGCATTGACGACCAAACGGTCGTACTTAGTTGCAGCATGAAGATCCACATTGTCGATCCCTACTCCAGCCTTCCGGCGACCTCTACCGGATTTCATTTTCATCTTCATTTTTGGGAATCCTGATACCAGAGCAGTCATTGAAGGCACCCCCCACGCTTGTAGCCGAGATCTATGTTGCGCGTGGTCCCATACCATTGTGGACTCGAAGCAAACTGTTCCTGTGGCAAAGAAGCTCAGGGAGTGTGAGGATCTTGTGATTTGGCAGATTGGGATACCAAATGACAAGGTAACATGAAACTAGTCTTTAGAGTTATAGGACCTAGCCTTCCTAGACTCAGAGAGGGATCTCTCAGGTTGTTTGCAAAGGATATGTGCTTGTTTGCTTTTAACGGTTGATTTTAGGCTAGTTATGAAGTGTGAGGTTTGTTGTTTGTTTTGGTTGGGTATGATGATAAAAGAGCATAGATAGAATGGGAAAATATCTAAGTCATTGGGAAATGGAGTCAAATGAAATTCATGATAAGTTCATTAATGGATCGGGGAGCATCATATGGAAAATCTAACTTGGCTAGTGGATCTTCAAATTTTTTGGGATAATGAGGTGAACATTAAGGATAAGAATGAAAAGTAGGACAAAGAGCAATTAAAAATTATTTATCATGTACTTTAAAAAAGAGACATATTTCAAGGTATATGTTTTGAAACAAGCCAAAGGACAGGGAAAACCATAGACTTCTTTGGACAAACTTTTAATAAGCAAACCTTTCAGACAACAATCCAACAATCAAAATACTAATTTCAGATAAGAAAGCATATAAGATAAACAATGAGAGAAGCCTAAGATCAAACAGAAATAATCTAATCTGCTTTTGACAAACCCTCTAGGAATATTTAAAGAAACCTTTTGAGGTGGTCCAGAGGATAGGGTGCACCATAGACTTCCCTAGTTTAGACTCTACTAAGCATACTTTGAAAATATCTTTAAAAACAATATCTCAAGTTGTACTCAAAGGAGCATGGACTCACCACTTAATTTCCTAGTTTCACTCTATTGAAATCATTCCTCAAAAAAAACTCTCAAGCCGTACTCAAAGGAACATGGAATTACCAAAAGGGAGACTCCTTGGTTATACACTATTGAATTATTTTTAAAATAACAAGCTAGATGGAACTGGAGGGCAATTAAGAATCCTCCAATCAGACCTTGCAGAAGAAAACATTAAGACAGTGAAGAGCAAACGGAACTAAGGTGCTTTCAAAAGACATTTCTTAGCCTAAAACTTTTACTCTACTGTAACAAAGAAAGATGGAAATAGAATGAAAATAGGAAATAAAAATAATAGATAGAAGCACTTCACCAACAGCCAAGCTCAAGGATCCAGTGATCTAGCCTCCTCCATCAACAAACAAATAAGGCATCCACAAGATCCAAGACATCAATTTTCCTTCAACTTCCAAGAGACTATGTATTACTTCAAAGAGTCACCAATTGCCAACAATACAATGAGTTCAGATGTAGTATTTATGCTGCAAATGAGGAGGTGAGGTCAAGATAGGGTTTGAGTATCATTTATTATAGAGTAAGTGCATTCCTAACCTTAAAAACCATGCAAGGCTTAAGGTAGGAATATATACAGCGACTTCTCTGTTTTGATAACTCTATCTTAACTTCCTAAGGAAAAATAGGTGAAATGTTTGAATTTTAAGGTCTATTCTTAACTTCACAATAACTGCCTTGACAGATATAAAATATCTTCTGACTATGTAATAACTGCTCAATGCCTTTATGAAAAGAAATCATGTTGTAGGTAGCAGTTTGATCTTTGGAGGAGTAACTGCTTCTTTGTTGAGTCATCCAAAACTGTCATTGGGTTAACTTATCTTTGTTTAATCATAAACCTATCTTTTAGGCCTTTGAACCTTGATTTTGCTTCAATAATCTGCCTTACTGCCTTTATCCTTTGTTCTGCTTTATGGTTGTTTTATTAATGTATCCTTTATCCTTATGGCTAATCCTCTTTATTTATCTTTTTATTTAGGATTAGCCCTTTAAGCCTTTTGTTCTTCGTTTCTTCTTTCTTCATTGATGCTTCTTTGAATGTCTATATTTGTCCTTCATGCAAGAATGTGTTCTTTATGCATTGGAGGGTCATCGACTGATCGATGATCATGACTCATCATCAATCAAACCCTGAGAAAAATGCTCTCCGATCTTCATAATTTGTTTTTTAAGACCCCTGAGTCCTCACCAAGGGGTTTCATTTAACAAATAGTAGTGGGAGGGTATCTGGCCTATTTTTGCCATTAAAAACCTGCAAAACACAAACAAACGTTATTTTAAAAAACTTGCGGGAGAGGTAAACCGCATTTTTTGAGGTTTGGAGCTGTCGGGGTGCAATCTACAAAGGAGGAGGTAGTGCAGGGGCATGATTCTAGAGGCTGAAACATGAGAAAATTCAAACAGAGGTGCAAGAATTTTATTTTGGCACGGGAGGAGAAAGGTGGTTTTGGAAAACCACGGTGGTATATCGCGTGCGTTATTGGCGGTAAGTGGCTTTGGATGGGGTATGCGTGATTCCATTTATCAGTCATTGTGTGTCCTAGAAAATACCACTTTTTTCGCGCAGGTCGGGACCATCAAAGCTCGGTGCCAGAATCTACACGATATTTGATCTGGACTGTCAGATCTCGGGGAGCAAGATCGACGGTGTGGACAGAGTCTGGGAGCGGGGCACAATTTTGTAGGGTGGATCCCAGAGACAAGTGGCAGGCTATGGTTGGTCGACAGGGGGTAGTGGAAAGCGGGGCCCGACTCGATGACGTGGGGGGTTTTGTCGGTAGTGCAGGGTGGAAGAGAAGAGGGGGGCCCGCTTTTAATTTTTCGAAGGTTTGGGTGGGTTTTATAAGGTTTTGAGGGTGCATAAGGATAGAAGGGTGGAGATTATTTTTATAGGAGAGGGGGCTAATAATAAGTGGAATGTCGGTCTTATAAAGGTAAGGGACTAAGGCTTCAGGCCGAAAGGGGCTTAAGGGCCTGTTTTGTGAGAAAGGGAAATTTTAGCATAAAAATGAGTTTTTATGGAAATTTAAAGGGTCCAATAGGCCTAGTAGTTAGTTTTAAACAATGTAAAAAGGGTTTTTACATTTTTTAAGGGTTTTTTAGAAGAAAAATATGTGTAAGGGGGATTTTTGAGGGTTTTTGAGAGGGGAAAAAGGGAATGAATGAGGGTGTAAGTGAGGTGATTAAATGAGGCAAATCAGACCTAGAAAATGGAGTTTTCTTTGCAGCAGGGTAAACTTTGAGAAGGCAAAAGATAAATTTTATAGTGAAATAGTTAGGTGTAGGATAATGAAGGCAGTGAGATTTCTAGAACTCACAATGTTTCCTTAAATATTGTTTCTAGAAATCTAGGATTTAGAACTTAGTCAATTTGATATCAACAAAATTATTGATGACTAACAGGGAGGCAAGACTAAAGGTGCTTCGAACCTTGGCCAATGTGGATTGCTCATACGATCTCACACACAAGGAGTTATGCACAAAGAACTACTTTTATGACAGGCTCATTGTGAGGAGCGGCATCACGGTCACTTGTGAGGTCTTTGAATCTTTTTAATCCTCTGCGACGCCTGATGCTACTACTGGTGAAACTTTCCATCCAAAATTCCTCTTTAAATATGCAAATAGAAGGCTCTGATCTGAACTTTTTCTTGTCTCTATTACAACCTAGGACTGAATCTTATTTACCAGATATTTCTACCCTAATATATTTTTTCATTGCATAATCCCTCTCGTGGCTTCTACCTTTTTCTCTGATTTTGAGACTCAATTTTCTGAGAAATTTCTTCACAGGTTCGTAGTGCATTAGAAGTTGGTTCTATCCACATAAACTGAAGTTGGCTTGGCTCTTGTCTTTTCAGAGGAAATTAGGCTTGGCTCTTGTCTTTCCAGCCTCTGAAGTGAATATAATTGACATCAGCTTACCAATTCAGATTTGTGGTGAGTTAGTGAGTTATCTATTCAGATATGTGGTGAGTTAGTGAGTTATTCATGAGTTAATGAGTTATGTGTTCATAACTTAGTGATGATAACGAGAACCCGTGCAATCAAAGAGCTATGACAGAATGCAGAGCAACAGGTGGCATTCAAGAAAATGGTAGTGGAAGCATGTGGCATACAAGAAAATGGTAGTGGCGGCATGCTAGAAGTTAAAAAATAAATCAAAGTTACTTTGGATATAGAAAAATAGGCAAAGACGAAATGCAAACTTTGGATATGTTAAAAGGCTCATCACATTTCACATTGAGCTCTGGGAAGTCTGTAATAAGAGGTGATCTGAAAACTTTCATTAAAATTTCAATGAATGAACATTTCTATTATAAACTTTGGTTAAACGGGGATAACACCAAAAAACAATTGGTCAACTAATCAATTAATAGACGACCAATGATCTATCGATCGTTGTAGTCCTACTAAGGCAGGGACTAATAAGTCTTACTATTGATATTTTATATCTATAATCTAAAAGTGAGGAGCATTACCATTTGTGAATATTTCTGTTATGTATTCCCTTTTTAAAGAAGTTTCTTATATGAAGGCCGTTTTTTTTCCAATATTGATTTGCTGGCATGGGAGTGGAGATGTATTTAAATAAATTGTGAATAAATATAGCATGTAGTTTGCTAGTGAGAATATTGTTTAGTTATTGTGACTCCTTTCTCCAAAATATCAAAATAATTTAGATTAATATATATTTTGCACATATGAATACTAAACATAGATTTGTGTACTTGTTTAAGGATTTCATATTAACTTGTTTTATTAAAGTGAAATTGTAATATTTATTTCTCTTTCTAATATAATGATTGTCATAGTAGTTTGTTTTTCACAATTTTTAATAATACTTTTTTTGTGTTGCCTTTTTTTCCAGCATATGTATGGGTAATGATGTTTTATAATGGAAAGACAAACTTGGTGTATGTTTGGAGGGTTGAATTTTTTTTATTCCTTGTTCAAAAAATGCACATTCACTCTTTTTGTCCTTGTTTGAAGTGTTCCATATTTTTTTTTATCACTTTTAATTTCATTATATTATTTGTCATCTTCTATGTCTTTTTTCTGAGATCATTTTTTGAAAGTTTTATGAGAATTTAATTGTAATCATTGATCACTTGTGCCTATAATCATTTATGTAAAATTTTGTTTGGTATGACAATTTCAACTACAATCATGTAAATATTTTAGGTTTTTTTAGATATCATTACTTTTGAGAATGACTCTTTCTTGCATCAAGGTCAAGTTGTCAAAGTTTGTGGTCAATTGGATGTTGTTTCCCTTTCCACTGGGTTCAATTCTTGAACCTAACATGTTGAGCTCATAATGAGCATTTCTTGTAATGACTTCAAACCATGTTATCTAAGTAAATTATTTTATTCCCTATCGTATAAAAACAAAGCTCAAAGTCATAAACTTAACAAGTCACTTACTGAAATTGAACCTAGATGGGGAGGATAATAAAATCACTTCAGATTTGACAGATAAATACACATAGACCCCAATGTCTCCTAGAATAAACAAATTTAAAATTTAAAATATAGAAACCATTGAGTAAAACTAGTATTAATTATTCTACAAAATCAAGTGAAACCTCAGAGATCGCATTAAATGTTCAATGCAAAAATACTTTTGACATAGCTAAAGGCACCATATACTATATTTTAAATATGCATAGAATAATTTTCATGCTGCACCAGATAGATTATGTTTTAAATAGGCATAGAATAATTTTTATGCTACCCAAAAGAAAAGATGTCTTAGTTAAATTTTAAATCTCTGTTTATTGTGAGTAACATCAAAGTAGTTTAAATTTCAGATTTGTGCCACGATTTTGTTACGATGTGTTTGCTTCTTTTCTCAATTCCATAGAACATGGATATATATGGATATATAAGTGATAATAAGAGGAGATTTTTTTTTCTTAATTTTTGTAGAGATTTTCATTTCTATTTTATTTTATTTGAATATTTTTCACACTTGTCCCAGCTTTATAGATGAAATTTTCATTATGAATCAAAAATTTGCCTCATACTACATCACATAAAACTAGACTATCTATATTTGGTCAAAAAGGATTTGCAGTGGAAAACAAATCAATATAAACAATGTTGAATCATGCAGATTGTGCCTTACATTTATACATGTAGTAATAGTAAATGTGAAATTAAAAAAATGTCACTGACATATTAGCTAATTGTGCAAAATAGTTGAATCTCCCAAATACTACCTGACACTTCAGGATTTTTTACTATACCATCCAATTCTAAGGGAATTCTTGCATTTTTTGTCATTGACCAATAAAGTGCCAAAATTATAATTTAGCACAGTATCACCATTATTAATTTGAAAGGGTGACTACAAATTTATACTCCATGTCTAGGTAACACAAAAAGAATGAGCAAGATGAAATATGAAAAAAATGTGCCCTTTACATGTATTTTATAGATTGAGATCCAAGGAAGGCTTCCTTTCCTTCTTGCTTGATCCAATAGGCTTCTCCTCAGTGAATATAAAAGGCTTCCTTCTCTTCTTGCTTGATTCAGTAGGATTATCCTCAACAAATATATGGGCCTTAGATCCTTCTATGCCTTCCAAAAGTGATTGAAATTGTGTGGGCATTCTTCTTAGATTGTGAAAAATAGTGGAAATGGTATCTAGGTTATTTTCACTTTGTAATGTAGTTGAGGAATGAAGGCGTGAACTAGGTAGAGCAGTTGGCATACTTGCATTGCTAATAGTTTCCAACAGAGTGAAAAACCGAACAGATTCCAACTGAGGGGCAAACCGAACAGATTCCAACTGAGGGTTAAACCCAAACATACGACGAGGGTAGGAAGGCAAACGAGCAATATGTTTATTGCGAAAAAGAAAATCATAAGTACCAGCTAAGTGCCTTGTCATGGTATCTAACATCATGGAACCAAATGTACTCTGTGATGCAACCGAGTCATGGAAGCTTGATATAAGTGTACCAGACTCGCTTGTTCACTTTGTGCCGCGGGGGAAGGCAGATCCTCCTGCATCCAGACCTTCTGTACCCAGGTTTGGCTGCAAATCCACCTGAGTCTCCGCCTCGACGTCCTTCTCAAGGGTCTGCTTCTACTGCGCATCCTTTTGTGTGGCTGCACCTGTGTCTTGTCTGGTACTCTTGGTCATACCTCTGATATCCGGGATGACAACCAGGGGGGTGAATTTTGATGCGTTGGTTCCTCCAACGCCCTTCATGCCAATTTTGAAGCCGATCTTCTAGTTAGGAGGCCAAAGAGAAATTACATTGTCAATTTCTTCGTCCACCACCATATAAGGGAGCTAAGTCCAGGCTTTCTCCTTGTGCGCTCTAATCTAAATGTGGTGCATAGTGATATGAAATGCTGCAATGCCCTTGTATCTATCATATATAGCAGGGGACAATCGTGTTCAGGAGTTAATGGATGCGGCCAAGCTACTCTGAAAGAGGAACCAGAACACTTGGTTGTCCTCAAGACGTTGCGGGTCCGTGGAATCCCATAAGTGTGCATAGCGAACACCTTCGCACATGTCCGGAGTAAGTTCAGGGAGGACTGACTCCGTAGGGGCTTCCCGGGCAAAAATCTCCAAAAATCATAGTAAGTTGGAATGGTAATTTTTTATTTTTACCTGATTTGACTGTTCCAACGGCTAGTTTTTGCACCCAAGGTGCGCTCAGCGTACCCCTATGTTCCTAGCGCACCCCTGCGCTTTGAGCAGACCTCTTGCGTTCCCAACGCACTGACTTCAGTCTGAGGCTATTCCTTCCAAATAAACTTCTACGTTGCCATAGCCCAGTCTGCAAGATCTTTTGTGTTGTTGCCTTGCCTGCGTAGTGACCGCCTACTATGCCTTCATGAGCTTTGGCCAAGATAGCGTGGTTTTCATGCTCCAGACTATCTCTGCACCGCACTTCATTGGTGCCTAGTTGATATAGATGACCTACGATAATGGTAAAATATGTCGCCTAGTTAACCAACTCCTCCTTTTGTCGTACCGAATATTCTACAGGTGCAATGCCTGTGGTTAGGAACGGAGTGATCTCAGCGAAGCGCACATCATCGACCTTAATGGAGAACAGTTGCGCGTCAGGAAATTATTTATTCAAGCTAGTGGGTTCTTCACTTGTCTCAATTCGGGAAAAGTGATCCAAATTGAGACAAGTGATCCGGCCCCGTACTCAACTTCCCTGGCTTGACTATGATTTCAAAATCATATTCCTGAAACAGTAACAGCCACCTGCAGATTTTCCCCCCCAACACAGACTTATTCACCAGTTACTCTAAATTTGAATGATCTGTAATAACAAATAGTGTTGATACTTCTGTAGTGCATAGATCATGGCCAACCCTTCCCTCTCAGTGGTGGCATAATTTCGCTCCGCACTCGAGAGTTTCCGACTAGCAAATGCGATTGGGTGATCAATGTCTCTGGTGCCAGGCTGCGTAAGGGCCGCTCCCAAGGCAATCCCTGAAGCATCAACACAAACATGAAATACCTTTTCCCAATCGGGAAAAATAAGAATAAGTGCAGAGACCATCTTTTCCTTGAGTAGCTCAAAGCTCTTCTGGTACCCGTCATCCCAAAAGAATGGAACATCTTTCTTAAGTAGTGTTTCCAGAGGTGCAGTGATTAGTGCGTATCCTTGAATGAATTTTCTATAGTAGCTCGTATGTCCAAGGATCGAACGCTGATGTTTCTCAGTCGTAGGACTCACGCAATTCGACCAGTTCGACGAGCATTTTATCGATCTTCTCCCTAACCTTCTGCGTATGATAAGGGCGTTGTTTTACCGACTGTGCATCTGGTTTCAGAGTGATGTGCATATATCCTAAGCCCCCAGTGATCTCCTTAGGTTTTGAAAACTTGGCTGGAAACAAGTCTTGATACTTCGTGAGTAGTTCCGCAATCTTGCCTACTGTCTCATCATCCCAGTAGTTCCCAATTTTAGCCAACTTGAGTTGTTCTTTCGTACCCATGTTAACTCTTCGTGGTTTTAGAGGTTTCGTAAGATCTATCGTATGTAACGGAGGTCCTGCAACTATACGTTCCCCCTCAGATTCGGAGATCGAGACATTGCGCGGATCTTCGTCATACTCTTCTATGGTGATCTTGTGGCAATTGAAAATATCCTGCATCTGCGTTTCCCATGTGGGTATTCCGCCCGCTTGGTAGGGGATGGATTCACCAAATACAAAGGTATCGATATTCTACAAAGCTTCCTCAAGCACCTCCAATCCTCTCGTTAACCCGAATGTCCCCAAGAATTCATCCTTTAAGGTTTTCCACTACCGGGTGCATTGATGTAGCTCCGCATCTAGGTACCATGCAATGGGAATTGGTCCCAAGTCATGAATAAACAAGTGAACCCATTCTTCTACAGTACGATCACACCATTGCTCCATCCAGGCGAACAAATGTTCATGCGAATCCCCTGGGCCACGGAATATCTTGACATGCATGTTGGCCAGAGGTTCAAATCGTAGGACCATCATATCCTGACATTCCTCCCATTCTTGGAATGACCCCTTATGCATGTCCCACCATCTTGCAGGCGTTACGCGCATAGCTAGATTAAGGGCCCATAACCTTCGTTCTCTAGGAACCTCAGCTTCAAATGTTCGAAAAATTCCTTTATGCTACCAGAACCATCAAAGCAGGGTAGGTCTCTTACCTTGGAGGATATATACCGGAAGTCCCTAGTAATTCGCAGGTAATGCAACATAGAGACATCATGCAGTCGGTTTTGCCAATTTTCTATTTCTTCATCGGAATCGGAAAAGCATCGCTATCCTTTTCCCAGCAAAGCACACCATCGGGCGTAGGGTTGATCCAATCTTTGTCCCTCGCAGTTAACTTATAGATGTGATCCACCTCTTCTTCCTCACGCGCTGTCTCGGTATACCTTTCTCCTTTTGCAGGGTCTCGTGGTACGATCACCCTTGTTACCTCACTTTCAAACACCATGCTTCGTTTCTTTAAATTGATAATACCGCCCATATCAATGGCCCAATCCAATCCTAGGAGTGCTGGGTAGGGGTCCACATCTTCTACAATCTGAATGACTTCAAAGTCAGCTCGTACCTTAACTCCGGTGATATCTACTACAATCTTTGATAATCTTCCCAGCAGTATGATCTTCTGTTGATTAGCCATGCACAGCTAGATAGTGGACCATTCCAATTTAGGTTCTCCCATTCGTTGCCAAGTCTGTTTAGGTAGAACATTCACATATGATCCTAGGTCTAGAATTACCTGGTCCATTTCATATCACCAATTTGCGCGGTTAATCGCATCTCTTGACCAGTGCATCTCTTCTGCTCATAAAGTTTGTGCACATCCTTAACTTTCATGACTGGATCTGCTTTTCCTGAGCAACCGTTGATCTGAATGACTTCAAAGTTAGCTCATACCTTAACTCTGGCGATATATACTACAATATTTGATAATCTTCCCAATGGCATGATCTTTTGTTGATTATCCATGCGCAGCTAGATAGTGGACCATTACAATTTAGGTTCTCCCATTCGCTGCCAAGTCTGTTTAGGTAGTACATTTGCATCTGATCCTAGGTCTAGAATTCCCTAGTCCATTTCATAATCACCAATCTACGCGGTTAATCGCATCTCTTGACCAGTGCATCTCTTCTGCTCATAAAGTTTGTGCACATCCTTAACTTTCATGACCAGGTCTGCTTTTCCTGCGCAACCATCGAGTAGGGTTTGGAGGTTTTCTACGTCCCGTTGATTACACAGCAGCTTCATGCATGCTTGTAAGAATGGTTTGACCTCATCTTCAATTCTACTGTCTGGAGCCGATGTTTTGTCCTGAGCACAATCTTTCCGAGATGCGACAAAGGTCTCCTTCTCCCTATGTAAGTCCATGCCTTCCTGTTTAGTGGTCGCTTTATGAATAAGAGGCTCCATCTCAACTTTTTCCGCCGACCCTCCAGTGGCCATACCATTGTGCGTTATCAAATTAATGCTCAGCCCCTCCTCATGAGGTTCCGCCTTAACCCATTGTATATTCTACGTATGAGTCTGTTGCTTTTCCTAAACCTTGGCCATCAGAATCGGGTTGTCCTTGATCACATGGTCCAGCTGTCTGCAATATCTGTAGGATTGCCGCGTTGGGTTCGTGAAGTCCCTCACAAAGTGACCTACTTCCCCGTAGTTATAGCAAATCAGTTGGCCTCTACCCCTACCTGTGCTTCCCCCTCGTCCCCCTCCCCCGCCCCTAGCCAGGGAGCCTCCTATACCTGCGGGGGATCTAGGTGATGAGGGGTCCAACTGTACCCTATATAGGTTTCCCCGGTTGATTATCAGATCATAAGTTTGGCAATTCTATTCATCATGTCCTACAGACCTGCAAAATCTACACCATTGTTGCTTTACTTCTGGGATATATGCGGCAAGGTGGGGGCAGTGGTTGGTATCATGCAGCCCAGCAACGCGATAGTCATCACACCATAGCGTCGGCCCACTTGGTCTCGCAGCTTCCCTAGGGCACAATGGGCTGGATCCCCCGGCCTGCATGTAGTCTGCGAGCAGTGGACAGTTATCCTTGGTGTGGCCATTCACCCTGCATCTTATGCACCATATTTCGGGACTGGCCTCTACTCCTCACTCCTTTCGTAGATTTTGGATCTCCGTGTGCATTGCCTCTAGTTGGCCTCGTATCTGTTGTAATCCTAACTCGGTATCATCTCTTGGCGCAGCCTCCACCTTCATGGCAACCTCCAAGGCCTTCTCATGCGTTTCAATGGCTTGATGACCCATTGGTATGCGCAGGTGCAGTAGCAACATAGCAATGAACCACTCCGTGTGCTGTCTATCATCATACTGGGATCCTCCTTCTCGAATTACTTTCTTTAATCATTGCTCAGCTTCCCATACGGACTTAGATAGTCCTTTCTTGAAATCTTTCAGGTCATTCACTATCTGAGAGTAGGACTTAGGCTTCCTGAACTGTTGTTTCAATGCATTCTTGATTTCCTCAATAGTCGTATTCGCATGTTCGTCAATATATCCCATGTACCAGTCCAAGGCTCTTCCTTCAAAGGCAAGGGATAATTGTGCCATTTTCACCGCATCGCTAGCTACGTTCTATGCAGTCCATATCGATCCCGCGACAAACCAGAACCGATCCATGTCTTCATCCCCCACGCCCTTGAAGGTAGGTAGCTTCGTGTGCGAGGCCATATCGTCTTTTGGTGGGGGTGGAGGTGAGTTCTTATGTAATATTCCGAATTAGCCCAAGCTAATGGGAATATTCAATTTTTTTTCATTTTTCTGTTGCAAGAATAAATGTGTAAAGGAAAACAATAAAAATTCCTAAAACAACAAATAAATCAATGCCACATGTGAACAAAGCTAAATCTGGGCTATTTTAGTAAACACCCTTATGTGTGAAAGGGACTAGATCAATTGACTAGGTCAACCATGACCAAATCAACAACGTTGTCTAGAAGGAGTGATCTTCATTGAGGCAAAACGCAGTTTTAGTTGGAGGTGGCTCATGTGAAAAGAGCTATTGCATTGAGATGGTTTAGGGTTTTGCAAGCTCTCAAATTTATAAAAGGAAGAGGAGGAAAACATGAGAAGGTTGTTGATGATTATGTTATTTCTGAAGATTTTGTCTGTTTAGACATTTCTTATTCTCTTTGCTGTTTAGCAGAGAATAGTGTTGTTTAGCACTGGGTGTTCCTGAGCGGGAATCCCACCTCTTTCCTTGAGAGGCCTCTTGGAAGAGTCTTGCATTTCTTGTCCACTATCAGGAATTTGTCCAAGCTCTTCTTCCAACTACAACGTAAATCCTATTGAGGGTTTCGTTGTCGTTGTAAGCTGCAGCAAGTGTAGGCTAGATCTACTCAGATATAGGCCATTCTAGTGCCTCATTTCAGTGGGGAATGCTTCTATCCCATTGGCAAGAGAGTATTGATGATTGGAGCACCATTTTCAGATCTTGGCTTGAGGCCAAACATGTTCTAGAGCCTACAACGCAGTTTTCATTCCAGTATTGCGTTATTTGCAAGTGTACATTTGCAGGGTCTTTTGGCACTCTTTTGGAGGAGAGATTTCTAGTGTTGGGGATCTGCCCTTCATTATGGAGATCCATGGATTTCAGTTCTATTCCATGTCATTTCAGATATGATTTGAATACTTTTGTATCTGCTTCAAAATTTCTGAATATTCCTACAGATCTGCTGCATAAGATCTCAGATCTACTCCATGTACTTCACTTTTTGCTGAAAAACCCCAAGGGGCATTTGAAGATGAGCCTATGTAGTGTACAGATCTAATATAGATCTAACATTTTGTACATAGATCTGCTCTAGATCTGAAGTGTAATCTACAATTGTTTTCAGCCAATAAAATAACATTGTCAAGCTTGTTCAATCATAATATATGGTTACAGCACCTCATTTTTTAGGATTTCTTCATGTAACATTATTCTATTTCTGTTCTACATCTTATGGGCTCCAATATAAATTTGATTTTTTGTTGTAAATATAAATATTGAGCCTCCATATTGGCCTCCTGCTCTTACTTACTTGAACTGTGTTATTTCTCTGCAGTATTGTTTAATATTGCTACTTGTTCCCATTTGGGGATATTACATCTTACCCCTATGAGGTTTCGAAGATGACATAGATGGAGAGCTATGTGCACCAAAATTTCTTACTGGACTATAGATAGATCGATCCCCTTCTTGATTAGTTCTGTAGTACTTACCACTGCGCGTTGTACCCTCGCTTTGGTCGGAGCTCATTCACTCTGTATGGCTACACAAAATGCTTTTTTCGCACAACAAGATCTTAATTAGTAGTGGCAAAGTTTTCAGAAACTTACCCCGGAAACCCTTGAAGAACCTCTGCTCTACTTTTGAGTAGGACACATGTAAATTTATATAGATGTTCTATGCTTGATGCAACTTTACTTTTATTACAGCAATCACATAAACAGTTAAGTAAAATGTTGATAGAACATACCAGTGGATCTATAGAAGAAAAACCAAAAACAGAAGAATGTGTTGGTGCATTACGGTGGTCAACAGGATGCTTCAACCAGCAAAGTCTTCTTGGTCGGCCAACCCAGAATGTGTCACAACAGTCCTCAAATTAGTCACCTAGTGAACTCAAAGTCAACCCCATAAAAGTCAACGCAGTCCAGAAAAGTCAATGCAGGGCAGCAACAATAAAGTCAACGAAGCTCCAACTTCGGTCAACCTTTTGACCTCGATTTTTGTACCAAACTGTACAGCCTTCCAAGATCGAACTCTCCACCAAAAATCAGCCAATTCGGACCATGCGTTGACCAAATTCAACGCTAGTCAAACTTGCCCAAAAACCCTAACTGTAGAAATTTCGTCCTTTTTCCAGTTTCAGAAACTTCGTCCTTTTTCCCACGTGATAACTGCGTCTCAAATGCTCGTATACAATCAAAGGAGGAGATGTGTGTGGATGAGAGTGAGTGAAATTCTCTCCAACGTTGACTGTATATATATCCATCATTGAGGTGTGTGACACATCTGCTGGAGGTGTAAAACCTTAACGCCGACCTACACATTTGAGATTATTAAAAATAAATTCAAAATAAATGTTTCGCTCATCAGATTAAGATAAATTTTAAATCGATCTTACACCTCTCCGAAAGAGGAACCCAATAAAAATATTGGTATCTTCATCTGAGCATCACAACATGGAGTTTGGACCTAGTTGTCCAATTTCAACACTCCCTCTCAACTAGGGAGAACTCCATCCACCTATGCAAACAAACATCGTGCATCATCCCGTCGTAACATGATTTGCTAGCCTCTTTATTTCAAAACAGAAGTGGGTCAGTCAAAAATACATCATCCCCTGGCTGACAGATTCAGCCCAGAGGTCCGAAACCTCTATCAGACTCACAAAGAGTCTCATACCAACCCGAAGTTGGTTTACCTGATCCGAAGTCAGTTGGAGGTCTAAAACCTCACTATACTTGATTCCAGATCAAGTGGTTGGACCGTGCCATCCTAGATAGAGAGTATAAAAATCTTTGATGTGTCCATCAGTCTTTACTTCTAGTCTCTAGCTTTTCCCACCTCATTGACCAAATGAGAGGTACTTCCCATGAGCCCTGAACTCAATGGGTAGGATGCATACGGGGCACAAATAATGAGAGGTGGGGCAGAAGCACTACAAGGTTCGGCAAGCCTAGCCCCGTGAGTGCTTATAGCTCTGAGAAGCTATCCCCAAAGCCCCCCAAAGCTGCCAGAGCTCATCGTCCAATAGGACCCACATCATAGGGTCGTTCCACGATACCAAGACTCTCACGAAAGGTTAGGAACTTGACCTTCCCCAGGGGCTTTGTGAGAATATCTGTGACCTGCTCATCAGTTCCTATATGATTGAGCCTTACGGTGCCTCGTTGTACCATATCCTGGATATAGTGGTACCTGATATCAATATGCTTGGATCGATCGTGGGACACTGGATTCTCGGACAAGCGAATCCTACTCTGGTTATCACAGAGTATCACGGTGTTATCTAGCACATGTCCAAACAGCTCACTAAAGAGCTTTCGTAACCAAACTGCTTCACAATAGGCCATACTTGTTGTAATGTATTCGGCCTCGACAGTGCTCAAAGCCACCAACTTCTACTTCTTGCTCATCCATGAGATCGAAGCAGAACCAAGATTGAAGCAGCATCTCGATGTGCTCTTACGATCCACCACACTGCCAGCCCAATCGGCATTAGTATATCCAAGGAGTGTCATGCTCCCGATAGTGTATCTCAGCCCATGGTTTATCATGCCTCGAAGGTATCTCAGAGGATTCCTGGTACCAACCCAGTGAAAGTGATGAGGTTCAACCATCTGTTGACTCAAAGTGTTCACTACAAAACATATATCTAGACAGGTGTTCACTAAGAACATCAGGGCCCCTACGAGTTGACGATACTCATTAGGATTTGACAATACTGGGCCAGCAGCACTGCTAGTCAACTTCTTGAAGTTGAGTTCCATTGGTGTTGACACGAACTTGCAGTCCACCATACTAGATCTTTCCAGAAGCTTCACAATGTATTTTCCTTGAGAAAGGAAAATCTCGTCAGGTCTCTGCCAGACCTCCAGGCCTAGAAAGTAGTGCATCAATCCTAGGTCGTTCATCTCGAACTCAATAGCGAGCTCCCTCTTGCACTAATGAATGAGAGGGTCAGCACCTGTCAGGAAGAGGTCATCCACATAAAGCACTAAGATGAGAGGCTTTCCCTTGACAACCTTGAAGTAAAGGTTCGGATCAGCATTACTTCGAGTGAAGCCCAGCTTCATCAAGTAGTTATCTATTCTCTCGTACCAAGCTCTGGGTGCTTGCTTCAGCCCATAGAGGGCCTTCTTCAACCTGTAGACATGGGTGTCCCGATCCTGGACTTCAAACCCCAGAGGTTGATCCACATATACCTCTTCCTTTATCGCACCATGCAGAAATGCGGTCTTCACATCCATCTGATGAAGACTCCATCCTTGCGTAGTAGCAAGGGCTATAATAGATCGAATGGTGGTATATTGGGGCACAAGTGAAAATATTTCATCATAATCTATGCCCTCCTTTTGAGAGAAGCCACGGGCAATAAATCTTGCCTTGAAATTTTCAGCACTTCCATCAGATCCATGCTTGATCTTGTAGAGCCATTTTGAGGTGACAACTGCTTTGTCCTTTGCTCTTGGAACCACATCGCAAACATCATTCTTCATAATGGACTCATACTCTTCGTGCATAGCATCCTTCTATACTTGATGCTTTATAGCTTCCTCAAAGGATCTAGACTCGAATTGTACAATAGTATTCATGGCTGCTAGATACCCTTGGTATCTATTCGGCTTCTTGCTTTCACGGAATGTCCCCCTTGGGGTAGCATGTCCCTTAGCATCTTCGAGAGTGTCCATGAGCCATGATGGTCTCTTTCCTAGTGAAGGAGGTGGATAAATCGAGTCCATCGGTCCTTCAACATCAGGCATTGTTTCATCCTTCGGTTCCTCTTGATTTCCAGGCCTTGCTTCATTATCTTCCTCAGATCTTGGAAGATTGACTACTTTCCTTAGGGAAGTATCTTCGTCAAAGGTGACATCGTGGCATATCTCCACTTCCTTTTGACCAGGCACATAGACTCTATAGGCCTTTGAAGTTTCACTATAGCCCACAAACATTCCTTTCTTCCCAGAAGCATCCAACTTGCTTCTCTTTTCTTTCAGCACATGAAAGTAGACAGGATATCCAAAAACTCTAAAATGTGAGACATTAGGTTTTTTACTAGAGAAAACCTCTTCGAGAGTTTTGAATTCTAGAGCAGAACGCGAGCATCGATTTTGTATGTACACGACAGTGTTCACAGCTTCTCCCCATAGAAACTTCGGAAAACCTTGGTCACATAGCATGGCACAGGCAACTTCCACAATGGTCTGGTTCTTTCATTCAGCAACACCATTTTGCTCGGGAGTATAGATAGTTGTGGTCTCCCTCTTAATGCCAGCTTCTCTGCAAAATTCCTTGAACTCATTTGACTCATATTTAGTGCCATTATCAGTTCTCAAAATCTTGATCTTTTTCCCTGTCATATTTTCGACCAAGGCTTTGAATGTACGGAACCACATGAAAGCCTCATCCTTCTTCTTTAAGAAGTATATCCAGGTTTTGCAAGAGAATTCATCTATGAATGTCATATAATATGAACATCCTCCCAAGGATGTCATAGGCAGCATACCAAATAGATCAGAATGGATCAATTCCAAGATATCAGATGTCTTTGTGACACTAGAGGGGAAAGGTCCCCTTGTATGCTTTCCTTCAACACAACCCTTACATACACCTTCATGATTATTTGGAAACTCGGGCATCCCTGTCACCACCTTCCTTGCTTCGGGAAGGGCTTTGTAGTGAAGGTGTCCAAACCTTCGGTGCCATAGTTCAGTCTATCGAATAGTATTACATGTCATTGCTCCCAACGGACTTCCTCCAACTTGGTAGAGTGTATTAACTCTAAAACCAATCGAGATAGATTCCTTAAAGCTCTTCTTCCACATGAGCACCTTTCCATCAGTGAATGCCACATTGAAACCTTTGTCTTCCATGGCCAATATAGACACAAGGTTCTTCTTCAAATTTGGTACGTAGAGTACATCCTACAAGTGAAGGACTTATCCTTGAGACAAGTGGGGGGTCACAGTCCCTGTCCCTTTCACGAGATATGTGGCATTATCTCCAAGGATAATTTCCAGATTAGTATCCTTCTCAATCATATCAAAAAGTGCTTCCTTGAACCCAGTGACATGCCTTGAGGCACCACTATCTATCAACTAGACATCCATAGTGTCGGGTGGGGATGTAATAGAGAGGGCAGATACAAGAATGTATTCATTTCTTTTATCAACAACATGTGATTCCTCATACCTGGAGTTTCTTGACCTTTTGAAAGGTTGATCATTTCCACCGAAGGAAGCCTTCCTTTTTCCCTTAAACCTGTTGTTCCTTTGCCATTCCTTCAGTTGTTGTTGTTGTCATCACTATCGGGAGAATCCTTCTTGAAAGGACATTCTCTAGCATAGTGACCAGGCCTATGACAAGTGAAACATTTTCCCTTCTTTCCTTGGGCCCCTACTTTTCCCTTATTCTTCGGACCACCAGAGTTCTTCTTTCTAGAATGAGCAGCGTATGCAGCATTTCCTCCATTTCCATACTCCTTCATTCTTGATTCTTCTTGAACACATCTTGACAGTACTTCATCAAAGTCAGGTATCACACTATTATTTAGAATGGTAGTGTTGAACACATGCCATTCAAATAAGAGCCCTCCAAGTGTGGTGAGTACCATCTCTCGATCAGCTATTATCTCCCCAATAGCTAGCGGATTGTTCCTGATTTCAGTTAGCTTCAGAAAGTATGATTAGACAGACTCATCCCTACCTTTCTTCAGATTCTTCAATTGATTCTTGAAGAATAGTACTTGATTCACATTGTTGGCCTTGAACATGAGGATCAATTTATCATACATCTCTTTGGATGTGCCCAACTCAGAGATGTAGGCCACCAGGCTTTTATGAATGGATTCCCTGATCATCAGCTTTGCTTTGATCTCCCCCTTCTTGTACTTTGTTTTGGCAGCAACAGTAGCAGTGGATGGAGGTTCTTGGATTTTACCCTGCACATAGTTCATGACATCTTGGTCTTCCAATTTGAAATCCAATATCATTTTCCAAGCATGGAAGTCATCCTTCACAGTCAATTTGTCTTCCTCCTTGAAGCTATAGCTTGTGGAACCCATTATCCTCTTTGGTGCTTGCTACAAACAGGGCTTGTCTTCACCTCAGCTCTAATACCATGTAAATTTATGTAGATGTTCTATGCTTGATGCACCTTTACTTTTATTACAACAATCACATAAACAATTAAGTAAAATGCTGATAGAACATACCAGTGGATCTATAGAAGACAAACCAGAAACAGAAGAATGTGTTGGTGTGTTACGGCGGTCATCAGGATGCTTCAACCAGCAAAGTCTTCTTGGTCGGCCAACCCAGAATGTGTCACAACAGTCCTCAAATCAGTCACTCGGTCAACCCCAGAAAAGTTAACGCAATCTAGAAAAGTCAACACAGGGTAGCAGCAATAAAGTCAATGCAACTCCAACTTCGGTCAACCTTTTGACCTCGATTTTTGTGCTAAAGTGTACGGCCTTCCAAGTTCGAACTCTCCACCAAAAATTTGCTAATTCGGACCATGCGTTGACCAAAGTCAACGCTGGTCAAACTTGCCCAGAAACCCTAACTGCAGACATTTCATCCTTTTTCCAGTTTTAGCAACTTCGTCCTTTTTCCCACATGAGAACTACTTCTCAGATGCTTGTATCCAATCAGAGGAGGAGATGTGTGCGGATGAGAGTGAGTGAAATGCTCTCCAACGTTCACTGTTTATATATCCATCATTGAGGTGTGTGACACATCTGCTGGGGGTGTAAAACCTTAAGGCCGACCTGCACATATTTGAAATTATTAAAAATAAATTCAAAATAAATGTTCTGCTCATCAGATTAAGATCAATTTTATATCGATCTTACACCTCTCTGAAAGAGGAACCTAATAAAAATATTGGTATCTTCATCTGAGCATCACAACATGGAGTTTGGACCTAGTTGTCCAATTTTAACAACACAAATTGATCGACTGCAAATTCTGTCACAAATCCTCCTATCACACTATCCACCCAGTGATCTACCGTGTGAGTGATGGTGTGATCAGTGTTTTCTAACTGCAGGATCTGCTCTGGAGTCCACTGTGTGACCCGTTCGTCTTTCCAACACTTCTGAAAATCAACAAGCCTTGCGAGCCACTCTTGGAGCTCGATCGTAATTGTTACAAATAAAATCTCATAGATCTCCGTGAAAATGTACTTATTCTTCCACTCCTCTGTAGTCAACTTCTCACTACGATTTTCTTTTACTATGAATTCTTGAACTTGCTTTTCAAACCACTCGTCAATTTCTTTCCTCTCAGGTTTCCAATATGGTCTTGGCATTACCCGATCTCTCTCAAAATGCTCATGGTCCCGACGACGGAACCATTTGTTGGCTCGAGTGGTCCTAACCCAGGTTCAGAAGTTAAGGTTTGTCAACAAACCCCTATACTACTAGCCCTTTCGACAATGACTTGCTTGCGCAATCCAAAGTCTCACCCGAAGCACTATGGGAGGGTGTTGAAACTAGGTTTCCGCACCCTGGGAGAGCATAGGTAAGTCAAGTCAATCTGCAATTATCAGATCTACACTGCAAGGGGTTGTTCGTAGGGTTTTCAATATATAACCAAAATGCAGCTTATCAGATCTACTTAATAGGTTCGCATCCACGTGCGTACTATCAGCTATAATCACAGAACAGTATAATCGCAGCAATTTGACAGATCATAGATACATATACCAGAAACATAGATAGTTTGCAGCTACTAACAAATACTTTTCATACTTAATCAGATAACCCAAGTTCGCATCTACCATAACAGAATAGATCTAAATAACATTAGATGTCCACAATAATTTCGCATATATATATATATATATATATATATATATATATATATATATATATATATATATATATATATATATATATATATATTACTACCAAAATCCTCTTACATTCTCAAAATACCGCCTGCGTACACAGCCAACAGGGTCCACACACAACAGGACAGAGGATCTCCGCGCACACAGCCAGCAGGAGTCTTAACCCAAACAACCCTACCACAGATCTAACAATTCGTGCTTCACATCAATCTCTATTCTTTCCTACCTATGACTCAAAGAGGTTCATCTATTTATACCAATTTAGCCTATGCATCCAATGGTCCGCAAACCGTGGTTTGCGGACTCTTGGTCTACCATTGACCCATTTACAATGCGTTAGGGGCTTTGACCCACCCCAAAGCCCCTGCGTTAGACTAAACAATACAAAAATATACAAAAAATGGACAAAATTCACAGTCTTTGGGAGACCTTGCTCCAACATGACATCATGGAAGCAAATGTATTCTGTGATGCAACCGAGTCACGGAAGCTTGATATAAGTGCAGCAAACTGAGGTACAATTGGAACCGTGGGGAAAGGGTTGGAAGGAAAAAAAGTAAGGTTGTTGTGAACAAGCAAGTCAAAACTACCAGTTATGGAGGATGACATACTACAGGAAGGGGATGATACCAAAATGGGACAAGCAGGATACATCCTGGGATCAGTTGCACATTGTGATGGAACTGAGTTAGGAAAGCTTGACATAGGTGTAGCGGTCGGTATAAACTGAGGAAAAATTGGAGCAATGGGGAAAGGGTTGGAAGGCAAAGTAGTATGGTTATTGTGAACAAGCAAGTCAGAACTACCAGATATGGGGAATAGCATACTATGGGAAGGGGACGATACCAAAGAGGGACAAGTAGCACAATATGGTGAAATACCACCATTATATACTGCACCTGGATATAAATCAGATGTTGTCTTGGACAAACCTTTTGTTTCATTTCGAAATTGTCCATCAGAGCTCAGTTTAGGCCTTCGCTCAATCAGTTTTTTGGTCTCCAGAAAAATTCCTCCAATATTTGAAGCACTGGCATAAAATCCTGATGCTTTTCCAGACAAATCTTTAGTTTCACCTCCGACTTCTCTTCCAGCGTTCATTTTAGGCCATCCTTTATAACGCTTTCTCGCGTCCAGAGAGGTTCCACCAACATTTGAAGCACTGGAATAAAATACAGATTTTGTTCCAGACAAATTTTTAGTTTCATCTCCGATTTCTCTTTCAGGGTTCATTTTAGGCCTTCCTTTATGACGCTTTCCCGCTTCCAGAGAAGTTCCATCAATATTTGAAGCACTGGAATCAAATTCAGATGGTGTTCCAGACAAATATTTAGTTTTATCTCCATCTTTTCCTTCAGATTTCATTTTAGGTATTCGTTTTCGCCGCTTTCCGGTCTCCACAAAACTGAGCACTTCGTTCTTGGACCTGAATTGGCGTCCTTTAACTGGTTCATAGTAAAACTGCAAATAAATAGTTAAAACAATAAAATAATAATTCGAAGCAAGTGCTGGCAAATACTTTCCCTTAAAATTCATGGTTTAAACATGGGTGGAATTCTGAATGGCGCCCACAATCATGGTTCAAACATGCCGATTATGATTCTGGGCAGAGCTCTGCATAACGCATAATGTTCAGGCCAAATAGGCCGATGACTTGTAATTGACCCCAATTACAAGAGGCTAGCCCTATTTATACAGGACTTGAACCTTGGTGGTTGGTACAAAATAAGAGAGTCACCAAACCCTTAAAAATTGGTTACAAAATAACATACTAGCCAAACCCTTCAAAGTATAAAATATCATTTTTAACCCTTAAAAATTGCACGAGTAGCAGTCTTGACACAAAGTCATAGTGTTACACAGAACTGATGCAACAATTAGATTCAAAATCCTTTTCCCTCCCCTATCCAAAAATCTTGAAAATATAAATTCTTTTCAACTTAACTTTGATTTGCTATCTTGATCGTATTTTTTTTTTGACAAATTTGATAATGGTTTAATCTAGGAGCTATCAAACATGATAAATACTATCCATCAATTTTCTGGAACTTACCAGAAATCTCCATTTATATCAGAAAAATTCTTTCCAGGAATGATTGCTCCCTAAAAATGAGGGTGAGGAAGAACCAAAACTGAGTAAGGAAAATGAAACAGCAAAGAATAAGATTCCATAGATTTGATAAGGACATCACTCTTTTGCTTACCAGAACAGAGAAAGGAAATGAGGGCCTTTACCATAACCCAGCTAAAATTCTCCCTTGATCTGTGTTATGACTATTTCGAATCTAGCTATTTTTTTTTTCAGAAGAAAAAAAGCGTTGTATATATTAATAGATATATATGACAGTACATGTTCATCATAACATTCTCAAACTGTTATATAAAACAGCGAGAAAACACCATATTCGAAATACATACAGAATACACTTCTGAGGAGAAGATATTCGATGTACATGGTCAGCCATAACGGGTAGTATAAAACAGACCCATCAGATCATACCTGTATACAATGAAAATACATTCAAAGATAATACAGAAGCATCATGATTCATAACAATGAGGAAATAAAGGATAAATGCATAGAAAGAAGGCAAAAAAAGGTATGTTCCATGGTGTCATCCAAGTCTGACTTGAGGCGGGCTCGCTTGAGCAGTCACCAAATCAGGCATACTTGAAAACTTGAGCGCCTTCGATATCCCACATACTGTGCATCCCCTAGAAAAAGACAAAAGCCGAAAAATGAAAGGATAAAATCTATAATGGATAGTCGAAGAAGACAACAAAAGTGCGCAGGAACTATCATATGGAGTTCGGGCTCGCTTGATAAATATTGTCAGGCTCGCTTGTTAAAAGAAAAGCATCCCTGGAAAAACCCAATGTCCCTGCACTCAAAAAGATAGACTGTCTCGCTTGATGAAAGAGAGACCATCCAGAAAACCAAAAAAGGCGCCCGATTATTGATACCCATGATTGGGGGAGGTCCGGCTCCCCCGCTCTAATCAAAAGCGGAAGGTTTGAAATGCAAGACCCCCTACAGCATCATCAAGAAAAGATGCGAGAAGGCCCCCCAACAATAACACAGCATTCAAAACCTTACGCCAGTCTCTCTTCTTCTGTCGACCAAGAACGGCGTGCCCCATAGGATCGGAATGGGAAGGGAATAAAGGACCATGAAGAAATAATAACTCTTCGTCATCCCATACCATATTCAAAACCAGAACCATCGTGAAAACTAGAGGCTTCGGATAATCGGCGACCATGACAAAGATCATGTGATCTGACAACACGATGTCGGACAGCTGCAGTAGATAAATAAATATGAAACCGGGAGAAAACTAGCAAGAGAAACGATCCATGTGAAACCGAAAAGCAATGGATTAGTGATCAAAAGCAAGTACATAAATATCCGGGGGAGATCGGCCGGCAATCAGAGTAGATTTGGGGGATCACTGAAACCATAACGGCTACATGCCACATCACTGCAATAAGGACACCCCAATCGAGAACCTGAGGGGCGTAAATATGCATAGAGACGGACATCCACCTAAAATCATAAATAGGTCCGCATTATACGTTGCAAACCAATAAATGTGAAAACCTACCAGGACAGAGCCAATAAATGAATCAATGCCGTTGAAACCAATTCAAAAATAGTCGGAAAAAGAAACGACTGATCGGAAAAACCAGATAGTTCACAGACTTGGCAGCAACAACAGCAATGACATCCTGGGAGAGCTCTTCATCAGCTTCGAAAATTCCTGCGATTGAAAGATACACCAGTATATAGATGCCATCCCTTGTCCACTATTCATAGCCAGCAGCGGCGCCAGTCCCGTAGAGACATCACTTCTCTGCCACGGGAGATCACCGATATATTATATCATCTCAACTGAAAGACAAAACTTCAACTTTACCAATGGCAACTATATCATTTGTATTCCAGCTAACATGTATCCCCCAATGGATGGAAAGGAGCGACTGAAACATCACGGATGGCCAATGGCCATTCAGAGCACCCTCCCTTGAAGATACAAAGCACAATTGGACAAACGACGCTCATATCTTCAGGCACTGGACCCCAGGGCCATCCCGAGGTATTCAGGAGCTCCAAACCCAGATCATGCACCGGGAATCCTTCGACCTGGTCAAGCGATATAAACTACAGCATTGATGATTCAGCAATAGCCACCAAAAGCAACAACAAATTGTTCACATTGGGTTCCAGCTAAAAACATTCTTCAATAGCCACCAAAATCAACATCTAATTGTCGGCATTGGGTTTCAGCTAAAAACGTTCTACAATAGCCACCAAAAGCAACAACAAATTGTCCTCCATGGGTACCAGCTACCACCTCCTTACCCGACTCCTAACTAGCAAACATGACCAGACTTCTCGCAACTAACTATAAAACTGAAGCACTCATGATACAACAATAGCCACCAAAAGCAACAACATATTGTCCAACCTGGGTTCCCGCTGAAAAAAATTCACCAATAGCCACCAAAGGCAACTGCAAATTGTCGACAATGGGTTCCAGCTAAAAAAACATTCTTCAAATAGCCACCAGAAGCAACAACAAATTGTCCTCATTGCATTCCAGCTACAAACTCCTTACCAGACTCCTAACCGTCAAACACCCTATCCTATTGTAGTCTAAAACAAAAGCAAACACTCTAGGAGAGAATAGTTGCGCCACCGATCCTGTAGTCCTTCTTCTTCACAGCGCCTCCGCTCTTGGTAGGATGAAAGCGCTACGCAGTTGAGGAGGCCCTTTTGGTTATCCTCAGAGTATCCACAAACCGCAGAGGAAGCAGCTAGAGCATACGATGCTGCAGCGAGACGTCTTAGGGTGGAATCAGCGAAAACGAACTTCCCCGGTTCCCAGCTTGAACCACTCCCAGAAAAGAGCTACCTAAGCAAATCTCATTGTTTGCCACTACAGCAGACTTCTCGAATCTAGCTATTTGATTGGCAGGCAAATCAGTAACGCCGGCCTCTCCAATTCGCCCCTTCTATTTTTAACTATTATTCATTCATTACTGACCAGGTTAAAATCCTTCTCTCTAAGTACAGAATAAGGGCAAATCAGTAACGCTGGCATCTCAAATTCGTCCCTTCTATTTTAACTATTAATCATTCATTACTCACCAAGTTAAAAACCTTCTCAAAGTACAGAATAAGGGTAAGCAGATTCAAGAGTTGGGCATTGGTTTTCAAACTAGGAGCATAACCAGGAGAAGGGACAGAGGGGCAGCAGATCCAAGAGTTGGGCATTGACTTTCAATCAAGGAGCATAAGCTGGAAAAGGGAGTATAGGCAAGCCTTTATCGAATCTGAAAAGTATAAAAAACAGCCTTTATCGAATCTGAAAAGTATAAAAGACAGCCTGCCTAATAGCTATTTGTTAATGTAACACAACACAAAATGATTTTGTGAGAACAAACAGAAGCCAAATCCACCCAACATTCCAACCCACTGCCTAAGCGTCAGGGTGATTACTACATCTACTGAATAATTGTACGAAGCAGATCTACCAGAAAGGTTTCTGTAGGCTCAACCACAACGCTTGACCACTAAAGTGTCAAAAGAATTGAATTTGTGAACTCTCATCTCAAAAGTAATTTAATCATAAGGACTTGACTAGTTAAACTAACCCTAGGGCTAAGCAAGCCTCAAGAACCCTTGTCAAAATTCACCGATAATTCTGCTAAATCTACCAAATTGACAAATTTTTGAAATCTTTTTTACCAATTTCATTGAATCTAACAAATTGACAATGTTTTTGAATTTTTTTACCAATTTAGCCCAATTTAATAATGATTGTGCAATTGTTTTCACAAAATAGCTAAAGCCTAAATTTATTTCTAATTTTATTTTAGCAATTTGGCAAAATTTAATAACTTTTATGTAAAAAGCAAACTCTTTCACAAAGATAGCTGAAACCCAATTCCAAATCTAAACAAAAGAAATGATCAGCATTACTCTTTTGCACTTCAAAGTGCTAGAAAACAATCTATTCCGCCAGCTGAGCAGTGGTTGAATTTTACAGAGGCCATATTGAAGACATATGCTAATTGAATGAAAATCTCAAGTAATTTCGTGTACTTGCGCGCCTTAGATTTACAAGCAACCTACAAAGAAGTCGAAAAATAAATATTCTGAATAAAATATAGGTATAGCTTGTAAGTAGGAGGCACATTCTGTAGATACCACACTCTGATTTTCAGCGTTTTTGTTCTGACTGCAACAACCTCCATTCTTTGATTTGTTTAAACATAGCTAAAAATATATTTACTGCACATAATAGACCCCTGTCTCCTATCTCTAAAACTTCAAACAGCTTAGCAAAACAGCCATTAAAATGAAAATAAATAAAGGCAGGATGGTTGGCCTTCTACAGTGTAAAGAAAACAAAAACAGAGGCTTCAATCCATGGAAGAAAACAAGTGGGTATAAGTACCTTATCTGCGTTGCCTGCACTGTAGCCTCCCTTTCTAATTCTGAGTTCAGTGATCCATCCTTTGGGAACCCATTCTGGGGATTCAATTGATATAAAAGGCTTACGTCGTAGTTTAAATGAAGTAGTCGTATTAGGCCAACTGTTAACTTGCTCTCCAGTGGTCTGAGCTTCAGATTTTGAGGGCTGTTCATCAGGGTGAACAGTAGGACTAGAAGCTTCATTCTCAGCTTTCTCACGTTTGGTTTCTTCATGAGAAGGCGAAAGCGGCTTGGCAACCACATTGTTTTCTGACTGAATTTCAGAAGGATTTTCACATGAAATTTGTTTAGTCTGTACGGTCCCGAGGATTTCCATAGTGGAGAGTCCAATGCAGATCGTATTCAAATGGATTTACAGTGTTAAAAGGTTAAAATACTGTATACAGAATCCAAATTTGCTTGGAATTTTGACAGAATTTATACTTCCATTTTGATGGCAATTTACAGAATCTTTTATTCCGGAAATTTTGGCATATTTTAAGAGGATTCAAATTTGTTACTACAAGGAGACGTGGATAAGTTTCGCAAATATATTGAAAAATGAAAAGTTTCGCAAATATATTTTAATGTGATTTTTTGAAAAAATTTACCAATAAATTTTTTATTTAATATAATATAAATCAATTGCTAGAATAATGAAAAAAAATAAAGTTTGATCTCAGTCTATTTTAAAAAATGAAAATAAAATAAAATATTGGGTTTTTTATTTATTAATCTACTCCAAAATTTATATTAAGTTATTTTTGAAAATAATGAAAATTTTGACAAGATTCTGATAAAATTTAGTAAAAGTTTTTGGAAATCCACTTTACCGCTATAACAGAATTTTGGATTTTGGGTACCTTTTCATTTTTTATGGTCTGATTTCCACAATTAAAAAAGAGTTATTAAAACACTCTTACACTTAGATTTTTTGAAAAAAAAGCCAAATTAAAACAAGAGAGTTTTTGAAAAAAAAGCCAAATTAAAACGAGACATGGTTGTCCATGGTTGTCCAAGTGAAATTGTTACCAGACAAGTAGGGCAAATCCACCATGGAACAATCTTTTTTGTTTAATTTTTATTTCTTAAGTTTTTGTTGTATTTTTCTTTTTAGAATACCGTGCAGTTCACTTTAAAAGAAGTAATAAAAAGTATCGAATGAATACCATTTTATTTAGCCTTTGGTTTTATCATTATTTTAATAAATCGATATGGAATTTTTGGCAGGATTTTGATAAAATTTTGTAGAAATTTTTGAAAATCCACTTTACAGCTGTCACAAAATGTTGGATTTTGGGTACCGTCTATTTTTATGGTGCTGATTTCCACTCTTAAAAAAGTCATTAAAATACTTTCACAGTTAGATTTTTGAAAAAAAGACCAAATTCAAACTAGACATGGTTGTCCAAACTAAATTGTCACCTGATAGCGAAATAGGGCAAATCCACCATGTAACAATTCTTTTTGTTTAATTTTTATTTTAAAGTTTTGGTTGTATTTTTCCTTTTTAAGATACGGTGCAGGTGCAGTTCACTTTACAAGTAATAAAAAGTATATTGAATGAATACCATTTTACTTAGCTTGTGGTTTTCTCATTATTTTAATAAATAGATATTTATTTTATTTATTTTTAAAGTTAAAATTTATTAATCTAAATTTTAAATAAATTTTTTAATATAAAATATATATTTTGAGTCAATGACTTTCTATTATATATATATATATATATATATATATATAATGTAACCGTATTTTTCATTTTCAACCACAGTGAATAAGATATTTCCTAATATAAATATATTTTTATCATATGTTTTTATTTTTGAAATATGTGATAATTATTTTAAATTTTATTATTAGTATGTTTTCATTTTGAATATTATGGTTTTCTGAAGATTAATTTTATTAGATAGTGAATATTTCCTAATATAAATATATTTTTATCATATGTTTTTATTTTTGAAATATGTGATAATTATTTTAAATTTTATTATTAGTATGTTTTCATTTTGAATATTATGGTTTTCTAAAGATTAATTTTATTAGATAGTGAATATTTATCTCAAAAAATTTGTTTGAAAGTATGGCTAATATAATTATATTTTTGTAAAATGTTTTTATTAATTTTTTTTAATTCTTGAGGACTTAGTAACATACACCATTAACTTCACAGGGAAATGTAAGGAGTTAATTTTTTTTTATACAAGTTACTCATCATTACATAGAATGTTTAACAGTTCACAATGTAATTTATAAATAAGAATAGTAAACTCCTTAACCCTTAACAATTTCCATTACAGTATATTAACTTAATACTATATGATGTAACCATCCATTCATCTCATTACTCATATAGACAACACATAATTGCCATTATGAACATCATAACAAGAAATGAATCAACTTCATCATCTGGACACAATAATCAATCACACCATTGAACACCAATATACCCTGAAAACCCCGTAGGGTGAAACCCAGCAAACGTTTAATTTTATTATTAAACGCTCGTGAGGGTGTTCAGCCCATCACTCAATGACTTATAAGGGAGACCATCCCTTAACCATCGTTTATATAATCTTACAAAGAAATATGCAAATAACTAGCTTAAAGCCATTACAATAAATATGACACCATTTACCCTCTGGTCTTCATATCTTTAGATCTTCGCATCTTGGTGACATGGATGTACCTATAATGGACCATCGTACATTGACCCTTCCTGCAACTCGCACTCATCTGCATGAACATTAATCATTTACCTGCCACCAGGACAAGCATAATTTCTCTTTGTACATGACAAGCATAATATTCCTTTGTACATGTCGCCATCATTCCCCGCTAGGATGTCTTCAACATAAAATGATGTCAAGAGTCATAAATCAATCATTTCACATATCTGTACTATAGTAGTTTCTTTAGATCTTCGCATCTTGGTGACATGGATGTACCTATAATGGACCATCGTACATTGACCCTTCCTGCAACTCGCACTCATCTGCATGAACATTAATCATTTACTCATTTACCTGCCACCAGGACAAGCATAATTTCTCTTTGTACATGACAAGCATAATATTCCTTTGTACATGTCGCCATCATTCCCCGCTAGGATGTCTTCAACATAAAATGATGTCAAGAGTCATAAATCAATCATTTCACATATCTGTACTATAGTAGTTTCTCTATCTACTCATGTATATTCATGACAAGCAAGAAAAGTACCTTGTCGTTCGCTCTTAAACGATCCATACCTCATATGTGCTGGTTATAAGTCATCGTAATGCTTCTGTCGCATAAGCACATTTTTCTGCAAGACAATGGCTACATCTCCCAGGTTTTCTTTAAAATAAACTGATTCATCATTTAAGATATTTATGCATGTGATCTACATAAATTTAATCAGAATAGCTAGCCCTTAAGCTATTATGGAATGCAAGCTAACATAACAATTGTTTCTTCCATGCATGCGAATGCATACCGAATTCCAAAAGACTCTCCTTAAGGAGTGCTTACACAACGAGGCACATAACCTCCTTCACGAGTCTTTCCAAAGAAAGTCTCCATGTTAGTGAGCATGTAAACATAAGTAAAAATATGCAATTAAGACTATAAATACATGTGTTCTTTTCCAAAGACTGTACTAAACAATCTTATTCAATGTAGTTCAATACTACAAGCTATATTTATACATACAAATATGTATATTATTCTTCAATAAAAGTTAATACATAGGTTGCATGCCTATGCATGACCTGCTTCCAAAAGAACTAACATAACTAACATATTAGTTTATCTTCCTAAATATTAAGATAGCTCAACATTTCTTTATACATGCAAAGATCACCCCTCTATAACATAATGACTATTCTTTGTGCATGCAAGAGAAATAGCTCTTCCTTTACTATAGGAAACACATATTTCCTTCTTAGATTTCTATCATCATGAAATACTATTTCATGTAAAAGAGAGATTATCATAATAGCAATCTTTAAAACAATGTGGATTCTTTTACAAAAACTTCTTAGTATACTACCACTCTTAACTATTATGTAAAAGATTGGCATAATAGCAAAGAATCACATAATAGAAATTTTTTCAAGAAAGGACAACATGGATTGCCAATAATTTTCCCTTTCACCATTCTATCTCTCTAATAACATTATCTTTCTAAAATATTTAAGTAAGAGTCTTTTCAAGAAAAGACAACAAGGATTCTTTTTAGGAAATAACCACAAAATCACGTGGTTAATCATCTTTTAATTAAAAATTCCTATCTAAATGCATTAAATACAATGCATAGAGAATATGAAAACATGCATATATATCCAAGCATGCATGAAATAAATTCACACAATAGACACATGCCTATTTTAAATATGCGTGCATTTTAAACATCTCCATATAAAATTACCAAAGCCTTAATCTCAATATGTCCACCAAAACATATTTTCACCTTAAGAAGGAAAATCTCAACTTATTTCCCTTGAATTATTTTCTCATATATTTACCCATCTTGATATGAGAATAAATTGTAAAATAAAGAAACTATTTATTTCAACTCACAAGTGAACTATATATTTCAACTCTCAAGAAATAAATAAATTTAGCCAAAATGATTATATTGACAATCATATATATATATATATATATATATATAATATTTTCTTTATCTTTTAACTCACAAAGAAAGCAAACCAAATCACCTATCTTAGTAGTCATATGTATATAATTTTTTTGCAGAAAACTATATATATATATATATATATATATAGTTTTCTTCTCACAACAAAAGATTATATAATAAAAAAATCAGCAAAGATTACTTATCTCTTATAAAAGAAAATGATTGTAATCACGGTCTTTCCTAAAGGAAAGGGATAAATGACCTTATTAGGCCTCATCCGTCTCCCTTGTATCGACTTTATCACTTTCTCACATTACAATAATTACAGTAAAAAGAAAAACAAAAAGTATTTTACGTGCCCATCTGCTGCTCAACCAATGCATGACAGAAACCTTCAGATCATTCGCGTTTTATTTATCTTAACTTCAAACTGCTGCTACACATCGTCCAGCATTGGAGTCTCCACATATCCCGGGAAAGCAACGCTCACTCCGATGTTAAAGACATCAATTCCATTCTAAAAGCCTCCGCAAACCCTTTCACGCCATATTTGGTTGCATTATAAACAGAGGTCCCATACTGCATGTACAGACCAGCCAAAGAACTGACGAGAACAACGAACATGGGAGGTCGGGCATGGACTTGGAATTGGACTGTACGATGCTTCATCAAGCGAATAGCAACCCGCATAGTGTTTACCATCCATTTGCTCTCTACACAGGAAAGAAAATATTAACCAGTTCCATCACTTGACAGGAAAAGAAAACCAGCATGCGTCTTCCTCCTCCCCAGATCTTTTATTAATACGCATCAACTATCTGTCTTTAACTGATTCAAGAATCCATTTTATATTAAACCGATTCTTTATTTTCTTTATTTAAACATTTAAACTCCAAATATATTTACCATATTCATTTACGTAAATTGAGGAGGTCGGTTACAGGACTCTAATAGAGTAAACGTTTGAAGGTTTATGACTTGTCCTCAAACTTCTAATTAACCATATAATTATTTAAAACTTATTATTATTTGTGTACTTTTATCTTAGAAAATGTAATAATTTATAAAATTTTAATTACTATAAGTAATGAATAACAAAAACAATATTTCCAATTAAAACTAGTCAAATAACATTTTTTCAAATAAAATATTTTAATTTTTGTCCAAAGAAGTCAATAAAATTATATATATATATATATATATATATATATATATATATATATATATATATATATATTTGGCATGTATGATAATTATTTAAAATTTCATTACTAGAAAATTGTATAACTAGTAACATTTCAAACTAAAGTTTATTTACTTTATCACATAACTTTTTTCACAATAAAATATTATAAAAAGATGTATGTTCTATTTAACTAGCAATATAAAATAATAAAATTTTAAAACTTCATTATTATTATAATATTATTTTTATCTGGAACAATGTATAATTATTTTAAAATTTTTAATATAATAAAATAAAAAATAAGAAATAATATTTTATATCAAAATTAATACAATATTATGGAGAGACTTACCACTTTCATTATCACAACATGTATTCACATTTTTTTTTGGTTAAAAAGATTGCTTCTCATGCCATGTTCTCATTTTGAGATGTAAAAGAATCATAATAGCAGGATGCATGAGAATTATGATACCGTGTTCTCATTTCGAAATGCTAGAAAATTATTATACCATGTTCTCATCTCAAGATTCAAAAAAATTATTATATCATATTATTAGATGGAAATTTAAGATAATTATTTATAACTTTTTTATTATTAAGGTGTTTTTATTGGAAAAATATATGAAAAATTATATGAAATAAAGTAAATTAATGAGTACAAAATAAATTTTATTAAAATTGTTTTTATAAGTTTTTATGTTGTAATGTCCTCTTATGTTGTGTACATATTTTGCCTTCGTAAAATTACATAAAATAATAAAATTATTATAATAATTGTAACTAATAATTAAAGCATACTCTAGATTCATCTTAACTATACATATGTCCACGGGGTCTTGGATAGATGGTGATCACGTCTAGTCATGGTTGCAGTTTTGGTTTATGATCATTATAGTCATGTAGTTTATGAGTTCTGAAAGTTATATGTATTTATGGGCAGAGGCTTAACCCCAACCCTGAAAAATAGCCTTAAATTCTACAGTCGATGGCACAACAATGAGCACAAAATTCCATAGTCGCACAGAGGTAGGCCTATGGGAGCGACTCGGGGTTTCTAGTCGCATGGAGGTCTTGGCTAGGGAGCGAATAGGGCTCTAGCTCAAGGAAAAGTTAAGTTGGCTCAGGGAATGAACACCTTAAGGGGTTAGGTTACCCCTGGAGGGTCCTGAGGAACCTGAGGGAAGTCAATAAGGTATGTTTTGACGACTCCATTTCCTTAAGGTCACCTAGGATGTTGAGTCTTTTCATAAAAAAATCTCATCTCATGATTACCCTGGGTAAGCCTGTGAAAGTGGGTAGATGTGAGGGGAGAGGTTTGTTATAGGTGGCATCATAGCATGGTTTCGCTCTCTTTGGGTAATATTTGATACCACACGGTGGTATCAGAGCATGGTTCAACACTTGGACTGGATGTTGTTATGCCTGCATTGTCATGGTTGATGTTGTCATGCATGAGGTTATGGTATGAAGGATATGTCGTTATGATGCTATTGGTATGTTATGATGTTGATGTGTTGGCTGAGATATAGCAGGAGATGAAAATCATTAGAGTGAGGTTGCAACACTAGACTTTGGGGTAAGAGTAGATCGTCATACAAGTATTGTATTCTTAGCATGCAAGTATGTTGGTTAATGATTGTTATAAGCATTAGGGTTGTGTACATATTTTTCATTCTATGGTTGTTGTAACTACATGTATGATAGATCTTAGTTAATCGATGTCATCATATGTACCTATTTCGGTTAGTCATGAAGGATAGTAACTTGTTTTTATATGCATTGTGGTCATATGCACGATGGTTATGGTCATTGTACTTAGGATATTGATGTTATATGTATCATGCTAATTTGGATTGGCTTATGCAGATGATTAGGGTTATGACATTCAGGTATGAGTCGATATGCTTTTAATATTGTGTCATAATAATCTAGCTAGACTATGCATATGTGATTTTTATGCATGAATGACAATTGTTTATGAGTTTATGATGTGAACATGTTAGCTAGTTATTGTTGTGGATATCATGACCTTAATTATGTTTGGGTTGTTATGTTTTGAAGTTATATCATGCTAATCTAGATTGATTATGCAGACAAGATAGCCTCCCCTAAGATACACTTAGGTATGATTTTGATTATGTTGCCTATTTGGTACGAGTTTGCTTATGTCATCTACTTGGTGCTTGAATTTTTTATTAAGTGCATGATATGAGTTTGTATCTATAACATTGCATGAAGGAATGACCTTGTTTTATATGGTTGCACTAACGCATATGTGCTGAGAACAACTGATATGTTTTTGCGTTTAAGTAGGTGATAGTTGTAGCATTATGTATTATGGCTGATTAATGTGAGTTGATTGTTGATTATGACATGGTTGTTAGACTTGGTAAAGGTTGATTTCAAATTAATATATATGATGTCTTGATCTTTGGAACATGTGTCTAACATGTGTGTTCATTTACAAGGCAGTGTGCTTGGAACAACAATGTAAGATAAATGGTATATTGTTATATTTATTTATACACTGACAGTTATGTGTTTCTGGCAGTATGATACAGGGAATTGCATGGAAAATAGACTGCCATTAAATCTTGGAGAAGGCTCAGGTTGAGCTTTCCTTTGGAAGTACTAGGAACCATGGGGATTGAGTCATGGTATTTGTTGCTAGTATTGTGCTTTCAGTCTTTTGTGATTGGTTGCACTTTATTTGCAGCTTTGTTTATATTTGGTGTATGGCCATACCACTTTGTTTGTAGTGTTGTATTGGTATTGGTTTTCATTTTCTTCTTATTGTTTGTTTCTTGTACTTGCCTTTATGTTTTGAGGGTTTTTGGAATTGGTTTGGGAAAGAGGATTATTTTTGGAGCTCAAGAAGAGCTTAATGAAACCTAATAGGTAATGTTTGACTTAGATGAACCTTGGTGCATGTGTAAGGGAATTTGAAGGCAAGAGTATGACAACTAGTTAGATTGGTTGGGTCCATTGGTGTAAATGCACGATGGCAGAACAATCATGAGAAAGGTAACATGAAAGGTAAAGAAAATGGATTTGAGGCCTCATATGCCTTGGCTATGTTGGGAACTATTGTTCTCAATGTTGTGTATGTGGTGCAGAGATAAATGGAATTCTGTTAACCTAGACCTTAACATATCGGGTAATTGTGTTGTGACTATGATTATGATTGATTTTTTTATATGCATATATGTATGCATGTATATATGCATGTATGTCATTGACAAACAGGGTCATTAGGATTGTTCATGCTAGTGTTCACACACACACACACACACATATATAGTTGTCTGAGTGGGTCGTTAAGGATCATTATTGATTTATGCCAATGATTATATATGTATGTATATATGCCATTTTTCTGATAGGGTCATTAGATATCATGATTGTTTTATGCTAATGTTTAGATGTGTATATATATGTATGTATGTCGTTATTTGGCAGGGTCGTCAGGGATCATTCTTGTGGAGGAATGATTGTTTATGCAGATGAATTGCATAAAGAGGTTCCTATTTTATGAGGAATCAAGTGGAAGAGTAGCCTGACAGATCTACGAGGTCAGTATCATGTGAATATGAATTGATATTATTTTATTATAATATGTCTATTTTTATGTTAAGGGATACATCAATGGAATGAAATCAGTGTGATCTGTGGCATGCTGGGACAAGCATGGATAAGGCATTAGAAGCAAGGTTGATTGGTAAGGACAATGTGGTCATCGCATATGCAGTATTATGTGCCTATGATGTTTTATGCATGTTGCATATATGTGTTGTGCAGATGATACATATATAATGGTGTTTTCATGACTTCATATGTGGTGCTGGGTACCGATGGTGCTAAGTACATGTTGTATATGTAGTGATATGTACATATGGTGCTATGTACATGTTGTGAATGCGGTATTATGTATATTTGATGCAGTGTACATGTTGTATATGTGGTGCTAAGAACATATGGTGCAGTTTACAGGTTGTATATAAAATGTTGTGTACATATGGTGTGATGTGCATGATTGTAAATGTGGTGTTGCGTGCATGTCGTGTTGTGTGCATGTGGTGCTATGTACATGTCGTACATGTGGTGTTGCATGCTTGTGTTGTTGTGTACATGTTGTGTAGATGGTGTTGTGTACATGTGGTGATATGTACATGTTGTACAACTAGTGTTATGTACACGTTGTGCAGGTGGTGCGATGTACATGTGGTGTTGTGCACGCGTTGTGCAGGTGGTGTTTTGTACAGGTGGTACTGTGTACATGTTGTACATGTGGTATTATGTACACGTTGTACATGTTGTGTTGTGTATATTTCGTATGGTGCTACGAGTATTATGTAGTCATTGTATCACGACATGTGTATTGGTGGTATTGTATGGTGTGCACATATATGTATTGTGTGGTGCATTGGGTGTAGGTGTATGTGTTGTGTTGTACACCAGGCATAGGTGTATGTGTCGTGTTGTACACTGGGTGTAGGTGTATGTGTCATGTTTTACACTAGGTGTAGATGTATGTGTTGCATTGTATACTGTGTATGTGCATGTGTTGTGCAATGTGATGGGACAAGAAGGTATGGGATTTCCTTGGCCCTTGTTTTGTTATTAAGGGTTGAATTGGTTTAGTCTCCATGCACTATAGTTTGATGACCCAACCAATTTGTTACTCTCTTTGTAATAAGACATTTTGACAAATTTAGATAAGGTCATAGATACTTACTTGAGTAGAGTGACTTCCTCCTTCTAGCAGCTTCCTTGATGATGATGAAGATGAAGTCAAGAACTTCCTCTTAGATTGAATTCTCCAATATAAGTGTTCTTCGATCCTTGATGATAAAGGATGTCTCCAAAAAGATGATGTCTCTTCCAACAATGTCTTGCATATAAATGTTTGATGGAAAGATTATCTCCTTGGTAAGTGAATCTTTTGAATGAGATTGAAGGTCTTCTTGAGACGACTTGAGAATCTTCCTGGCAAACTGATTTAACTTGTCAATGTAGACTTTCATTCTTGCTTCCTTGAGTGTCTCCTTGTCAATTAGCCATTTTTTTCAGCACCTTAGCTCTGATTCCATGTTGAGAATTAGCTAGGGTTATGATTAAATCAAATTCTCTTCTTGATAATTACGTGTGAGATTACTTTTCATACTTATGTATTCCCTTCTTAGCTTATTATGTATTTCATCAATTCAATTACCAAAACAAGCGAGACAAAAATATAGCTTCTTCAAGCTAGGGCCAAAAGCTTTCCATCTTGGAGAGTAAAACCCACAAGGAATTCTTCTTATATAATTTTAATTGACAAGTACCATGAGCATGGCACAGACCCTTGAACTTTGTATGCCTCCAAGACCTTGTCACTGCTTCTTCCTTGACTCCTTAAGTTGATCCTTCTTTTATGCACCGTCATACACCTTTCTACACCAGAACTACATAAGTTAGTCTATCAACTGAATGATCCTTCTTCCTTCTTAAATCTAGGAAATCTCGGTTCCTAGATCTCCCTCATATACTTTGTTGTTATTATACTATTCCATTATTGTTTCCTTTCCAATTCTTCTTTATATTCCAAAACACACACACACACACACACACACACACATATATATATATTCCTTCTCTTTGTTGTGGGACAGAGATTCAAGGAAGGATTACTTACTTTGTTGTACTTATCATATTGAAATCATCCTTATTTACTTCACTTTTGTCTTCTTATCTGCGCATGATACTTCATACCAGACACAGAGATATCAAATCTGTATATATATTGAAACCCATACTATCATATACTATCCACGTGATTATTCCATGTAATTAACACCGAAAATATCAGTCGTTATACTTCACAATTCCTTAAGTTCTTATCCGCATTGACTACTTTCAGATGTTTGAATTTTGTCTCTTCAAATGAGCTGCAGACATATCCTTATATATACTGGATAGAACTTCTTTTGGGCCGGCATGTAGGCCTAATTATGAGCCGGATTCCAGATGACTTGTAGAGGATAAATTAACATTGTTTTGGAGCACCATATTGAGTTATGTCTTGAAGGTTGGTTTGAGCAATAGGCTTGCATTATACTTGAGCCATTTCTCGAAGGTTATATGACAAGGTATTGAGGCATACTTCTTTGTCTAGACTCTTCATTTACATGACGCTTAATTAGTACATTTATGACAAGATGACAGATCCCTAAAAGATATCAAGAAAAAGTCTTTTGACCTATAATAAAACCTTGCTCATGAATCCCATGAAGCAAGCATAAAAAAATACATTTTATTATCTTTGTCTTCTTCATTACATAGATACATAATTACATAGTCAATATGAAGACCGAACCTAGTTACACTTTCCAATACTATTAGGGATTGGGATCCTAACATGGTAAAAAAAATACCTTTGAATCAAGAATATGATTAGGCTCCACACCTAACTGCTACACAACATTTTTTCACTGTCCCTGCAATCCCCATCTCGCCCATTGGAGGGTCATTTCCATGATCAATAAGCAGTGCCAGGCCTTGCAAAGACAATCATTGTATCCCTTTACATGAGAGTAATATTCCTTCTGTTGACAATTCCCTGAGCAGAGACTCAAAAACCCTTGTTTTTTCCATGGTGCGAGTAGTCTGTTATGCCCTCACACCGAAGAGGAAGATTAACACTGGGCCCCAGTTAGGGCTTTGTCTCAGCTAGCCACCAGTGCCGAGTTGTTTATGAAATTTTGTTAAAAAATGGAGGGGGAGATTCCACTCCAACAACTTCGAGGATGAGTCATTGGGAGTGGTTGGACTGAATAACCACGGACTCCCTCCTTTAGTTTATGGTTTCCACCTCTTATGGGAACCTCCTAAAGGATAGGCCTCCCTCCCACCTTTCTAAGGATTCTAACCTCCTCCTTTTCCTCTATAAAAATAAGTTATCTCTCTTTGCATAAGCTAGTTGAACATGGAGAATTGAACATACTATAACTAAACTATTGAAGAGATAGAATAAGAAGGAATTACGTTGAGAGAGCTTGAGTCCATGCCTTCTAAGAGAGCTTGAGTCCATGCCTTCATCTCGTCTGAATTCCCTGACGAGCATCTGAGATGTGCTTCGGCTGAACCCCATTGCAGGAGACTGCGATGTCAAAGCATTGGTTGTAACTCTTCCTTCTATCTATAAATATACGTGACTATTGTTTGGTTCCCATTTTGTGTTAAGTTAGATGTTTAATGAAACATGCTTAGCCCTCTTTGACTGGCTAGCAATTATGAGTGAAATTATTATGTCATGTGTTGTTCTTGTTTGCTTTTCTATGTGCAGGTATCTAAGCATGATTGTGGAAGGATTGTGACTTGCCAAGGTAGGAGTGAGAGGCCACCACCACTATAGCCACGACAACAGTGTTGGACTCCAGGTAGGTTGATCTACTTGGTCCTATTTTCATTCAGTGATTAGGAATCAACACTCTAGCATGTCTCTTTGTTTCTAGACCCACTCTAGGGCTAGAGGGAATGTCTTTTTCAGCAAAGAGGATTTACCTGGTTAAAAAATTGGCGACTCCACTGGGGATAGTACGAGTTTGTCGTTTCATCTTGTTGGGTCAATTTCAATCATTGATTTTCTTATCTGTCTTTTTTGGTTTTCTTGGTTAGTTTATATCCTATGTTCAGCTCCAGAGTGTCAAGATTGACCTTTGCTCATTGAGTTTTGGTTTTTCCCTTTTTCCCATAGTTATTCGTCTTGGTGCGCTTTTCGTCTGAACAGTCGTGAAAATTGGTGTAGGTTTCTTTTGTTGCAGTCGCGCCAACCCCTATTGGCGCGGATTACAGCCTTACAGTCGCGCCGAATCCTGTAGGATTTGGTTTGACCTCCTTAATGAGTCTTTTGGTCATTTGTGCTTGCTTTTGGGTTCCTTTTTATGTGTAATTATGCCTTTGGGACTATTTTGACTGCTGTCAACTTTCTTTTCTCAGTCATTTGTCCATCTTCTTATCGGTGTAAATTGATGCCTTAGGGTTTCTAAGTGTCTTGGCGCATTGAGCCCTTTGTTTGGAACTCAAATCATTTTGATTATTGTCAATCTCATTCTTGGGTCTATTGCACTTAGTTTTCTTGATCTTTTTGAGTGATTTTTTTGATTGCAGGATCATTTCGTTTCTTGATTGAATCTTCTCCTTGTTGCTCCAAGCATAGATTACATTGATTGTTTTGGGTCATTTTGAAAACTTTCTTTTCATTTGGAGGATTGCAGCATTATTTTGATTGCTTTCTTGTGTTTGTTTTGCGTTTCATTGAGTCATTCAATTTTGATTCTTACACAATACTCAAGCTATTGTTTGTTTTCATTTTTCATGTAATTAGTGCATCATGTACTTCTTTTCATTGAAAATTAAAAAAAAAAACATATTTTGCATTCTTTCTTTGCATAGAAAGTGAAATATTATTTTTCATAACTAGCGTCTAATTGTCTAGGAAAGAGTTTCATTTTTGTTTGATTGTGTTAGATGCATTAGTGGATTTATTCGCATACTGTCATTGTTTTCCTTTGTTTGAATGATCTCTATCCTTCTCGTAACTAGCATTCATTGAATTGGAAACGATGTTCATTTGCATATAGGTTGCATTTAGGAAATTTGAGATCCAAATTCGATAAGGCCTTAAAAATGAAACATAATCCAAGATCAACTTTAAAATTCATTCAATTAACCTAAGGAAGCATTGAAACCTAATGAAATATTTTTAGTGGTCTAGGCTAGAGATGTGTTCTGGCGTCTTAAAACCTAGTAGTTGTCGTTTTCCATCTAGCTTTAAACAATGCTAGTACGGACTTGTGCTTCTCGTATTGTTGACTATATAAAGGGAGACCCCTCTAGGTTGCAATCTTTTTATCCATGGGAAGCCGAGTCTGTTGCCTTGTAACCGTGATACACTGAACATAATATTCGGGGAGATTACCTGCATGTACGTCAAGTCCTTGGTAATTTCTCTTTCATTTAATCACCAAGGTGTATATGGCAGTTCACGGAAACCTGGTATACCCTCTTGCTTAGAGTACCAGAGTAGTCATTTTGATCTTTTCATGACTCTTTAAAAAAAAGAGAAGAGATTGTCGAGCACTTTTCCTTTCATGCTCGTTTAAAATTGAAAGTGACTAAAGTCATCTTTTGCCTGTTTCTCGACTCTTAAAACATGAAACAACAAAATTTGGCTTTAGTGTCATAAAATTAATCACCTACGATCACATGCACGTTTGAAGTTTTATTACTTGGCCTGTTGTTTTTCCTTAGTTTTGATCTTGGTGCCTTCAATTGGTTATCTTTTTTCCTTTATGTTTTGATATATAGTCACGGTGGTGAAACCACCTATTTTGTCGTCCTCATGGCCTCCTAGTGGTAATTCTTTCTTGGAATTTTCTTTTGAAACCCCTCAGTCCACTAGGTCTGCCGAGTTTTCACAACCTATTCTCCCGCCTGTCCTGCCTCTTGCTACTCGATCTCCTCCTGAAGAGCTAGTTGAATTCAATTGGCCTCCTTCTGGTGCTTGGTATGGTTTTGGGGAAGAAGGATATTTTCCTCCTCTTACGTCAGGCTCACCATTTTTTTGCTGTTGCAGTGCCTCCTAGTCCTTGTAGTCTTTTTGAAGATCTTACGGTGAAGTCAAACATGGATTCATCCAGTCCTATTGGTAGTGAAGGAATGCATGTTTCTACAGGAGAATATCAGCTTTTTTCAGAAGATGTCCCTCATGTTTCTACTCACTCTTCTCCACCATCGATGTCACTTCTTCTTGAATATAGGCCCTTGAGTCAGATTATGTATGGTGTTGCTTCCATAGCACAATCTAGTACATTAAATCCTCCTCAGAGTTTGGTCCTCCCTTTGTTAGGATTATCACCTTCAACACCTGGTTCATCGGTTACTGTTACATCTATTCTAGTCCAACCGACTGTCTGTGTGGCTTCATCCACACTAGTTGTTACCACTCATTTGTCAGGATCTTCTCACACTCACAGGTATATTTTCCTCAATTCAACATGGCCTGTTAATCCCGGTCCTAGTAGATCATAATCTATTGTCGCGAAGGCCCCACCTGCTTCTAGTACAATTTCTACTACTCCTATGATTCCTAGCGGCCTTACTTTTGAATAGTATCTGTTGGTCATTTAGCAGTAGAGCTCTTAGGGTTCTGAGCCGCTCCAAGCTCCTAGTAATCATAGATTCCATCACTATGATGTTGTTGGTAATCCTGTTTATTCATTCCCACATCATTATGATGTGTATGGTAATCTTGTTTATTTGCCTCTTATTGATCCTCATCCAGCTATTTATGATCCTTATCAGACCATTTCTCATCTTAGACCTACCTTATCTGTGCAACCCTTTGGCTTGCAAGGACAACCCCTCATTGGGACAACCTTTAGCTCAGCAAGGCCCTGCCTCTGGTCGACAGGGACAACCATACGGTCCACAAGGGCAACCTTTGGTCCAACATGGTCAACCATATGGTCCATCTGGTTAGCCTCAAAATCAACCAGGACCATCTTATGCTCCTAGGGGGAAAAACTATCTGCTACAGGGACAACCTTTGGCACCACAACCGCCGCCACACGTTTCGTATGTCCAAAAATTTGTGCCACAAGGATAACCCTACGCTCCTCCTTCGTGTCAGCCTAGTTATTAGGGACAACCTATTCCATCGCAACCATCGGGCCAACCTTTCCCACAAGGCCAACCTGGTGGCCCTTAGTACTCAGTTCAACCAGCTCAACAATCGATTCAACCTGCTCCTTAGCCAGTTCCATCATTTCAGTAGCCAGTTCTACCTGCTTATAGTCAGCCAAGTTTACCCACTCAGCAGCCTGCTCAACCTGCTCAGCCGAGTCCGCCTGCTCAACCACAAGGTGCTTATTACCCTCAAGGTTCATATCAATCGTTATATAGTGCGCCCCAGGTTTCTTACCCTCAAAATCAACCTGTATATCAACAACCTAAAATCCATGCTTACATTCTACAACAGACTCCATACACTGCTCAGCAGGGACCTCAATGGTCTACTCTGACTCAGTATCCTGGTCCTCAACCCCAGTATCAACCAAATTATCCTGCTTCTAACCCCTATGATCTGTATCCTCTGGGACAGAATTTATGGGGACAAAATCCCACTCGAACTGGGTGGAATGTACACACGGGTCCTTATCAAAGACCTCTGATAAATTTCAACACTCAATTACCATTTCTTGCTACATTGGAATTACCTGATGTGTCAAAATTAATGAATGATCCCATTCTTCATAACCTGTATTGGCCTTCGGTTCTGACGAAGATTCCTGGTGATTTTCCTAAATTTGAGGGAAAATCTGGTGAAGACCCCCAAGCGCATGTTATGAATTACCATTTGTGGTGTTCCTCTAACTCTTGGGTTGATGATTCTATTTGGATCCGCCTTTTCCAGTGAACTCTTACTGGTGCCACTGCAAAGTGGTACACTGAGCTATCTCGTGGCGTCTTCCAAGAATTCAATTCTTTAGCCATAACATTCCTTATACATTTTCAGTTACCAGTTTGCTATGAGACCGGGACGCACCTCCTCAATTCATTGAAATAGGACCGAGCTACTCATATCTCGGATCATATTCATGAGTGGCGACGTCATCATTGCATGATCAAATTTGAAATTCCTAATCATTTTCTGACTCATTGGTTCACCACCTCCTTTTTCAATCAGATTTCCAAAGACATAGCTATGGGGGCATGTGTAACCGAGGAACAAGCCATTTATTATGCCCAGTACCTTGATCTTGTGTAATCTTAGTCTGGCGCATTATATGATATATTACTTGATGCTCCCTAACCTAGAACTTCTAAAACGCCAGCGACTCCATCCGTCGATGGTATTATTGCTTTCGTGTCTCAGAATTCTCAGAAGTATTCTTCTTCAAACTCTGGGAAGCCGAAGTTCGCTTCTTCCACTAATGTTGCTTTTTAGTCCACTTCGAATTCTGGTAAACCCACAGAAGCTAATGTCGTTCAGGCCAATCCTGCGGATAATGCTTCTAAAGGTAAAAAGAAGGGTAAATGTAAGGCCAAAGCCGATACCCCGAAAAGGATTCTCAGAAACCTCGTGCTGGCGATGGTTCTCAACATAAGCCGAAGTACCCTTGTTTGATTTGTGATGATGAATAATTCACCAAGGACTATCCTAAATGATTCGAAGTGAGCCGCTTTCTCAAAGGCACCCAAGGAACTCCGGCCATTCTTAAAGAATCCTTCCCATCTCAACAGACTCAGATGGTAGAGCAACCTCAGTCCTCTGCCCCATTTGGCTCTCAAGTGTTCATGATGAACGGTTATGTAGTTATTTCTATTGCTACTAGATCGAAATATTATACTAGATCACGTTAGGCCTTGGGGAAGGAGATCACTAATGGTACTCCTCCTTTGCCTATTACTGTACCTCTTGAAATTGAAAGGCCCAATGCTCAATCCATTGTGCAGTCACCATCTAAAGGTGTACTCCGCAAGTATTCTTATAATCCCAATGCCCGTGCTGCTCACCATTACGATATTTTTGTTGATTTGGCTCAGGCGCCATCCGTGATGTTCGTGTTAGAAGTAATTCAGAGTTTTCCGTCTCAGAAAAGAGCTTTGTTATCTGCAATTGGTGGGATTGATCCTACCGATACTAGCCTTCTTGCTTTCGATTTAGAGAATTTTGCTCCACGAATTCTGCATTAGATTGTGCTCATTTTTCAAGTTGCTATCAATGGTCTTGACATCCATCAAGTAGTTGTGGATGAAGGTGCATCAACCTGTGTCATGTCATCTTCGTGTTGGAAAGCTATTGGTTCTCTAGCCCTGAATTCATCACCAAATGCCCTTGAAGCATTTGATGGAAGATAATCAAAACCTTTAGGTGTTCTCGCTAGTTTACTGATTACTCTAAAAGGGAAGCCAGTCAATGTCGAGGTAGAAGTCATTGATGCTATACTCAATTATAATATTATCCTTGGTCGCAGTTGGACTCATGCCATGTTATGTGTTCCGTCCACTCTATTTCATGTTCTAAAATTTCCACACGAAGGAAAGATTGTTACTGTTGATCAATTGTCCTTCTTCACCTCTTCTTCTGAGAGCAACGTTCCATATGTGGATCAGATTCCTACTCCCTACGAGAGTGTAGGGCCAGGTCTTTTTAAAGATCTTGCCCTCATGGGTATTTTTCCTCTTCCTCCACCAAACACTATTCAGATCCATATGATCTCTTGGTCTGATGACCCATGGATTATTCCTTCACATGAACAGATCGATTCCTTCGGAGATTCGATGCCTTTGAGTCTAATTCAGATTGATTATTGTGAACTCATTGTGGCTTCGGAAGTTCCGTCCTCTGATTATGCTCCTTTGAGCCTGTCTCTTGACATTTATTCTCAATCCCCTTGGCTTGGCGATTTGGATTCGCCTAATCCTTAGAAATAAGTGTTTCCCTTCGATGAACCCATCGTGGAAACCATGTCTCTTGAGGATCTGCCATGGGACAATGGTCATCATCATTCCTTGTTCATGCCTAGCCTCGAGGCCATGTCTACTTGTCTCGAGTCTTTTGCATCTCAGGTTCCTTATCCTCCGCTTCAAATGCTTGTTCTGACACATGACATATTTACGGAAGGTAACTTGAGTAATATTACATAGATTTTGCCTATTGACATTTCTATTAAACCGATAATTGTCAAGAACATCCATATCGGGGTCACTTGTTCTTCCGATGAAGTACAATTTTATAATATCCTTTTTCGATAATTTTGTGATGTCTTTGCATGGTCCTACAAAGAGATTCCTGGCACTGACCCTAGTATAGTGGTGCATGAAATACCTACTTACCCTGGCTTGATGCCTATTCGCCAGCATCTTCATTTGGTGCACCCTAGAAAAGCTGTTGCCATTAAAGGTGAAGTTGAAAAGCTTCTCAGAGCTGGTTTCATTTATCTGATTCCTTTGATAGAATGGGTCTCTAATATTGTTCCTGTACATAAGAAATAGGGAACTATTCACTTATGCATTGATTATTGTGATATTAATCGAGCTTGTCCCAAGCATAATTATCCTACTCCCTTTATCGATCAAATAATTGATGACTGTGCCAGGAGTGAGATTTTTTCCCTCATGGACAGTTTTTCTGGTTACAATCAAATTAACATTCTCCCCACTGATCAACATAAGACTGCCCTTGTCTGTCCTTGGGGTACTTTCGCATATAAGGATCTCCCTTTTGGCTTAAAGAATGTTGGGGCTACATTTCAGCGAGAGATGTTGTATGCTTTTCACGATATTCGTCACATCATTCAGCCTTCTTTGGATGACCTTCCCGCTCATTCAGTTAAGCGTATGGACCATCCTGACCATCTTCGTCATATTTTTCTCCGTTGTCGATGTTACAATATTCGACTTAATCTGCACAAGTGCGTCTTTTACGTTGATTCTGGTAGAATCTTAGGGTTTATCATGTCCAAAGATGGAATCCGCCTCGATCCACTCAAGGTTGAGGCTATTATCAATCTCCCCTCTCCATCCTCATTACATTAGTTGTAGATTTTTCAAGGTAAGGCTAATTTTCTATGTCGTTTTATACCTAACTATGCAGAAGTGGCTAGAGGATACACACGATTATTAAAGTAGGGTGTCCCATTCTATTGGGATGATATTACTCAGAAGTCTTTTGAGGCCCTGAAGACGTTGCTTGTCAACGCTCCTTTGTTGCATCCTTATAACTAAACTATCATTGTGATTTTTCCCTTTATATAGCCACCACTTTTAGAACGATTGCCATGGCTTTGGTACAAGACGATGATGACAGTAATGAGCATGTTATTTATTACTTGTCTCATAACCTTCTCGATCCTGGGACATGTTATGCACATGTTGAGAATTTAGCGTTAGCTGCTGTTCAAGAAGTTCAACATTTTCATCATTATATTATTTTGTGTATGGTGGCTGTGATTTTTGATTGCAACCCCATGACCTATATATTGTCTTGAAAATTGCTGGGGGGAAAATACTAGAAGTGGATTGTCTTCCTCCAAGAGTTTGATTTGGAATTTACTGCTGCCAAGTCGAAGAAATCATTAGTCTTTGTTGATTTGATCTGTTCCCTCCCTTCAGACTCTCCTCCATCTCATTCTGAGGAATACATTCCTGACGATACACTTTTCTTGATTAGAACCCTCGATATGTGGTATGGCGATATCATTGTTTATCTATAGACTTCTACTTTCAGATCTGAGTTGACAAAGGATGCCCGCCAACGCATCCTTAATCAATCGCAAACTTATTATATAGTTGCGGATACACTCTATCATGTCAGAGTGGATTCCATTATCCGTCGATGTTTGACTCTCAAGGAATCTAAGAAAGCCCTAAATGATTGTCATAGTGGCTCCTGTGGTGGTTACATGTCTGGTTATGCCACTACACAAAAGATTCTTCGTGCTAGTTATTTCTGACCTTCTATCTTCAAAGACTGCATTTTCGCAGTTCGTAAATGTCATGATTGCTAGATTTATCAATGCAAGATGCGTGCGTCGCCTGTACCTCTTCATCTTGTCATTACCGTTGGTCCCTTTGCGAAGTGGGACATTGATTTTATGATGTGTAACCCTCACTCGGTCGGGGGGCATGATTATATTATCGTAGCCATGGACTACTTCACCAAATGGGCTGATGTAATGCCTACACTTGCCGCTGATGGTAAGAAAAATGCTCAATTTATATTCAATCACATCATTTATAGGTTTGGTGTCCCTCAAGCCATTGTTACTGATCATGGTTCCCATTTTTAGCATTACATGGTGGAAGAGTTGACTTCTAAGTTGGGTCTGCGTCATGATAGCTCAATGTTGTACTATCCTCAAGCCAATGGCTAGGTTGAAGCCGTGAACAAAGTTCTTGTTACCATGTTTCAACCTATGATTGGGATCCATAAATCCAATTAGCATCTCATGTTATTTTCAACTCTTTAGGCATACCGAACCTCAGTTAAGAGTGCAATTGGATTCACCCCTTTTCATTTGGTTATGGTCTGGAAGCTACTCTTCCGATTGAGTGTGAAATACCTTCGCTCAAGTTGGCTGTTGAGTTACTACCAAACACTTCACTAGAAGAAGAGCATCTCCTTTACTTAGAAAGGTTGGATGAAACCCGCCATTTTGCTGCTCTGGTTATTGAATCACATAAAAAGAAGGACAAATCTCATTTTGACCAATCAGTTTCCCCTCGTTCTTTCGTTGAAGGAGATCTTGTCCTCCTATACGACCAAGCTCATGATAAGCTAGGGGCAGGAAAATTTCAACCCATGTGGCATGGGCCTTACATTATTAAATGAGTGTTGTAGAATGGGGCCTATGAGCTCATTGATTACGAAGGTCATCCTCTAGAAAAACCTAGAAATGGGTTGTATCTCAAAAAATATTATGCATGAGTCATTCATGCGTGATTTGTGTACATAGGTGTTTTTTTTTCATTTTTTTACATGTTTTGATTTGGTGTTCTTTGCGAGCATTTTTCCTGCTTATTGGGTTTTTCTTATTTGTGCAGATGTCTATTACCCTTTATGTCAATTTCGTGAATGGTGCTTCCCGGAGTACCAGGAATTTGTCTTCAACAACCTGGGTAATCTATGATCCTACCGGTGAATTGATAGAATTGCAAGGTATTTGTCTAGGAAGGACTAGAAACAATGTTGCTGAATACAGTGCTATCCTTGAACTATTAACTGAGGCAATCAACCTCAGCATACATGCATTGCTTGTAAATCTAGATTCACAGCTTATTGTTCTGCAACTCAATGGTCATTATTCAGTCAGAAACCAATACATTCTAGGATTTTATTTACTTATTCATTTGTTGGAAAGAAATTTTGATTTTATCACATATCAACATATTCTTATACGAATGAATGTATTAAACATACACACTTAAATCAATTATTAACATTGTATTAGATAAAAATTTTAGTAATTTGTAAAAATCATGCATTCTTATATAAAGAATCCATGTAGGAAAATAGATGTATAAATATCTATATCTATATCTATATATATATATATATATATATATATATATATATATGTATATATATATATATATATATATCATATATATATATATATATATATATATATATATATATATATATATATATATATATATATATATATATTGCATGTTTTCATTAGTGTGCATCATAAATTCAAAAAATATGTGTTTTTGTTACATCCTGAGATACCATGTCTCTCAAAATATGCAGATATAAAGCCTAGGTGTCTAATCGGCGTGATGCTCATGATAGCATGTCACTGCCCATACGAGCTACCTTAGTAAGGGGTGAATGCAGCTTGGCACCCATACGATATGTCTCTGGTAGGCACGAGGAGCATCGTCAAATCGTGCATAGTCTGAGACTCTACGTGTGATCCCATCTAGGTTGTACATGATATCTTCCTCCTCGCCTCACTCGCCATGAGGGTCACAATCACGAGGGATTTGCCTCGCTATCGGAGACATGCCTGCGGGTCTCTCATGGCCAACATTTGCGAATGCATGGATTTAATGTCAGAACATACATATTTAAAAATATCATAACACTCATGAAAATTAAAAATGAGTCTTACCCAAATATTCATCCCAATCCTCTCTCTTTGGGAGTGGGAGGTCTAGATCACCAGTAACATCTGTACCAGAATAGGGCCAGTCCTCCAAAATGATCAACTGTCGACGGAGCCAATAAAAAAACTCCGGTCTCTATGACATCTATTGACCACCCCCTGCCCTTAGCATCAGATCTTTCCATCGGGCCATTCGTGGTTCCCTCGTTAGTGATGTTGAGACTATGACCTTCTAACGCTGAAAATTTGGTAGTCGTTCCAGGAATAACGATACCAGGATAGACCCATAACCAAATTTCTTCAATTTTGTTTTCTTGCATTTTTTTAGATGGCATTTCATGTTTATTGTCACGGCCTTTGCCTAGTTGTAGATGGTCGGTGTCAAGCAGTCTACAACAAGAACCAACTGTGTCTTTGTTGCTTCGTATAGTGCTTGTGATCCCATAGCTCATGTGATGGTATGTAGCACTACTTTTAGTGCCAAGACTGGGATAGTCTGGATATCGAATTTCTCACTTCTTGTTCCCTTATGTGCCCCTAGACATACCTTGTCAATCACCATGGAAATTATCTCCATGCAAGGTCGGGTGCCGGTTAGGATTGATGCTGCTCCCCTCCGCGATAATCCTGTTATAAAATAGACATCAGAAACATCAATCTCAAGTTCCTGATCTCGAAGGATGAAATTTTCCTCATTCTCATCCCATATGTTGATCAAACACTATAGCAACTCTGGTTGAGCTCGGAGACATGGTGTCAAGAAGAACTTCTTCAGTCCACAGTCTCTAAGAGCTTCAATGCATCTCTCATTTTTCATGGCAAGCTTGTCCTGTTCGCTCTGTTCCCATTCTTTCCATTCAATTACCATTTTTCCACTTTCTACCTGCAAACATGTTCATATGGTAGTATAAGCCATTTTTGAAGCTTGGATTTGTAAATAATTGGGTATTTAACTTGCATTTTTTTCACAAAAATGGTCTGCATGGTTGGCGCGACTGTTTCCCCAACAGTCGCACCAATGGGTGCACCCTAGTTCAGAAAAATGGGCAATTGGTGCGAGTCTATGTCCGAAACCCGCGCCAACCACGGTGCCCTAATATTTGTGTTTCCTTCCCCAGAAATCAAAATTGGAAATTGCAGGCAATAAAAGATTACTTAAAATGAAGGGAGAGATATCGTCTCTTACTTGGAATTGATTGATTTGAGATTGGTCTGTTAGATCGTCTACTATCGTCGCCGCAAGATCACACTGTAAGATGGGTAACTATTGCTCCACAAGAGGTAAAAAGTGAAAAGTAATTATTTTTACCATTTTTGGCATTTTATAACTTTTCACAACCCTAATTAGGTTTTAAGACATGTTTTTTTATTATTTTATATTATTTTCTAGAAATGGGTTTTACATGTGTGTCTTGTGCAGCGACAGGTTTTCAGGCCATAGTGATGAAGTAATGAGTTAAATTTTATACTTTTTTCGGACTCGATAAAAACATGAAAAAGTCACTATTGGAGTCATCTTTCAGCTCTTTTCTGACTCTCTAAAATTGAAAATATTTCCGAGACTCTTATCATGTTGAACTCGCTAAACGGCTGCGAAATGATATCTACCCAATATACATTTACCCCTTTTTTGGGCTGGGATAGATTATTTACGAAAAATGAATACCTTAGCCTGTCGCGACTAAGAGGTTCTTTCAGATATTGTTTTCTATATTTTCGGATCTGAGGGACTATTCATGAAAAGGGCCATGATGGAGTTTTCATTTCTGCCTTCTTTTCAAACTCTCTAAACATGAAAAGATGTCAAGTTCTTCCTTTGTTAGACTCATTAAAACCTGATAGCATCGTACTTCATCACCATGACATTATTCGAGTTCCTCCTTCCCAAGGCTCGTAAAATGTACTAGGTTGGAATTGTCCGAAGGATAAACTTACAACACAAGCATATGCTATCCCCTTCAAGCTTGTTTTAAATAATAATTGGGGTACTCGCTAGAAATGGTGGGGGAAAATGGAACCAAGTTTTAGTTATGTTGGCAGTATGTCGCTCTTGAACATGTCACTTATCTGCATTCGTGTCGGGTTGGGGACATCTCATTTTTTCACTTTTTTCTCCATGGGTTTGGGTAATCTCTTTTGACCTCTCATCTAATCTTTTCCATGTCATCATGACCTCAGATCCTTTGATGTCAAATAATGACAAAGCTAGTGTCATGTCGCTGATATGTTCAAGAGAAGTTTTCCTCTGCAGTTCTCAACCTCCCTCTGACTCTCTGTTGGTCCTGATTCACTATCATCATATTCGTCTGTCTCGTGTCGATGATGTGGGAAACATTATGGCTCACCTTCAATCAGGTCACTTCCTGTCGACTTCAGCTCATTATCCAGGAATTTGATCTAGAGACTTTGTTCTAGTACCTTGGAGCCTGCATGCCTTAATGGCAGGTTTTTCACATTCGACGCAAGGTCCACATCATTGGCCTTCGATCGAGTGATTCTACAGATGTTCGATGCTAGATCATTGTTCACATTCTGTGGATTTTACTGGTTGTACCTTGAGATCCATTGTCATTATTGGTGGTTTCTCTTGTGCCTGTTAAAAACTTTCATCATTGGCTAGTAATCAGGTGATTTTCTTGCATGTTTGACTTCAGTTCATATATTCACATGCTTAAATCTGTACTTGTTCGGGTTGAGATGGAGCACAAGACCCTAGGCTTTGTCTGATAAAATCCAGGCTGCGAATTTTTTTGGATTATCATGACTTATTGCATGATTCTTTTGATTGGATGGCTGCAACCATACCTGAGTCTATTTGTTGATCCTTATTGCTGGATGGCTGCATCCATACCTCAGATCTCAATTTTTATACACTCTATTATGGATGGTTGTGCCCATACCGCATGTTCATGTATCAAAGATATCAATTGTATTTTTAATTGCAAGTTTTCTGACAGTGGTGTTTCGTTTGAATGCATTCTCATAAAGCATTTCACCCCTCCCTCTCCCTTGTATCTCATGCTTTAGGGGGTATCTGTTACACAAAATTTTGTCACTATCTCTGCAATCCCCATCTCACCCATTGGAGGGTCATTTCCATGATCAATAAGCAGTGTCATGCCTTGCAAAAACCATCATTGTATCCCTTTACATGAGAGTAATATTCCTTCTGTTGACAATTCCCTGAGCAGAGACTCAAAAACCCTTGTTTTTGCCTTGGCGCGAGTAGTCTGTTATGCCCTCATGCCGAAGAGGAATATTAACACTGGGTCCCATGCCAGTTGGTGCTCTGTCTTATTTATCCATCGACGCTAAGCTGTTTCTAGAATATTTTTTAAAAATAGAGGTGGAGATTACACTCCAACAACTTCAAGGATGAGTCATTGGGAGTGTTTGGACTGAATAACCATAGAATCCCTCCTTTAGTTTATGGTTTCCACCTCTTATGGGAACCTCCTAAAGGATAGGCCTCCCTCCCACCTTTGTAGTGATCCTAACCTCCTCCTTTTCCTCTATAAAAATAAGTTATCTCTCTTTGCATACGATAGCTAAACATGGAGAATTGAACATAATATAGTTGAATTATTGAAGAGATAGAATAAGAAGGAATTATGTTGAGAGAGCTTGAGTCCATGCCTTCATCCCGTCCGAATTCCCTGATGAGCATCTGAGACGCGCTTCGGCTGAACCCCACTGTAGGAGATTACGATGTCAAAGCATTGGTTGTAACTCTTCCTTCTATCAATACATATACGTGAATATTTTTTGGTTCCCAATTTTGTATTATGTTAGATGTTTAATGAAATATTCTTAGCCCTCTTTGACTTGCTAGTAGTTATGAGTGAAATTATTATGTCGTATGTTGTTCTTGTTTGTTGTTCTATGTGAAGGTATCTGAGCATCACTACGAAAGGATTGTGACTTGCCAAGGTAGGAGCAAGAGGCCACCACCACTATAGCCACGACGATAGCGTTGGACTTCAGGTAGGTTGATCTACCGTGTCCTCTATTCATTCAGTAATTAGGAATCAACACTCTAGTATGTCTCTTTGTTTCTAGACCCACTCTAGGGCTAGAGGGATCGTCTCTATCCATAGAGAGGATTTACCTGCTTAACACTAACATATGTAGCTCACTACAAGGAAAAGACCCTCTAGTGAATGTTTTTGAGGAAACCCTTATAAAAATATCCCAGACATCCATTTGTAGAGGAGGTTGGCGGGTGGAGGTTTTTGTAGATGTTTTTTTTTCTGGTGCATTTCTCATCCTAAACTGCACCGGTGCGTTCCACTAGAGAAAGCATTGGTGCATACTACAAATCGGCACATCGGGACACCATGTGCTTGATACAAACCTGTTTGGTGCATCTAAGTATTTTAGTGCACCGGTGCTCTACATAGATTCATCCCCGGTGCATCCTAAAAACCCGAGCCAAAACTGAAACGGCTCGGTGCGGTTGGAGGAAACCGCTTTGTGCACCTCAAAAACTCGTGCACCGAAACAAAGTTAAATAAAAAAAAATTACGGCCAAAAATATGCATTTGTCACATTTCAGTGCTCCAGAGCTCTCAAGCACCGGTGAAAATTTACCTTGTGTGAGGCGCCCTACCATTAGTGCTCCCAATGCATGCATTGCTGTTATCCATTGCCCACCATCTCCATTTCGAATTTTGCAAAACGGTGGGAAAATTTGGTTTTGAAAATTCTACAGAAAATAGGCCTCCTCGACACCCAAATGTACAGGTATTTTACTTTTTTTTCCATAATTAAACCTTTTAGAGGATAATTTTCCTAAAATAACTTAAAATTCACCTTCTTAAAAAAAAAATATCCTGCGCGGTGTGTTCGAGCCGTTTGGCTCACATAGGTTCATGGTGCTCCCTGTAAATTTATTGGTCGCACCACGACCAGTGCCAATGATATCCGCACTAGTTCCGGGGTGGTAGCAAAATGAAGCATCGTGCTTTTTTAAAATTACAAAAATGTGGTGCAGTCAGTTACCTAGCTGCACCGTTGACCATGTCGAAGTGCGGGAATGTGGTGCGTTGACATAAATATGCGCCTCGGGGCGGATATTTTAGTTAGTGCACCACCCTCCCAAACTTGGACATAGTCAACGGTGCGGTCATGTAAACGACTGCACTGTTGACTATGTAGTGATGTCAGGAGGGTGGTGCGGTTCCAACAATATACGCCCCCAGGCATATAGTTTGGTCAGCGCACCGCTGTCCCGATACTGGTACATAGTCAACGGTGCGGTTAGTTATACCACCATACTGTTGATCATGTAATGATGCTAGGACGGTGGTGTGCTGATGAAACTATCTGCCCCAGAGTGAGTAGTTTCGTCAGCGCACCGCCCTCCTGAATTCATTCATAGTCAACAGTGCAATCGGTTAAATGACCACACCGTTGACCACTAGATGATGTTTGCAGTGTGTTTAGTCAACGCACTGCTTGAGATAGTTCAAGTCATGATTTGTGGTGTGCTAAAAATTTTCGGGCGCACCGTGGCTGGTGCGCGATAAAAATAGACTTACTGTTACCAGTGCAAGCCTATTTTTTTGGTGCACTGACTGTTATTTTATATGTATATGTATATGTATATGTAGACACACTGTTACCGGTGCAGGCCTATTTTTTGTGGTGCACCGACTATTATTTTTTTTAAATTTATATACATATACATATACATACACACACACACATATATACTCCTAAATACATGTCTCATTTAATAAAAAAATTATATTTAATATGTGAATCATTCAGCGACGTCAAAGGAGAGAAGAGAGGGAACAACAACAAAAATAGGTGGATCAATATAATGTGGTTCGGTTGTGGGAGGCACGAGAGAGGGAGAGAGATATGTACCCTTTCCATATTACAACAACCATCTAGGTGCTCCTAAGGGAGATAGGCCTCCTCAAGTTCTATGAGGAGGCTACATCCCTGAAGGGCCATGGTGGGTTATTGTGACAAATTATCTTTAAGTGGAATGCCCATTGATAGGCTTTCCGGGTTGGTCCTAACCAGTGGTATGCACCCACTGAGGAGGAAATCTATTTCATTACTGGCCTATCGAGGAGAGGGGAGGATTTTCCCTCATTCCCATAGGTCCCCATTGGCTATGCAGTAGGGAGTCAGTTCGTGTACTCCCAGAGATACATTATCATTGATATACTATCTTTTGCAGATTTTCATATCTCTGGTGGTCTGTTACGTATTTATTCATTTGGTGGAGAGGAGATGAAGTGCCTCTCACTACTGATTTAAACCATTTCACACCATACCAGTGATGGGAAATGCATTAGTTTCTCGCTTCTATTTTATGTTGATTCTTAAGTTGCTTACTCTTTATCAAGCACCTTTTTCCATTCGTTTGGAGAAACTCCCCTTCTCTTTTTTCTTCATCCCCTTCATCGTCCCAAATCATCGCACTTAGTATATTGTCGATTTTCTTGATGTACTCATTGGAATAATATAAAGACTCATACGATATGTACCCCTCTGCCATATGCCCCTCGGATTTTTCCCTTTGTCGAACAAAACCTTTCAATTTATTCATGTACCTCTCTAAGAATAACATCCAACAACAAGAAATCACCCCAACTAATTCAACCTCATCTACTAGGTGGATTAGAGTATGAACCTGCAAGTCCATGAAACTTGTTAGAAATTCCTTCTCAAACATACAAATCTCAACTATCTCTTGACGCAACTGTGGAATGCTAACCACATGAATCTCCTTTGACGTGATCCAACATAAAAATGTAGATAATTTAGATATGACATGTCCTAGGTATTGGGGGAATTCATGTTTCACACACCCACACATGAACGAAGGATAATGACACTGCAAAGTTATAAACATGTGCAATAATATACAAAATTAGTTGTGTTTTATGATCCCTGCATGGGATAAAATTTATTAATATAAAAAATAATAAAATCATGCTTCTGACATTATGCGTACTCTTAGAAGATTCAAATGGTCATACAATTTCAACCCAGAAAAATGGTCATCCACGGTGAAGCAGCGCCTTAGTGAAGACCCGTATGAAGATGGCACCCTCACACCCGTTATAACTTCCTTTTCCAAAGAAATATCATCTTTTTTTAAAATCCATGGGACATCACCTTATTTGAAATACCATGAATTAGAGGGACCAACGCCTACCTCTGATCTTATACTTTATAATCGTCTTGGCCAATGTTTCTTTTTAGTTTTTTAAGTAATAAGATCTTTCCTAACAACCAATGTGTCACTTTGTTTCGATAATATGTGCCTCCATAAAGAATATGAAACATTTTTAAATATATGCATGGGATCTAATAAGTGGGTAATATTAAGATGCTCCCAGTATGGGAGGTTATAAAATATTGATTTCCTTTTCATCCCAATGGGAAATTTCTCAACATAGGTGTCGAAGAATTCTAGATCATCGAACATAGGCTCCCCATATGAATCTAACATTTCTATGAACTCCTCCTTCTCTCTCTCATATGCTCTAAGCCATTCAGCTGTTGTTGTTATTGGAGGCCTTTGGGTTCTCTCTCATTTACCATTGAAAGTGGATGTTGCCCTTCTGTAAGGGTGTTCTTCTGGGAGGAATACCATGGAGCAGTCATACATTGGCTTTCGTAGGTTGTTGGACCATCTAGCTTACAGAGAAGTTCCACAACATTTACATCCAAAATACCATTTTGTTACTGGACCTGTGAGATTATTGTATACAATTTATATGCATGGCACATTAAAAAATATCATGAAGATTAGAACAATTACAATGAATTAAATAACTACTATGCGAAAGAATATTGTTATGTATATAAACAAATCAATAAATATGTAATTTACCAGAGAAAACTCCTAAGCATGGATAATCATGTGTCGTGTAAGCACATATGCCATATAACATAAAACTCCTCTCTACTGCGACGGGTATTGATACATCATATACATTTATCCCATCCCATAATTCCTTCAATTCATCTACCAGTGGTTGTAAGTAGACATCCATATTATTCACTTGTCTTCTACCAGGGACTATAGAGCGAACATAAGATGCTCATTCTTCATGGAAAACCATGGAGGGTATTGCTATTGATCACTACTATAGGCCAAACAGATAGTTGGTGTTCTGGAGGGAATATGGTTTGATGCCATCCACAACAATGCTGAGTCGTAGACTTCGTAATTCATCCTTGAATTTTTTGGGCCATGTATCCTCTATATGCTTCATGGCTATTGAATCTGTTGGGATTCACATAAATCCCAACTCACTTTTGTGTGAGGCATGCCATCCCTGCAATGTAGCTAATTATTTGCAACGAAAGAGCTTTTGAATCCTTGGGATATAGGCATGTGCCTCAATATCTTAAAAGGAGGACCACGTGATTTACCCTTCTTTTTCGATTTATCATACCTGTCATGCCCACATTTCAGGCATATCTCTTTGTCTGCATATCCTTCTCTATATAGAATAAAATCATTTGATCATGCATGATACGATATGTACTCAACACCCAATATTTTCAACAATTTCTTTGCCTCTTCGCAACTACCGGGAAAGAAATTATCACTTAGAAGAACCTTATCTTTGAATAACATGTATTTGGTGATCATGCACAATACTAAATGTACATTAATGCCGATATAATTATTAATGTTCATAAAATTGACCATTTTTAATGTTCATTGTGTGATTATATTTCTCAAAATTATATTAGGGAGGACTTTATGATAACTTGCCTCAAAATTTCTGAGAAACATGCATTTGACAAGCTAAACTTTTCTTTCAAGTTCTACAGTAACATCATTGTCCCCAATTGGGTAGACTTTGAATGACTGCCAGGTCCAAAGAGAGGGGTGGTGGAAGAAAATTTAAGGCTTTCGAAAAAGGTGTCAACGATATGAGCATCATCCCCTAGTTGATCATTGTTTTGGAATGCCTCTAACAACATTGTCTCCATGGCAGTCGTATCCCCTAAGTAATCATCCATACCAACCTCTATTTTATTGCCTCCATTGCCATCTTGTGAAGAACTACTATTCCTGTAGTCATTCCTAATTGGTGAATATGGACATAGTGGAAATTGAATAGGTGGTTGATTCAACCATTCTTGGTATCGTTCCTCTCCAATTTTTTGTCTTAATTCAATCTTCTATTGATTTTAAATTGTCTTGGGGTGCAATAAAAGATGGTAGGTAGGTCGCTCATCATCACTAGAATCCTAATAATTTCAAAAAATATATTTGAACATGATTAGTACAAAATATATGATATCAATTAGTAAGCACGTTGAGAATATTGCATGATTAATTGGTTTGAAATTGAAATAATTACATTAATTAACATACCAAACAATTATTATTACCATTGTCCCAGGATTGTGGCTAGAAGATGCAATATTGTTACAATTAGCAGGGTGAAGCGGCTGTCCATTTTCATCTACTAAATGTGCCTTGAGGTTTGCTGCTCCTGATAAGAGCTTCCAACGTTTTGGAGTTGTTTAAATATTTTGTGCATCTGAAATCGATTCTGAATTTGCATGAACCTACAAATTTGTATACAATATAAATTTTATTAAGCTGATTGACATGGATACAAAACATAAATTCAATTAGAAAATGAAATATTAATAAAATCTGAAGTAAATAGTACGTCTTGAGATGGATAGGGAGAAATCTACGATGGACTTTGAGAGATATTATGGAACGAGATGGATTTTGAAGAATTGTCCATTCCATATAATTATGATATTTTCTCCCTGCATTTGAGAAAAATCAACAATAAATATTGGTGTACACACCTAAAATTAATTTCGATGCCTTAAAAATGGACGTATTGTTATCGGTGCTAATGTACAGATAATCGCACCGGTGCATTTTAGTTACTGCGCACTAGTGCCGTGTTATTAGCAGATGTACCAGTATGGTGTTATTAATTGACGCACCAGTGCCGAATAGCTACAAATAAAAATATGCAACTTTATTTTATTAAAGTGAAAAAAAGCAGTAAATTGAAAAATGGGCAGAAAAATATTTTCAAAAATCTAATTTCATAAAAAAATTCTTGAAATAGTAAAACATTTTCATTATTTCAGTATTTTTGCAAAAATTTTCAGCCAAATATTTTCACGAGACATACCTAGAGCAAGAGAGAACGAGAGCACTGTGGAGCAGAAAAATACTTTTGAACAAAACTATTCAGACCATCAAAATTCCAAAACTCTGGTGATTCAAACCCTGTAGCATAGAATTTCAAATGATCTGGTGATTAAATTTTATTTTATTTTTACATTTTCTACAGTGTTTGTTACGCAGTAAGTAAAAAAAAAAAAAAAAATCCATTTTATCCTAAACCCTTGATTCTTTTTTTTTCTACCCTTGCTTCTTCCTGTTTCTGTAATTTCAGAATTATGGATTTCATTTTAGATATATAGGGTTTATATTGCTATATATATAGGCCTATGACATCTAACCCATGGGATGAGTTGCATAGTCAAATCCCAATCCATATAGGCCCTTGCGTAAATTAAAAAAAAAAAAATAGAATTTTTTTAATCGGTGCGCCCTGTGTAAACGAACTCACCGGTAGGCTGTTTTATCATATGGCACTGCACACATACTATTTCATAAAAAAAAAAATTTTATTTTTATTTTTTTTAAAATCTGTGCGCCATATGTAAAATAGGGCACCAGTGCGCTATTTCATTATAGAGCATTGCACACGTACTGTTTGACAATTTTTTTTATTTTATTTTATGTCTGTGTTAATCAATGCACCGTTTAAAATATAACAGACTGAGTCTCCTTTTTGAAAGAGAGAACTGTATGATGGTCCCCTACTTGCGCGGTGCATTTATAAGAATATGCCGCACTGCCTCCTCCACGACATCATATGCTACAAAAACTAACACTAGAGGATTTTTATTAATTTTTTTTTTTGTTAATCGGTGTGATAGTTAACATATAACACACCGGTGCTCCTTGTTGATATAGAGCACGACATGATGTTTCTTTTGTTTTGGCAATGCATTTATAAGAATAGTCCGCATCGACGTTAGTGCGTAACTAATTAAAGGCGCACCAGTTTCTTGATATATTTTTTTTTTAACTGAAAATTTTATGATTTATTTATAAAATATATTAATGAATGGTATGGTACAGGTTTCATATTGATAAAGAAATGGCTAATAAGAGATAAGTAACAAAAATACTGATAGCACATCAAGAAAAGAAAAAAGGTAAGTTCTTTGTAAATTCTTTACAAAAATTATTATTTTTGAACTATATGTAAGTTTAACTAATATGTATTGTTTACTATATATCATCTAGAGCCACAAAATGATGAAGCACGATAAGATTATTTCTAATCTAGGACCAGAAGAGCATAAAATCTTGATGGAAAAATTGCAAAAGGATGAATCAAGTGAATGAAAAAATACTATCGATCCAATATGAGTTTTTTTTTTTCCATTAATAGTATACTTAAAATTATTAAATAACATGTTTCAAACAACCTATTAATTCACATAAGTTTAATGTTCTACAGGGACCAACAACTCAGAAAAGGAATGTTGTTCTAAGAAAAGAAAAAAAAATAGAACATGCAAATAAAAATGAATTGCTCCTTAGCTCATCTGGAGTGGTGCTGGAGGTTAACGAAAGGGGGAAATTTTCTTACAAAACTTTGAGGGATCTAGTGGAACAAATGTATAGACATTCTTTTCACTTATAATACAAAATTCAATCCAATTATTCCAAGAACTAAATTTTATCTAAACTACAGGATGAGTTTCCAGAGAATTGGTCAATAAGACATGTCACACATTTAATAGCATAAACATATAACAACAAAAAAGAAGGAATGAAAAATTAATATTCCTTTAAATGTTTATATATATATATATATATATATATATATATATTACTAGAAAGAAATCATTCATAAATATCACTTTTGTTATATCTACTTTTCATATATCAATATAAAAATTAAATAGTTTATTGTCATGTGACATTTTAAGGAAGATTATTAAAATCTCAAAGGATGAACGAGCTGAAATCAGAAATATGTCAGTAGGAATGTCCAGAAAGGTGTACAAGGAGATGGTAAAAGAAATGTACATAATTTCATCACACAAGGAGCCATTTCAACAACAACGTGATTCAAATGTAATATGCAATCATTGAATTTTACGATTATGAACAATAAATAAACAATTTAGCATTAAATATGATTTTTCAAGTATTTTCTTGTAGAAAATAAAAGAAAATGGAACCCATTCAGCACATAAAACAGAATGACAAGGAAGAAAAGGGTTTATATCTAAGTTTGTGAGTAATTGTTACTTCCTTATAAAAACTTAACTAGATTTCATTTTTGTATATTTTAAGCTGTTTTACAATAATCATCATTGAATTTCTTCAAACAGGTATTAACATACAAAGAAGAACCATCATACGAATTGATTGACATTGGGTTAAATATGGGTTGTGAATATATGTTGGCATATCATAAATTAATTTTGAAATTTGTAAGCATGTATCGATCTTGTTTTACTTAGCTCCGTCTATAATTAATAGAAAAAAAAATATTTTATATTAAATATATGATTTGTTATGGGGTATAAAACTTGCAGGAAATGAAGTATGGAACTGCGCCAACAAATGAAATGTTGAAATATGGCATGAGATTTGGTTTTGAAAGAATGTGTATAGTTCATGAGTCAATTGTTGCTATGGTACGTCATTTATTTTAGATTTACATTGATGTATATTATTTAATATTTCAATTTTCATTATTCTCACTAATGTATATACACTCATTACAATTTATTTTTATGTTTGTATATGGAAGGTGAAGAAGAAGAAAATAATCAACACCGCGAACAAAAAATTCCTCAAAATAACCCAAGTCATGGAAGTAGCTTGAGCAGTGACAACAGTTCAAGTGAAGAATGATGATCATTATGTTTTGGATATCAAAGCAAGGCGTTGTATTTTTTGAAACATTTGTCTGTGAACTCAGACATTTTGTTTAATGTAATGGACATAGTGTCCGTATTGAAAGACAAAGGGATACCAATAACTATCCCATTTTGTATGAAAAAGAGTGTCTTACTCATATTTATATAATAAAATACGTTTTAATTTATTCTATTGAGTTCTCCATTGTCGCTGTGAAATGTAACACCACTGATTAAATATATGGATGATTAAATATTATAATGAAGAGATGTGAAATCTGATGACATGATATAACAAATTAATTGAAACATCACATTCAAATGCATTAATACAATTTAATTGATATGAATATTGTTATAGGATATGTGTCGACTTTGAGGAATAATGAATTTTTAAAATGCACAATAATTGCACTGTCACATGTCAATGTTTCTACAACTTATGGGCATCGCAAAAAAACCAATACCAATTATAACTCTTAGTACGTTTGTGAGATACTGTGCACCGGTGCATTTATACAACCTATGGGCACCGCACAAATACCAATACCAATTAGAACGATCAGTGCGTTTGTGTGAAAGTACACGTCGGTGCATTTGTATAATACTCTGCATCGATGCGTTGATTAGACTTATGGGCACTACAAAAATCCCTATACCAATTAGAATGACCTAGTGCACTCTATTAGCTAGAGTGTGTCTGGTGTGGTCTTAGACCTTAACGGCCCAGTGCATGCACCTTTGACCACCCCGGGGCAACTGTCTCGCTGACACACATCGAGACGGTTCTGAACGCCCCGGGGTGACCTATATTTTTTTTCTGTCCTGGTGCATGGTAGGTTTGCAGTACCAGTGCATTCACTCTAAAACGCACTGGTGCATTGACACCTATGTAGCACACCGATGAGAAAACATCAGTAATAACCTCGAGTCACCCAATTTTTTTAGTTGTGTTGAGATTCTATTAGAAGCTCCGCCAAAACCTCCGTGACCACAAACTGATGTTGTAGCAAAGGGTTTTTTGAAAATTTTGCCCAATTTTATAACACTAAAAGCCTCTGTTATAACCTCCGCTAGAGGGTCTTTTCCTTGTAGTGGCTAGTGGACAAAGGAAAAGTGCCCTTGTGGTATCCTATTTCAGTTGTTCATTTGTTTTTTTTTTTTCCCTCTGAAGCACTCCACCTCAAGCTTTGGAATCTGGCTCAGGGGTGACAACTACAAGTAATAGTGTATTTATCTTGTATACAGTTAGGTGGAGAGTTGAAGTCCCAATCTTAGTTGCATGTTTATTTGGATGTATAAGATAAGTATTTTCTCATACTTCTTGTATTTGGATATTATGTATTGGTCATTGTACTGGTTGTATGATTATATCGTTAATGAGTAATGTGAATGCTTCTATGATAATGGACAATAGATTTCCTATATGCATGTTTGAATATTGGTTCAACTTTTGTAAATTTTGTGTGAGCTTGAATTACTGTGTTTCTCTCATTAATTTGACAAGTATGAGTTGTTGTTTTTCATTTAATTTCTTTATGTGTGTGATCTGATTTATAAAAAAAAATGAATCATTATGATGTGCGAGGGAGTTGATTGAGTTACCTATAAATATGAGGAGATACAATCAAATGCACACTCACAGGGTGCATCTTGCTATGAATGTGTTTTTCCAAGTCTCTGCATTCGAACTCCTATGTTTTTTTCAACAAGTTAGTTGTAGGTCACAACGCTCGTGTAAGCCAGGATGAAAATAGATAATTTGCCAAGTGTAAAGGGATTGCAAACTAGATTGAAGTAACCTATAGGATTCAACAAGTTGATGGTTAGGAGGTCAGTTGATAAGGATGGACCTCGAGTGAGGTTATGTTCAACCCAATGTGTGAAGGTCAAGCATTTGGGCGAGTCCACTAGTCACGAGTTGGGTCAAACGTCTAGGTCGGGTTCAAGCTAGTTAAAGCCAAAATAATAGGTGGTCCGAGAGAGAAATCAGGACGATCTCTATGTCAAGGGTTGAGGGAAGAGCTCCTTTTTTATATTTTAACATATTATAAAGTGGAAGAATAGGTCAACCTTCGATTACTTGTTGAAATGTGTTTGTCCACATGGACTGGTACATGATAGTGGAGATGGTGCATAAAGAACCATGTGGGTTGGCATGTTATTCCCACGTGGGATCAGTGCTGACATGGAAAGGTGGTGATTGGCCCATATTTGAATGGCTACATCTCTTGATCTGGGAGACGAAATGAGACAAAATTTATATCATTGAAAAGGCCTTGATGAGACAAACACAACAATGTCATATTTTTTAGGTTTGGAAGTAGTTGGGAAAAGGAATAAATTTTAGGCCCCATTTCCATAGCAGAACCATGGCTATTGGGTCAGCATAGTTTCCACCTCCTTCTAACCTTGTTTGGGGTAGCGGATTAGGAAGGGATGTGCTTCAGAGTGGTATCAAATCTTTCAAGGTCAACGCTTGGACTAGATGGGTGTTATGCAGAATTGTGATCTACGGATAAACCAAATTCCCTAAGTGTGGTGTTTTTCACTTAGAAAAACAGGTGGAAGATAACCATCATTTCCTCTAAAACAAGCAGAGATACAAAAATGATAAAGAGCCTACTTGATATTCCTTTCGCTCTCCTTCTCCTTCTGTCATTGTTATCATCGCTCTCAATCCAACTCAAATTGCTAAATCGATTCCTACAAACACAAACAAAGAACAAAAAACAACACACAATATAAAAATATCTACTTTATCTTACTCAAACCAAATGGATTAGATCTGAAATACATACATCATTCAATAATTAATTGCACAAGAAATAGAGACATATGTATGGGAAAATGAACAACAATATTTATTAAAGGATAGGAGGAGAAGATTACAACCAATGGATCGATTTATCGTCAACCTACTCCAACTTCATTCCAACTTCATCACATCTAGCATCATACCAGTAGCATATCAATACTTTAATTCTCTTATCAAATGAGAATCCAACAACATAACTTTTCACAAGTTCTTCCTCCCTAGCACTTAGATGCAGTGCTCAATTTATAGGAAAAATGATGGTTTTTTCTCAATGAATGACTTTGTAATAATAGGCAAGACACATTTCCAAGTTTAGAGGTGTTAGATGGACACTTGGATTTGAAGAATGACACATATGGACTCTTCTAGAAGGCACTGGCCAAGTGGAGATTACCGGAAAACTAAGAATTTCGCTCCCAGGTGACAATGCACCCTTGAGTGTCTAGAAGTGCACTGCAGTGCACCCTTACATGGAGGATTTGGCACTACAACATAGTTAGTCCCTTGCAGAGGAGTGTTGGTGAGTTAGAGGGTCAAATAATATGTACTTAAAACCTTCGAAATATTGCAATAGAAGCCATGAATGAAATGTTCTTCACTTAGGGAATGTAGCAACTAAAATATAAGGGGATGATAGATCCTATTTCATTGGTCATGGGGATGATGTCTATTTTGACCAGGTCTTTAGTGGATGATGCCCAAATTGAACTATAAAAGCTGCCCCCTAAATCATGAAGTAAAAATAACAATAGTATTTGGATGATATGCTTTACGATGTGATGAAGAGGATCTGAAGCAGACAATGACCTACATCAATATTACAATACATTACATTATGATATTTTCATCTGGATCACGAATTTCTAAGGGAGGCATTCCCATGCTCAAAATATAAACTATCTAATAACATGTACATAATTTAGAAAGTGGTCTACATTGGAATGTTTCCCAATACAGACATGCCTATAGATATAGGCCCATGTTCGGATGACGATCTGTATGTAAAATCATCGTGCAGATGATGTGTACAAAAATCCTAAAATCACAACCTAGATGGATGAAACTAGTTCTGGGGTCTTCTCATCTCATTCACTCGATCATTCAGGTACAAGTCTAACCATGCGACTATATGATTTGTCAAATGCCAGAAAAAATATTTTGGTCAAAGGCCTAGAAGCATGAAACTTTCCAATGTTGAGACAAACTTCAAGGTTCTGGAAGATGTTTCTAAGTAAAATTCCTAGATGATGAGCTGAAGTTGACAGGAAGAAAATTTATCATGAAACGAGAGTAATGATTTCAGAGACAAAATGTGACCTGATATAGCAAATTTCAGGGATGGCCGTCATGAAAATGAAGGCTTATGAGTAATTCAGAGGATAATGAAGATTATTGGTTGACTTCTCTTGAACATATCAGTGACACTGAGATGAGTTGGCAGCATTAGCCAAAAACCGAAGTGAAGGTATGATGAACCATAGGTATGACTGAACCGTCAAGAACAGTACGCAACCCAAAAGTCATGATGATGGAGTGAAAGTGTCATGTTCAAGAGCAACCTGCTATCGTAAAAGTGTTATGTTGTTTTTCCCAAATTTTCCCCAGTCATTTGATGAAAAATACCTCTTTATTTTTTAACAAGCTTGAGGATGGTAACATATGCTTGATCTATAATTCAATGCTTTGGGCGAATGCATTGATATTTCATAATTCAACGAGTTTAGCGATAAATGAATCTCGATTCTTGCCACGGTCGACAAGTCTGTTGCTATTTTATTTTTTAATGAGCCTAGCATTGGTGACATCTCAGTGTTTTTTCATGTTTAGACAGTTTGAAAAAGAGGACAAAAGAAAACTCCATGATTCATTTTTCATAAATTTGTCGCTCATGTTCGAAAAATTATAAAATGATACCTGAGAAAACATCTTAGCCATGTTTGACTAAGGTTTTTCTTTTTTGTAAATAATCTATCTCAGTCCGGAAAATGGTTAAACTTATACTGAGTAGATGTCATTTCACTTACTTTTACGAGCTAGAAGATAAAAGTGCTAAAAAATATTTTCACATTATCAGAATCTGAAAAGAGCTAAAGGAAGACTCCAGGGGTTCCTTTTTCGCAGTTATAGAAGCTCGAAAAAGAGATAAAAGTGCGCTTTAAGTCTTTTTTCATTTTTATCAAATATTGAAAAATAAGGATAAAATCATGCTTTGTGGTCAAATCATTCTTGAATAAATGTGCACGACTAATCTTTTGTATCAGCTATTAAATATGTTCAGAAAACCATCAAACGGATTAAAAATACTTATTTCATAGTAAAAATGAATGAAAACCATAGTCACAACATTAAATATGATTTGAAATAATCAGATTGACTAATTAAAAGAGTTTTTACCATTCCAAAGTTACCATTTGAAAATTAAGAGCTCTAAACCAGTTTTTCCTTCAAACTCTAGCCATCGATTGTGATAGTTGCAGAGGATGATTTCTCTTGCCATTTGATCCACGTTGGAGACATGAACCTTCTCTTTCCTTTAGTATCATTTTCATTGCATTTCATGGTCAATTTTTAGGGTTTTGAGCCCCTTAGGGTAAATATAACACGCTCAGAGGGAAATTCACCCTTGAATGTCGAAAGATACGTTGCAGAGAACTCATTTTGAAGGTTAAGTGCACTGCAACACTCTGTCTCTTGTACTGGGGTGCGTTGGGTACATCTAACATGTTTGTTTTTTTGCTGTGTGCCCAAAATTTCCCAAGTTTTTTGCATGAAATGGATCTTTATGAGTCTTATAATTGTGTTTCAATTTTACATCGGATCAAAATGATGATTACATGGAGGGAAAGAGAACATGAAGAATAAAATATGATTTCCCTAAATGATCCGGGTACAGTATGAGCCCTTAAAGATTGCAGGTTGCTAAAGTACTTCAAACTGTCGGGTGTGAGGAAAAAAATGAAACTACTGGAGTTCCTTGTTTTTTCATGGGATCCAGTGCTATAGGTTTTTCACATTGGGGAAAAATTGGTCCCAATATTAGTGGAGGAAATTTATTTTCTCATAGGATTATCGAGATGAGGGTCTCCCATTTCCACAGGTTCTGCTCTTGGAGGAGAATCAGTGAAAGATTACATACTGTAGCACTGCCATCAAGGTACTGAACCAAGTAAGGATGGGAAAATAAATATTCACAATGTACATGATCTAACTTTGAAGACCATCCTGTTCACTATCGCAAAACTTGCTGGTTCTGCTAGACTACATGTGGCAAACAGATCATACATGCAGTACGCACTTGAGTGTTTGGAGCCAAAAATATTTAACTGGGCTGAAGATTTTCTCTTTCAAATGAAAGAACAAGTGACCAAAGAAAAGGGAGGAAGGAAGCATAATTTCAACTATGGTTTGATCCTAATTTCTTTTGCTTTAGAGAGGATTCCATTGATACAACCACATCATGTTACGTCGGGCATATCTGGCCTTAGAGATCCACAAATGCAGACATGGGTAGAATTGATGGATAGAAATGCTAGTCAATCAACCATCATATTCTCTATTGCATTATTCTTCTAGCTTAGGAAACATATGGTCACCATCGATGATTATGCATATGCAGGCATAGACTTCTGAGGAGATCCAAATTTTTTCCTACCAGATGACACACAATGGGGTGAAATTGGTATGAATGTTCTGACCATGTTTTTTTATTTTTCTAAGGTTTCTACATGTTTTTGTATTTTGATGTTTTCCCAAGACTATACTAAAGTTTTGATGTATACAGAGGTGGGTCGTGTTCAACCAGTGGGTCAGCCAGAGTAGGGAGCAGGCGAGCCAACAGAGAGGACTATTGGGAGAGAAGTCCTTCGAGATTTAGATATGGTCGAGACTCTTGCTAAGCTACAACAACATATAGATGGATTACATCTTGGGATTCCATATTGGAGGATCAAAGATTTATCTATGAGACTGCAGTACCATACTATTGGAGTACCTAACCGTTGGATGCAGATATTGCATAGGATAGCTAGATCATTCACTTGTTACCATGAGCATCACTAGTTTACTTTGACATTTTGCATAAATTTTGAGTTTAGATGACCAATGTGCCTTGGGAACAAATTTTGCAAAAACCTATAACTATCTATCTATTTTTTTTCAGTGTTTTCCTATGTTTATTGAGAAATCTTATTCAATTATGTGATGTGAATTGAAAATATGTCTTTACATGTGTTGCAAATGTATGTTTAAAACATAATTTGCTAAGGAATCAGTTAATGTGTTCAAATTTTTGGAAATGTGTTGATATTGAATGAAATGAAAATGTCTTTCCAAAATTCGAACTCTCAGGAACATACGATGCAGTTTTGTATTTTAGAAAATATAAACGCTAGTAAGTTGTAGTAGAATGAGTTCTGAATCTAACCTTATGATGATATGGTTAATACCAAATGAAATGGCATCAAAGAGGAGTTCGATCAACATGATATACTCAGCAATATTGTTTGTCGACCGACCAATAAAAATCCCTTGAAGACTCACTAACTCACCGCTTGGAGTGAAATTGGCCCATGCTGCAGAGGATAGATTCTGCGTACTATGACTAGCACCATCAACATACCCAACGAATGGTTCCAAAGGTTTAGACATCTATGATGAAATGTAAAGTGGATTACTAAATTCAAGAAACTATATAAAAACAAACTAAGACAGTAAATGCAAATCAAAAGCATATATACAATATAATACAACAGTTTACTACACTCATGTTTAAGCATAATAAAGTTTCAGATAAAACCCATTTCGAGGCTGTGCCAATGGAATCCCATCATAATCTACCAACTCGTAGGAGCCCTTAGCAAGAACTCTTTTGACAATATAGGGGCCATGCCATAACGACTCAAATTTTCTTGTACTTATTACATCAACTTCCAGATCATAAAGTAAGGCCAGGTCACCCTCAGAGAAGATGTGAGGCTAGACATGATGGTCATATTGTGCCTTAATTCGTCTCTTATGTGCTTCATTTTCCAATGCAACTTCACGATACATTTCATCAAGATGGATGAGGTTAAAAAGACGCGCTTCTTCATCTGAGGTGCAGGTAACAAGTCAATGGCGAGTTTTAACGATGATATTTCACTTTGGATAGGCAAGATAGCTTCCAGAACATACACCAATTGAAAGGGAGTAAATCCAGTTGCATTTCTCACCAAGGTTTTGTATGCCCACAAAGCCAAGTACAGGATCAAATGCTAGTTTCGTTTATGAACTCCTTTCATTCATTGAAGAATTAATTTAAGAATCTTGTTAATAGCCTCAACTTGTCCATTTGATTGTGGATAATAAGGAGTAGAAATATCATGTGACAGTCTTAACTTGGCAGTCAACTCATTCATCATGTGATTGCAAAAATGCTTACCATGATCTGTGACTATAGCCTGTGGAACACCGAACCATGAGATGACATGATTGAAAAAGAATAATGCAGTTTTTCCACCTGTGTTATTGAATGTAGGCATCGCTTCAGCCCACTTGGTAAAGTAGTCTACTGCGATAATAATATAACCATGCCCCCCAGACAAATGAGGGTTACATGTCATGAATTCAATGCCAAAATTTTCAAATGGTCCCACAACAATAATATAATTCATCGGTGCTGGTGGCTTGCGGATTTTACGATCAAATATATAGCATGCATGAAAACTGTGGACTACAAGGATGCAGTCGTGAAATATCATAGGCTAAAAGTAACCAGTGCAGAGTATCTTTTGTGCAGTAGCGTATCCAGACAAGTGTCCACTACAAGCCCCAACATGAAAATTACTTAAAAATTTCTCGGCTTCATCATGACTGAGGCAGCTCCTTAAAATCGGGTGGACACCACAATGATAAAGTGTATTGCCAACGATCAAATAATATTTGGCTTGGTATCAAATATGTCATTTTTGAGAGTGAGAGGTATCAGGCTGAAAATTTTGGGTTTGGAGATAAATGATAAAATACCCATACCAAGGATCAAATGATCTGATCAGAAAAAGAGACTCATTAGGAATTGATGGTTCCGATGTAGTAAAAGTACTATCAGAGGGAAGGTCACAGAGAAGCTCAGCCAAAGCTGAAGACTTATTTGACTTGGATTTGATGAATTCCAAATCGAACTCCTACAAAATGACAATCCATTTTGAGTATTTCCCCCCCAAAAATTGACATGACAAAATGTAAGTCATGGGGTTGCAATCCAAAATGAAAATGGTCTTCCAGAGAAGGATATAGTGGTGAAATATTTGGACAGCTTGAACAGTCGCCAAAGTGAGCTTTTTGAAGTATGAATACTTCAATTCCATATCATTGAGATTATGACTCAAATAATATATTGGATTTTCTATCCCATCTTATTCTTGGACCAATACCATAGCAATGGTTGTATCTGTCACGGAAATATATAAGAAATAATCACTCTGATAATTCGGGGGATACATTAATGCTGCCCGGACAAGTGTATCATTAACAACATCAAAATAATCTTGCACAACATTATCACAATGGAAGGGAATCCCCTTTTTCAAGAGACAAGTAAATCCTTTAGCCATTTCGGCATAGTTGTGTATGAACCTCCTTTGGAAGTTAGCCTTTCCTTGAAGTTTCTGTAACTGAAGAAAATTTGAGGGTGCTGGAAAATCAAGAATAGCCTGGACCTTCAGCAGGTCGATTCAAATTCCTTCTTTTGAGATGATGAATCCTAGCAAAAAATCAAAACCAACACAAAAAAAAATTGTGTGGATTGAGGCATATTTTGTAGTGTCAAAAAAGTAGAAATAAAGCTCTCAAATGCATCGAGTTATCAGTCCAGTTTCATGAATGCACGGAAAAATCATCTAGATAAGGTTGAAAAATGTGCTTGATGTCATTGAAAGCATAATCCATTTCTCTCTGAAATATTTCCCCAACATTCTTTAAAACAATGGGAGTTTACGATAAGCGACTGTGCCCCAGGGACAGATGAATGTTGTCTTGTATTGGTCCTCTAGGTAGATATTGATTTGAGTGTAACCAGAAAATCCATAAATGAGTGAAAATATTTCACATCCATCACAATCATCAATAATCTGGTCGATAAAGGGAGTGGGATAGTTGTCTTTTGGACAAACAAGATTGACATTCTGATAATCGATGCACACTCTAATTGACCCTTGTTTCTTCATGACAGGAACAATATTGGAAACCCAATAAGTTAGTGGAACAGGGTAAATGAAACAATCACGCAAAATTTTTTCAACTTCTGCTTTAATGAAAGTAGCTATCTTCGGATGAACAGGATGAAGGCGTTGACATACATGTTTTACATTAGGGTACATTTTAATGGTGTGTTCAACAATACTAGTGTCTATACCTGGAATTTCCTCAATAGACCAAGCAAAGATATCTCGAAATTCACGAAAGAGAGAGTGATAAGTTTTGAGTTCTGATGGAGAACAAGATACATCGACATGAATGTTTTCTACCATGCCAGGTTTGGTCGAAATATCGATAGAAATGGTTTCTTCAATATTTTATAAATTTCACTAGGATTCGATAGCATTAATAGGAAAAGAATTCGAAAAAAATGTTTTGATCGATGGGTGGTATAGTTCAATGAGATTATCATCTTCATAATATTGAATATGGGAACGATGATGATGCTCATCCCATGGTTCTCCTTCTATCATCATGGATTCCACAATGCTCTCATCATTCAAGAAAGTAGATGAAAAAGGATCAGATGGAGTACCAAAATCTAATGAACAATTGACCCAAATGATCGGCGATGATGATTTCAGATTCGTTGCCCAAGCCATGTAGATTGATTGCTATGCCAACTCAATGGGGTTGGGTGGAAGAAATTCATCCAACGTAACTATTACACCTTTTTTTGGTCATCTAACCTGTTATTACTAGATGGACAAAAGTACAACATGTAAGACCAATTTTACCCTAAGTAAAATTGTTTTCACTATGAAAAATAACTTAGTAATCCATATTTATTAAGTTTTTTTATGGTCTAAACAGGAAACCCCATGAGGAAATATTGAATAAATCCACATTTTTTTTATTTTACTCAAGGAATAATTAGTTAAACAACAGTTTAATTAATATTCCTGGTCATATTTAACCCAAAACAGGAAAATTCATTAGATAAATCATTATTTATCTTATTATTTTCTAGGAATAATTATTTAAACCTTATTAAATAATGTTCCTTGTTAAATTTGACTAAATCATTTATAAATAATTGAATAAATCACTATTTATTTAATTATTACTCAACTACATCTTTAAAATAATAAATAAATCATTTATTTATTTATTATTTACAAATAAAGGGATTTGACCAGGGTGTTTGGGGAAAGGAGGCAGGAGGATGGTGTGCTCTGGCGATTTCGTTACCCTAGGGTTTTCTGCTACCATTGCTGCCGCCGCCTGTAGGTCTGCGACTTACTGGAGGCGCCACCATGTCCTGGAGCTCCTTGACTTACCTGCTGATCCTCGTGGTGTATACTCTGCGCGGCCGAGGGACTGGCCTTCTATCTGTCGAGCCATCAGACTGGAAGGGTTGGATTCTGTATCATTGGCGGAGGCCCCCTGCAGACTGAATCGATGTGATTTTCTCCTGCAATGGACACCATCGGACGGGGAGGGCGAGTGCTTCACCTTCTTTGGTTTGAGATTCTCTCGGTGAACTGGTGTGGAGGGCTGCATATACTCGACATTTGTTTGCAGGGCAAGGTGCTGTGCTCGCCCTCTACTGCAGCGCCTTTACTCTGTGGCTGAGCTGTGCTTATTGCGTTCTGTATGCGGGCTTTTCGACCGAGATGCGGCTCTTCGGTGTGGCAGTGAAAATGGCTTGTCGACATTCACCGGACCAACGTTGGTTTCTGCCCCAGACTTGGCATTACGGGGGAAAATTAACATAGAACTGTCTGAGCAGATATCCAATCCATATGCACAGGGTAATCGGGTAATACCACTCTATTTTCAGATATTTATAAAAACTCCTAAAGGAAATAGTATATTATTTTGGGTAAATGGATCTGAACAGGTCTCACACCTGAAGAAAAGTATAGAGCGGACTACAGGATACCCAAGTCTGGAACAGTCCCTCATCCATGGAGGGAAATATTTACAAGACACCAGCATCCTCAAAGACTATTGTATTTGTCCTGCTTCTACCATCCTTCTCAATCTGAGACTAAGAGGGGGTGCTCCCAGAATGCATAGTGCACAGGGTCACCGGAGTACAAACATGGAAGAAGGTGCATCCAAAACAGTACCCACAAAAGGTTCATACAGGAATGTATTAAAGGGGGACAAAAACATTCCCACAACACCTGTTGCCCCTGCTGAAAGTTCCCCCAAGCCATATATTGTAGAAATGCAGGACAGCGTGCCTGAAATAATTATAGACAGTCTAGACATTGATATGCATAGAACTGCCTACGAATCTCAAGCAATTATAGGTAGATTCAACTGCTTCTGGCCCAAACCAATGGAGCTGTTCCATTGGATTTTTACAAACTGGACCATGGAATGTGAAATACACCTATGTTCTAAGGGGTTCTTCATTGTCAAATTTGCATCCACTGAGGTCAGAGATGCCATTATCAGCTAGGGACCATGGTTCTGGGGCTCCACGGGACTCTTTATTACACCATGGTTCCCAAATTTTGATTCCAACTCCATGGAGGTGACCAAAATGCCGGTCTGGGTAAGGCTCTACAATCTCCCGCTACATTTTTGGAATGAAAATGTACTTGGCTGCATTGGAAACACCCTAGGTAGATACATTAAAACAGACACTCAACGCCTGGAAGAGCACATATTCACCTTCGCACGAATCTGTGTGGAGGTTGATTTGAGCAAGGGACTCCCAGAGTCCATTATGTTGAACAACAAACAACAGAGATGGATACAACATTTAGATTATGAGAACACAGCCTTCAGATGCCGGATATGCAGGTGCACAGGACACCTACAAAACTCATGCCCGACAGCCAAAAGGGATAACAGGAAAAAGAAGAAAACAGGCAAAGCGGCAAAAGGTTGGCAATTTCCTTCTGAAGAGCCAGAATTACAGGAAGAAGAGGTGGATCCAACATCACATGAGAATCAACAAACAAATACTTCCTTGGGCACACAAGAACAGGAAATGCAAGATCCTCTCGACACCACCACAAAGACTCAGCAGGATATGGTACCTGGTACACTAGATAGTGGGGGATATAAAAGAACACATACATCAGACATATCAGACTCTGATAAGGATAATGGAGCACCAACGGAAGAAAATCAGCTTGTCCTTATCGAGACCGCGCCAACACTTGGTGCTTGGCGTAAGGTTGAAAAGAAGAAGGGGAGAAAATCCTAATTTTATCTCCTTTGCTTTTTATTTGCGGCAATTTGAATGTCTTTGGACATATACCAGCTCATACAACATGTAATTTTGTTTTCTCATAAATAAAATTACGAATTTTTTCTTTGTGAAAAAAAGGGATTTGACCAAATTCAAATTAATTTTCCCTCCAACAAATATAATAAAATATTCCATAAAAGTTGGATCTAGATTTGGTTAATAATATTTTAAATATGCACCAATATCTAGACTAACTCAATATTTTGTTATAAATAGAAGGGTTTTTCCATTCACTCATTACCTTTTGTTGCCTAAAGATCACTCTGGATCTATACTTTTGGTCTGACTTTGATCCTCCATCATCGTCATATTTTGCTACCATTTTTCTTGTGAGCTCCCTTTGAGTTCCATTTTTTGTCTGAGTTTTGAGAGAGAGAACTTAGATCAGAAGTGTTGAGGACATAAAAGAACCCATCCCATTGAGGGGGACTACTAACATCTTTCTACGTTCCCTTCCTAGGTGTCAAAAAATACAAAAATTCTTTAAAAATATTCTTGTCTTGTCTATTGGATGCATGGGGAAAATCTTGATTTTATTTACTGCTTAATGTCTTTTATTGCATAGATATGGATTTTGTAGCATTTATATTGATAAAATAACTGCAGATCTAAAGAAATTGGCAGCCATATTTTATGTTAGGGCCGTTTTTTATGCACAACTAAAGTGAGATTTTTTCATACGCTTGCGATTAGAATTCATACTAACAACTGGTGACTCCACAAGGGTTTACGATTACGACCTCTCTCATCTTTTAGATCCCTGCATGACCAGTTGCTTCAAACCCTAGGATTTTTCTTCAGCTTCTTATTTTTCTTTTCTTGATGTTGTTTTTAACCTATAAAACCCTAAAACATTAAAAATTCTAACTTCCGTGTGTTTTCGGACCTATTGCACAGGTGACAAGCATCAACTGCAGCTGAGACGATAATTTTTTATGAAACTTGCTCCTGAGAGTGCTAGAATTGCAGGTCACACTTTTTGGGCCTAAACCTGTGACCTGGACCTTCAGGGTGCAGAAAATAGCCCCAAACCTTTGACCTCTACAAAAATTTGTTCAGAAACGGTGACCTGAACTTTTTGCGGGAATTTTTCTTAGATTTTTCTGGGTTTGTCTGGGCCTTTGTTCAGGGTTGTCTGACCACCGTCTCCACCAGTTTTGGACTTGTAATTTCTCTTTTTTACTCATTGAAGTGGGAACCTATCCCCCTAGAGCTTTAGTACCCTTTCAACTTTCTAGGTGGAGTTTAGTTGAAGCAGGTCGTCAGAAATTTTAGTGTGTTCAGCCATTTTTCGAGTCTGATCCCTTACCTTTACTTCCATTTCAGATTGATTATTCATCCATACAAAACACCTCTTTCCAGTTTTGTTTGGGTCTTCCTCTAGGGTCCCCTCCATTTCCCTCCAGGTTGTAGCATTTTTCCAGCTCTTTTGTAGCAATGTTCCCTCTGGTTTTTTGTTTTTTTTTCTGCACCTATTTCCAGCAGATATGACCTTTAGATAATTGTCCCTCCCAAATTTAGATCCATTGGCTATTTTGGTGCGTTTTGACTAGATTTTTTCCCACCCATAGACTAGTTGTTGAGAGGCTCACCTCCTTGGGTTTAGATTAATGCATAATTAGTTGTTTATTTTTTGTTATATTCAGTTTACTTTATTGTTATCTGAATATTTATTTACAGTTATACAACACACTTTTTCTTTTTCTCTACAAATGTCTGGGTTTAAAAATTAAAAATAACACACTTACCACACACACCCTAAGTGAAGAAGAGCTTGATTAACACCACTAGGCAAAGACTATAACATTGTAATCAATTGATCCTACACCTCTCTGCCTTTGTTTCGACATTGTAATTATTTGATCCTGCACCTCCTTACCTTTGTTGGTCTCTCTTCCCTTTGTGATCCGTGTTTGTTATTTCATCATTGCACCCCCAAGGCGTTCATCCCAGAGACTTCTTGGCCTTCATCCTCAGTCTCTATTAGGAAGACTTACTCCTCCGCATAGGATTTGAGTTAGTCCTCCATCGAGTTCGAATTCCAAGTCCTCTTCTAGTTCATTGGGTTCCCCTTCTGGTTCCATCCTCAGTTCTCCCCCTATCACCTTCACCATGTCTGGTTTAGGACCTAACGCTGGTGGTAGCCCTGGCCCTAATGCTAGGAATGCTACTAGTGGGAATGCAACAGGAACTATCATGGCTGATCCCTTGCTCCCCTATATGGCAAGCCTCAGTCTTCTTGATTTTAACCAGTTGATCAATGACCCCATATGCCATGACGCTGGTTGGCCTGCTATGCCAACTAAGCTCCCTTCCGACATCCTCAATTTTGAAGGTCTTGTTGGTGAAGATCCTACAAAATATGTTCGATATTTCCACATGTGGTGTTTTCCTAACTCCATCACTGATGACTCTATCCGTCTTCAGTTGTTCCAACGTACGCTTACTGGAGAATCTTCTAAGTGGTATGTTGAATAGGCCTCCTCCTCTCATACTACCTTTGCGACTCTTGCCTAGGATTTTATGTCATACTTCCAACTTCCCCTTCGTTATGACACTGGTACCAAAATTTTGACCTCTTTCCGTCAATCGCTTGCAACCCGACTATCCAATCATTTTCCAGGAATGGTAGAAAATAAAGAGCTTATGTCGAGCCCCTACCTTCAAAGACCGTGTCTACATGGACTGGTTCCTTAGATCCCTTTTTCCTGCTATCGGCAATGTTGTCGCATCGCATTTCCCTCATACCGAAGAAGCTTCTCTCTAGATTGCATTAAAACATGACCTGATTTATGCACAACTTGGTTATGTTTATACCGTATTACTTGATCTCTGTAGACCCGATGGTGCCAATGCACCGGGGGCATCCCATGCCACCGATGGTATCATTGGAGCCCTTTCTCATCCATATGCTCATCCTCCCATGGGTTATGGTTTCCCTCAGGGAGAGGGTAGCTCCTCCAACACTTTTCCCCCTCCCGGTAGCATGTATCCGTCACCTTCCAAATCCTCGTCAAGATCTGGAATGCCAATGTCTCCCATTGTATCATTGATGAGGGGGAATCCACCTGTGTTATGTACGCTTTGGTTTGAAAGAAAATCAGATCACCTGAGTGGGCCCTTTCCACTATCACCCTCCGAGCATGGGATGGCCATGCTTCCCAACCCATTGGACTATTCCACAATTGTCCTATTACTCTTGCGGGAAAGACTGTTTGCATTGACGTAGAAGTCATTGATGCCCCCTTAGATTACAACATACTATTAGGTCGTCGCTACATGTATGCGATGGCTACTGTCCCTTCTACGGTTCACCACAAGATGTCATTTCTTCATAACAGAAAGATAGTCATCATCGACCAATTGAAATATTACAAACCAAAGTCTCTGACCTCCCTTGAGTCTATCATATATTCGGTGGCCAATAATAAAAATGTTGAACCTTTGACCAGTCTCTCATCTAGAGTCTACAAAGGCTCTTATTTGCTTGGGTCCTTCCCTCGGTTTCCTCCTCCTGTCTCTGATCTTAGCTCATCAAATGTTTGCATGATGCATTCGTCTCAAGCTTCCCTCAAGCGACCTGCTTTGGCTAGTAAGCAGTCCCGCCCTCCACAACCTGCTCCTAGCACTTTGAATCAGCCTTCTGGACCCCCTCCTCCTGGCTCTCCATATGTAGCTAGTATCCATGAGCCTCTATACCCTCCTAGAATGGTTCCTCCTGGCTTTAACCATATTGGAGCTATCCTTCCTAGCCATTACCCCTCCGGTCAAATACCGTTCGTAGCCCCCCCTCCTCGAGTGTTCTCAGCACCGGTTATGGCTACCTTATCCCGTCCTAACCTGACCCTGCAGATCCCAGTCTGGTACATTGATCTCCCAACCGCTACACTGCCTGGTTAGCCCAAACCTTATCTTGCTTTGACCCTGGTCCAACCGGTCTCCATGACCCCTCCCTCTGCTACCGTGCCTTAGCCACCTCAACATGAACCTCCTCCTCTTGTGATACCTTCGGGTAAAGGGGGAAAAGCTCACAATAAGGAGCCTAAAGACAAGGCTACCCCAACTGACCTTGCTCCTCCTTAGCCACCAAAGCACACCAAACCTTGTGCTTTGTGTGATGTTTTTGGTCATGCCACCCATCATTGTCCTAAATTTCCTTGTATCAAGCCCATGGTTAATGTTGTGTTCCCTGAGTATACGGTCCTTGAAGCCTTTGTTTATTCCTCAGCCAAGAACCCTAAAACTATTCACACCAACGAACCTTGTGCTTTGTGTGATCTCCATGGCCATTATACCCACCGTTGTCCCCGCCTCACACATTACCGTGCCTCTTTGGAGGTAGTTCGGGAGTACGAGATTGAACAAAACTAGTCCACCTCTCCCATTCTTGTGCAATATGCTTCGGACCAGCTTGAGGATTTACCCACTTCCATTGACATTCCCCCTCCTGATGTTGAGATGACAGAGCCTGCAGCCACCATCCTCTACCTATCATCATTCATGAGATCCACAGTGGTAGCTCCGTTTGAGACTTCCCCTTTTATGTTGCTCGACCTCCCTTTAGTGATCACCCTGGGCTCAACATTAGTGGATCCCTTATCTGCTTGTTCTTCTGTCACCCCCGGTGACGATGTGCATTTGAACCTTTCTTCTCATGATGATGAGTCAGGTATCTTCGTTGCGTCATGTTTTCTCTCTTCCTCTATTCATCCCATCTTCTACTATGATGATGACATCATGGAAGCCTTTTCCACCCCTGACTTCATCTTTCCCACCCATAAGAGGAATGGCACCATCCGTGTCTATAGTGACTTTCACGACCTAAGCACAAGCTACCCCCAAGGTAGTTCCCACACACCACCTACCTATAGGCGTGCGGGTGGTAGACATCCTACCTAGACCACTCCCTCTAGCATTGTTTGTTCGATTTTTACCTTGCGCTCAGGTTGCCAACATTGTTCATCATCCTCTCATTTGTTGTCTTATGGCACCTTTCAGATGGACCCCCCATCCAAACCTTATATCAGTTATGTTGATGGTGCAAGTCACTACCCCTGTAATCTAGCCTACATATTTTGGGCCATTTTTACCCCATTACATTCACTTGTTCTCTCAAATGGTGTATGCATTGGTACTGCCACCAATAACTAGGCCGAATATGATGCAGTGCGATGTTTATTAGCCGATGCCCTTTCCCATCGTATCTTCCACCTTCATGTTCATTTAGATTCCCTACTTCTTGTCATGAAATTGAATGGTTTCTATCATGTGCATAATCCTATACTTTTTAGAAGATGTTTACAAGTGAAGATTTTGATGCGTGAATTTGAAATCATTACCTTCAGTCATGTACGTAGAGCAGAAAATCACTATGTAGATAATATTGCAAATAATATTCTAGATTGGCACTTAACACATGCATTTAACACAAGAAAATAACATAAAATCATCAAAAATATGCATATCCATTATATGTGTCGTATAACATGTTTTAGAGTCCATTAACTCTGATACATATGATATGCCCATAGCATGTTACAAAAACTCAAAACTGGGGTCACCACATGCCCCTACACCTAATCACTGTCTGGAGGATCTCGAGCCAATGGATCTACTCCTGTAGCTCGTAGATCATGCATCCCTTGTCTGTCCATCATAATGCACTGCATGACCCCTCGACACTCCGAGGGTAGACAAATACATGGCTCTATGTATTGGTAATCCAAGTCTTGCCAGCTGTGCTCTGAAATACCAGTCAGATGCCTCTCACATCTACGACAGATGTCCTCCGGGAGGGCAGTTGCATCCTCATTCTGCGGTGCTATCGACCCACTAGGTCCTGCAGCTCCTGATACGGCAGGCTGTCCCATATACCCGGCCGGTTTTATTGGTGCTGTAACCGCATACCAAAAGTGAAAGAATCAGTACCATATACAATATTCTGAAACTTTAAAATGAACATAAAATATTAGCAACTTGTCACTTACCATCGGGCCGCCATACTCGACTAGGTGGCAGTGGCAAGTCCGGGTCCCCATGATAACTCATCCCACTATAGGGGTAGTCGTCTATGTATAGTGGCATCTGATCCCAATGAGCAAAGAACTCAGGTCGGAACACTAGTCTGACCGCCCCACCTCCCCCTCTGCACAGTAGCCACCCCCACCAATGCATCCTGGGCTCCCTAGGGCCCCCATTCTGGATCTGTATATGAGGTCGAAGTGTCAGGATCTTCTCAAAGATGAGCAAGCACAACACTGTGCCATATGCACAGTCATGGTTCACTTGTCGCTTGCATAGTGATAATTGTCATTTAAACGATGATAGCATCATTTTTACCCACCCATAGTAGGTCCCACTCAACACACTCTTAACAAGCATCATCTGACCGCCAGTGATGGGGTGGAGTGCCCGGTTTCCTAGGATCCACAACACCATTATGGCCATAGCACGGGTCTCTAACTTCTCTAGATCCCCAATTGGTATCCGTGTCCCCTTGACATGGATACCTGGTCGAAAATGGCGCTCTACAAACTCTGTGATGTTCTGTCGTCGTGGTAACACTAGATAAGTATTCCCCACCATCCCAAGTGGTGGGAGAGCAGTCAGAAAATATATAGCCTGGACCATCAACTCAATCTAGTGCCCCTGCACTATAAATACCTCATGGTTCGGATCCAAATAACTGAAATTCGGGTCAACAAGGGCTCCCCAGCTCTCATCAAAGGGTTCTCCACAAACTTCAGGACCCCAAACCTAGCCAATGCACTACAGACACCATGATCCTCTCGGATCTCCGACCGTAATGTGTCCAGGTATCTCTCTCTCCAATTGATCCGCAATTCTACCATATCTGCACAAAACCATCATATTTGTCAGTGTATAGAATGGAAAGACTACATTCAACATAAAAACCCATCTCTCAGCCAAAAAACAACATAGAAAAACCCCTCTCTGTCAGGCCACACTTTTCAGGAAAAATCCTGGGACAGGTTGCATATTTATGCCCAAAACCTGCTACCCAGGTCATAGATATTGCCCCAAAAATTGTGACCCAGCCATGAAGAGGACCAGGGTTATGTTCCTGAGCTTTGGGCACCTAAACTAAACTTTCAATCCACTGAAATGAAAGAGTAGGGTTAGGCCTCTTACCTACAACTGACGGTTCTCGATTCCAATGGTCGGTTTGTCTGCTACGATCGCTGCAAGATTTAGGGCCTTCTCTCCTCTCTACATTCACCCCAACTACACTTGCAAATGAGTGAATTTTGAGGGAAAATTCCTTATTAAAAGAGAAACCCCAATTTTTTCTTTCGCCTGCTTCGGCAAAACCATAGCTTAGTTTGACAAACCATCTATACCATTGGAAAGCTCTCACCGAGATCTCAAATGAGTATGTATTAGTTTTTTGTGATTTGATACTTCACCAAGACACATTCTTTCCAAGAAGGGTCACTTCACCACTCCTCAAAATCAAATTTCTTCACTTGCAACACTTCTACTTGGGGCACCACTTTTCCTCCATACTTGTCCATGTTGGTGTCGATTTTCGTCATGAGTAACCATCTTGTACTCATGTTTTCATGGTCCCCACTGGACCTTTTCTGTGTGGAAACATCATCAAGTCACCCTTGTTTAGAGCATATGAGTTGAGTCATCATCAAATCCATGGGGTCTATCTCGAGTCTCTTTGTATCCCGCCATAGTCCTCCATCCTTCATTGCTTGGTTCCTCTCTCATGTTGCACATTATGGCATTCAGTCCTACTGTCCCCTGTCCCCTTTGATATTGTGTCAGTTGCTTCCAGGCCATCCATGCCCTTTATGCTCTAACAAGGGAATTTGTTCCTCCTCTACTCAATACCCCCCATTTCATCATCAGCTGTGGTGTCATTTTGTCAGTCGCTCTACTATTTTCTCTCATGACTTAGTTGAGGATCCCTTATTGCCTCACCTATGGCGGACCTCCTTCTGTCGACATCAGATCATTCATTCCAGAACATAGGTATAGAGGGTGGTGTACCTTGGTTCTATCTTCCACTCTTGTTTCATGCCTCAGATCAGGCAAAGGGAATTCTTATTTCCCTTTGAATTGATTATTTCTCAGCTCTAGCTTCTTATGGCATGATTGAGATCCGTATACTTGATGGTTCAGTGATGCAGCAGATTGTACCTGTGATTCCTGGGTGTGTGTGAGATGTTTCAGACCTCATGAGGGGGTGGCCCTTCAGGTAGCCCCCCACATGCCCGGATGACCTCTTCATTATAACCTTCGATGTAGATCCATATATTTGATGATGTCGGCCTCAACCACTTGCAACACCTTTTAGTTTGCATGTATCATTCAGATTTTTAGAGCCCTTTCCTATTTACAGGGCCTCTTTGGTTGTACTTATATCTCATGTACTCAGATATTATTATATAAGTCCTGGTTGTTATCCCAGGCACAATATGTATGTGGGATTCATTATCATGTTTTTATCTGGCTCATGTCCATGCCAACATGTACCATATAGTTTAGTCCCTTGTTTATTGGATGCGTTATTCTTTGTACTTTGTCTTAGCGGGCATAAGTATGCCTCCCCCACTACTTATAGCATAGGTACTCACTTATAAAAGAGGCTTGTCGCACCTGTAAGTCTCGCCTCCTCAAGGTCTTGTCTTCTAGTGCTCTAGTCTACCTTATATTTCTCTCTCTCTCTAACTCCCATTTGATGTCTAGTGATTGAGTTCTTACAACGTACTTCGATCATATGATTAGCTCGTAATGCTCGCATGCTGGGGGGAAATCTGTTACACCATTTTTTGATCATCTAACCTGTTAATATTAGATGGACCAAAGTACACCATGGAAGACCAATTTTACCCTAAGTAAAATTGCTTTCACTATTAAAAATAACTTGGTAATCCACATTTATTAAGTTTTTTATGGTCTAAATAGGAAACCCCATGAGGAAATATTGAATAAATCCACATTTTTTTGATTTTATGGAATAATTAGTTAAACAACAGTTTAATTAATATTCCTGGTCATATTTAACCCAAAACAGGAAAATTGTTTAGATAAATCATTATTTATCTTATTATTTTCTAGCAATATTTATTTAAACCTTATTTAAATAATATTCTTTGTTAAATTTGACTAAATAATTTATAAATAATTGAATAAATCACTATTTATTTAATTATTACTCAACCACATCTTTTAAATAATAAATAAATCATTTATTTATTTATTATTTACAAATAAAGGGATTTGACCAAATTCAAATTCTTTTTCCCTCCAACAAATATAATAAAATATTCCATAAAAGTTGGTTCTAGATTTGGTTAATAATATTTTAAATATACACCGATATCTAGACTAACTCAATATTGTGTTATAAATAGAAGGGTTTTTCCATTCACTCATTACCTTTTGTTGCCTAAATATCACTCTAGATCTATACTTTTGGTCTGACTTTGAGCCTCCATCATTGTCATATTTTGCTACCATTTTTCTTGTGAGCTCCCTTTGAGTTCCATTTTTTGTCGGAGTTTTCTACACCATCAAGAGAGAGAGAAATCTTAGATATGAAGTGCTGAGGACATACAAGAATCCATCCCATTGAGGGGGACTGGTAACATCTTTCTATGTTCCCTTCCTAGGTGTCAAAAAATACAAAAATTCTTTAAAAATATTATTGTCTTGTCTATTGGATGCATGGAGCAACTCTTTCTTTTATTTACTGCTTAATGTATTTTATTGCATAGATATGGATTTTGTAGCATTTATCTTGATCAACTGACTGCATATCTAAAGAAATTGGTAGCCATATTTGATGTCTCATACGCTTGCGATTAGAATTCATACTAACAGTAACAACTTCAGAATCACCTGTAATCTTCCTTAAGATATATGGAGTGAAAGATATCATGTAGCAGGTCTCTATGATTGCAATTTATGCTGACGTTGCAGGTGGTGGTAATAAAAAGATACCCATTAGGGAATAATCCTTTAAGAGTCCTACACCAATGTTCTAAAGTGCAAGTTGGGGGATGTGAACTAACAAAACGCTTCGAGTTACCTCGAAACTTGTGGGAAAGAAGGTGAGTTGATTGATGATTGTGATAACACCTTTATGAGGAAAGGCGATCATTCTAAAATAAGTAGAGACGATCACAGTCATAGCATATACCAATGGCCTTCCAAGTAAAATTTTGTAGTCGAGGGGTAAGTCAACAACCTCAACTTCAATAGTTATAGTTTTTCCCCTAATTCAACATGCAGGTTATTGATGGTACTGCAAGGCTTATAAGTACGACCGTCAAAAGCTTTCAACATCATAGGAAATTGAGAAAGGCGAGGCGAGCCAAGTGACCTCCAGTAGTTTAGAGACATAATGCAAGTAGATGCACCCTGATAATAATGTGATGAACGAGGTGATTGAGGACATTTACTTGGATGGAGAATGCCAATTCTGCTGGTAATTGCGGCACATAGCCCGTATGGTTATAGACTACAAGATTGGAAACTGTCGGATTGATTCCACCAATTGCCGACAAAAAAGCCTGCTTCTGGGAGAGACAATTTTGAATTACCTCAAGCGTCGACATAACTGAAGGGGATTGAGCCAAATATTCAACTATATTATAATTTTGAGCAACCCGGGCTCGAGGAATGAATGCTGATTTATGAATGACTCCCTTTGGTGGCTTTATTGTCAATTCAGGAATAATAGTTGGTGGTATCGATTCCATAGACGGATTCGTGGTCGAGGTAGTAGGTTGATCAGTAGCCTGAATACCGTAATATTTGTTTCACGTTGACACCAAAACATCAGTTTTGTCTTTGCAATATATAGCATAAGAACTCGGGAACTAGAAGCTGGATCCATATAAACCATATTCATATCTGGATTCATAAATGGATTTGTCAACACAACAGATGCAGTTGAGGTCTTAACAAATTTTGGGACTTCAGCGCAGTGAGGACAGTATCAAACAAAGTGATCCTCATTACATATTATGCAAGGGTAATGAGGTTTTTGATTATTTCAAGTTGATTGATCATATGATCAATCTTGCAGGGTTGAATTTTTCTTTTTCTTCACTTTCCCCTTTTTCTTACTTCTAGGTTGCTTGTCACTTTTGCCCTTGTCAGATGACACGGCATGGATTTCGGAAGAGGGTGCAGCATTAGATGCAGTAGAGTGGTGTGTGCTTGCAGTACTCATCATGCCATCGTTGGCATGAGAGTCCTTAGATGGAGGAGGAAAAATAAAATTAGATTGTGGCGCATTGGGAATTTTCTCATAGAGCATGCCATAATGAGTATATATCAAATTTAAGTACTAGACACGAGAAATGAATTTCTCTTAAGTGAAAATGAAACCCTTAGCCACATCCTTAGTGATATGTGGCAACAAGGACTTAATTAACCACTCAGCAAGGATCTAATCAGGAACAAAGGTCTTGACCATTCTATGACGACGATGTCACTCATGAATATGATCATAAATGTGAGTAGCATTAGTCTGTTTAAAATTGTTCAAGAGGTCCGTTCCAGTTTCATATCATATGGGTAACTAGAAGTGGGTCAAAACGACAGTAGCTAGGGAAATGAAATTATCAAACGAAGCTCTTGGTAACTCAATGTACCATTTCACGGCCAAACCAATGAGCGTACGCTGGAAAAGATGTAGTCAAACAGAGTCATCATTTAAGGATTTAGATGAAAACCACAAATGATAAGTGATAACATGCATCGATAGGTCTTCTCCAGTGTTTCCATTGAAATTAGGAATATTCGAGGGTATTTTATGTGGTATCATTGGCCACCAAGGGGCATAATTGATTGGATAATTGGTAAGCCAGTTTAAATTTGGTAACTCAAAAGTTGCAACAAAACTGTCGGTTTGATTCGGGTTGAGCATAGCCAGCGTGTGATGGAATTTCTTGGGAAAGAGGCCTTTGAGCACCAGCATAAGTAATTTTTTGCTGGTAACCCAAATACAGGTTGTTTTGATAAGAAAATGCTTGAGGATTCTGTTGGGAAAAACCTGGGTAAGCTGTTTGTTGTTGGAATAATGGTTGTTGCATTTATGGTTGTGGCTGTCAAGGGGTCTTCCCACCAAGATTATAGCCCAAATTAGAATAGGTTGGACCCACGTGTTGATAAATAAAACTCGGTTAATTCTATGACATCCCATAATAAGGTAATCCATCTTGTGAATAAATGATTCCGGATACAGCTGGTTGTTGTAAACTAGCCGAAGGATTTGGGGTCTGAGGGCCAAATACTCGTGGGTATTGAGTTGAAGGACCCACCTGAGATGATTGAGATATAAAAACTTGAGTCTGTCATAGGGGTAATGATGTACTAAAAATTGGAGTAGATGTGGGTGCAACAGGTTGAACCGGTTGATATGATTGTACAACCGTTTGTGGTTGAATGTGTAGAGTGGGCTGCCACTGACAAAAAATCATTCCCACATTTTGGATGACTATAAAGAGATGGAATACTGTCAAAATGGGTGACCATAGGTTTCACCCTAGCATGAGGAGTGACATACGATGGAATATATTGTTCTCCAAATATTGGGAGTCCAGTTGAGATCATACTATATGGAATATACCCACATGGACCAGCTTGATATTGCCTTGAAGATGTATATAAAGGATCAAGCCTTTTAGTACTCATTAGAGATGCTCCAGATATAATACCAGAAGATAACATAGGTGAAGTCCATGGATGCTAGGATGCACCAGAGTAGGTTCCAGATAATGATTGGTAACCCAGTGGGATTGAAGGACCACCATATAGATGTGACTCTGGTGATGTGGTGAACATCGATGAGGTAGAAATAGCAGATGCTGTCGCAACTATAAAAAAAGGTACAACCGAAGATGTTGACTTAGCCATGGTCATACGACCCAATGTATACCATATAGGATTTACAGGAAATCAAAGTGAAATAGGATCAACAAAAGAAGAGTAACATGATTGAGGAAAAGACTCGTACAGGAAAAGCTCCTGCCCAAAATGATTTAGAGTTAAAGGTGTTTCATCTTATGGAATTTATTCAATCGAAATCAAACCACGTGGATGGATTTCATCGCCAGGCTCGAGATATATTTTAGGTGGTTGACTGTGTGATATTGGAGGCTCAATGGCTACAATCAGCTGTGGAGCGATTGATACAGGAACAACATCTGGTTGTTTGACTTCGGGATCTAGATGTTCTAGTAAAAGAACGATGGGATTTGGATCAAATTCCAGTTGAAAAATGTTGGGTTTGGGAGGTACGGTCTCATTGATTGGATGGATCGTGACCACAGGTAGTTCGGAGGACTCTGTCTCGAAAACAATGGATGAACTAGGATTTGTAGAAAGTACTCAAGATGACTCTGGTATGTGTGATGATGATGACACACCAGAAGTACTGACGATACTGGTTTCGGTAGAATGATGTCGCCTTCATCGACAAGAAATGGTTTCTGGTGGTAAAGTTGGTTTAAGTGATATTCTATGTGAACAAAGGGGAAAAGGATGTTCTTCTTCCAGATGACTGATTGATTTTATTACAAAAACAAATAAACAAAATAAAAGGGTAATTCTAGGAAAAAATTTTACCAAGTAATTTTGAACAGCACAATACCTCCCAGTGAACCAAGAAGTACAGACAGACAATCTCCCTGAATGTTGTGTTCGGTGTATCACAAGTTACAAGGTGACCGACTTGGTTACCTATGGATGGATAACAACCTAAATTTGTCCTCCAAAATATACCCAAAGGTACATGGACGCCCAAGTCCGTAATAGTGATGTCTAATGCGAAACCACATAGTGAAAGCACCCCTTTATACTTTTTGTACTAGAACACCGCCTATATACCCGAAGGTACGTGAACGAGCTCCGATATACTTATTTACGTGGAGTGAGGTATCACACTCAGAATGTATCGCAGACAAGTTAGCGATAACTGCTATGTTTTACGACACCAGAACATGTCTCTAGCCTAGACCTTCTAAATGTTATCTTTATTGTTACAATGCTTTCTTAGGTTGATTGATGTAAATTTTAAGTTGATCTTGTTTAAAAATTTTCCTTTGAGGTTCACTGTGTCATGTAATGGAAATTCCTAAAAATGAAAACTAAATGATAAAAAAAAATTTTAATTGAGATTTTTCAATGAAAATCCTAGCTACAAAGGGGAAAGAACAATCAATATTTGAGCAAACAACAAAGAGAAAAAACTAAATTTAGATTTCCTAACTTGTTCCTATGCAACACACACAAAATCTAGATGCACATGCATGTTTTTCTTTTCGATTCCATTCAATTTGAATGCAAGAAAGGAAACTAGATGAAAAAAATCAACCAAACAAGTGTTTTCTTCTTTGAGAATGTTGGCATGTGTTGTCCTTGATGGCAACCTACTTGATGAAATAAGATTGATGGAAACCTACTAGATGAAGTTGTCCTTGATGAAAACTGACTTGATGAGTTGTCTTTGGATGGCAACCTACTTGATGTAGTTGTACTTGATGGAAACCTGCTTGATGAGTTGCCTATGATAAGCAACCCATGTGTTAAATATGTAAGGATGATGTATCTATGTGTTAAAAGGAAGGATGATATATCTACAGATCAGCTCAGAAGTAACAGAAGAAAGGAATTCCAGTAAAGTGCCAGAGAAATGATAAATAAGTCATGTCACAACGCATACGCGGGTTTGTTAAGGAGAAGTAGCGTATGCACGTGGAAAAGTATGTGCCAAGTCGCGTATTCCTATTTGCGCTCTAAATTCATAAAACCAAGGGAATTTACCATGGTATTGGCCCATTGTATTGAGCGCTAGAATATCTATTTGATCCCGTCCTAGAATACCATTAGTAGTTGAGTGGTTTTGACTCATGGTATTAACAAAGGTTAAATCTATATAAGGAGAAGAAGATCATACTTCAAGGGTGTGCATGAGTCTGGGTTTTCAATGAATACTTCACTCTGAAGTATATCTGCATGGAATGGGTAACAGTTTGCTGATAGATCTGAATTCATAATGCACCTATGAAGAAAATGATGAAGAGGGATCTCTAGATCTGAAATGTCTATGTATTTTCTAGATCTGTTTTTGGAATGTTTAGATCTGAGATGAGGAAAAATAATTTCTGAAGGAAAGGATGAAATCTGATTTTTTTATCTGATCTGAAGAGCTGCGCAGTCCTGAAAAAGTTACAGATGTATACGCAGGTTCGCTTCAGTAAAAGCGCGTGTATACGTGGTTATGCTTAAGGAAAAGTGCGTATGGGAAGATAGGGTTTCTGGAGAATGCACAGAAGTATACGTGGGTTGGTGTGCATGAAAGCGCATACATACGCAGGTTCAGTGAAGTAAAAGCACGTATGGAATCTAGGGTTTGCTGAAGTAAGTGGAATGAAATGGATGATCTGTTTTTGCTGTTTTACTGCTATCGATCAATGATGTATGCTTACAGAACTGGGTTGTTTGAATGATGAATATGCTGCTGATTATATTGATGAAAGATCAAAGTTTTTGGTTGATTGGTTGATGATTCAATGAATGAATTGATGGGGTTATAAGTTTCAGCTTGATGTATGATGAGCTTAAATGTGTGGAGTGGATCCAGCCTGAAAATATGATGAAAAGTGGCCTACAAGTTGTGTTTTATGGAAGCTGTTGGATCCAGTATGAAAATTGATGAAACGTGGTCCGTAATGGTGCTGAGGGTTGTAGCCTTTAGTGAGGGGGTTGTAGCTCCCTTCCAGTGGTAGCTGGTAAACGAGAGCAGGGGGTTGTAGCTCCCTTCCAGGAGAGGCTGGTAAACAAGAGCAGAGGGTTGTAGCTCCCTTCCAGAAGAGGCTGGTAAACGAGAGCAGGGGGTTGTAGCTCCCTTCTAGGAGAGGCTGGTAAACGAGAGAAAGGGGTTGTAGCTCCCTTCCAGGAGAGGTTGGTAAACGAGAGTAGGGGGTTGTAGCTCCCTTCCAGGAGAGGCTGGTAAACGAGAGAAGGTTGTAGCCTTCTGCAGGTGGGTTCCTGCGTGCTGGTATGAGTCTGCGCCAGTACATGGTTGTAAGATGTTTTATTTATAATAAAATATTGAAGAATGAGACTACGGCAGCGGTGGTTTTCTCCCAAATTGGGTTTCCACCTTAAATCCTGGTGTTCATGTGTGTTGCTTATGTGTGATGATTTATTCTGCTCTTACTGCACATGTTTACTGCTTACCAAACATCTAACGAATGAATGATGCAATTATCTAAGCAAAGAATTATCAGCATAATGAGATCTCTGTTAATACGCGAGTTTTATTAAGGATATCCGCATGTATACACGAGTTGGATTCAATAAAGTAGCGTATGGGTTTTAGAAAAAGAAAAAGTAAAAATTTATCAGTCTGAACTAAATACTGATTCACCCCCCCCTCTCAGTATTTTTCCCAACAATTGGTATCAGAGCAGGTCCTTCTGCAGAAGCTTGATCGCTTAAAGGAGATCCGTCGCAATGGGAAGTCATGAAGGAGTATTTTATCTAAAGCCACCTCTATTCAATGGAAGTAATCTGTTATTCTGGAAGATACGAACAAAAGCATATTTGCAAAGTCTTGGTCTAGAAGTATGGGCAATCGTGGAAGAAGGTTATCAGTATCCAACAACTATTCCTTCTAATGCAGCAGAAAGGAAGAAATATGAATTCAATGCCAAAGCAGTCAATGTTTTATTAGGAAGCATGTCTGAACCAGAATTTGCTAAAGTGATGCAGCTAAATTCAGCAAAAGAAATATGGGACAAAATCATTCTAAGCTATGAAGGAGATACAAAGGTAAAAAGTGCAAAACTCCAAACTCTCAGAATTGAATATGAAAATTTAAGAATGCATAGTGATGAGAGTATTGCCAGTTTCTTTTTACGTCTAGATGATATTGTAAATCGTATGAGAATTTTGGGTGAAACCATAACCGACACTACTCTAGTGGAAAAATTCTTAAGATCTTTTACTTCAAAAATTGAATCAAAAGTATCAGCTATTGAAGAAAGGCAACATCTGCAAACTCTTACTATTGTTCAACTACATGGTATTCTAACTGCTTTTGAAATGAGAAAAGAAGGTCCCTCTCAAATCAGAGAAGTTGCCTTTAAGGCATATGAAAAAGGAAAAGAAAAGGAATTCGTCAAGGAATCAAGTTATATATCAGAAGAAGAAGAAGAAAATTTTATGAGAAGACTCCAACCAGGTACTGGAAGATTCAGAGTTAAGCTTCCCTTCAAGTGTTTTACTTGTGGAAGAGTTGGTCATTATGCTGCTAAATGTCCTTATGAAGAAAATCATGATAAAGGGAAACAATTTGAAAAGGGAAAGAGTTATTATAAAAATGAAGATAATGATGAAATGTCAAATGAGGATGAAGAATATTCTGACCAAGATCTGTTAGTGCTCATGGAAAGGAAGCAAAAGAAGAAGGCTACTCAAAGAAAGGAGATATCTCAGAAAACATGTGAAGCAGAAAATGAAGAATATGAAAAAGGTAATAATCTTTGTGATTCACTTCCTTATGCAAGAAATGGTGAAGATAGTGAAAGTAACAGTATGGGTCTAGAAGCTAATCTCAAGACTAATGATGAAGATCAATTTAAAAATCATAAATCTATCTACCAAGACACGATCTATAGAATGAATTGTGAGATAGAAATGTATCAAAGACGGATAGAAATGTATCAAAGACTGCAAGATAAAGTAACCAATCGAAGTGAAAGACTTGAAGCAGAAATCATCTCTCTGAAAGAAGAACTGGAAAAATCAAATAAGAAGAATGAAGATCTTTTACAAACTTTTGAAGAACAAGAAAATGAGTTGAAAGAAGAGATGTTGAAATTAAATGATCAAGTAGAAGAAAGAAAAAGGGTTGAAGAAGGTATGAAGTAGCAATGCCAAAAATTGGAGGTTGAGGTAAACATTCTAAAGGGTAAATTAGAAGAAAAAGATAAACTCTTGAGGTTTCAAGATAGTACTAAGATTTTGGACAATATTCTTAGTAGTCAAAGGTCTCCTTCTATTAAATTTGGTCTTGGTTTTCATGAAACTGTTAAAGGAGAATCTAGTTCACAAGGAAGTGCTAAAGATTCAAAGGATATCAATGCAAAATCTAAAGTGTTGAAAGAAACAAAAGATCAACCGGCAATCATGAACTCTCAAAAGAAATCATTCCCCCCTTTGATAAATAATTTTGAATGCTTTAAATGTCATAATTATGGGCATGTTGCAGCCAATTGCAGAAGCAGAATGTTTCAGTCACATACAAACAGATTCTACATAGGAAGGTACTCAGGTCTCTTTAAGGGATATTGTTTTTCATGCAGCAAATATGGTCATAAAGCAACTGATTGCAATAGAAGAAAGATTCATTATGATCCTTATGTTTACTTCTCTGGTCACATAAGATGTTATGCTTGTAACAAGTATGGACATGTAGAAAAAGAATGCAGGATGAATAGATCTGAGAAATTGGATAATTTCTAGCACACAAAAAGAAAGTTCAAGCAACGCTGGAAAAAGGTGGAGGACCGGTCATAAACATAGGGAATATTGACCCTACTGCAGTCATCCGCTTCTAAATCTTACTTATCATAAGGACTGTAGTAATAATGTGAGATAAATTATAGGGATTAGTAATGTATCATCACAGGGGGAGCAATGTATAGTGATTCCCATGATTGGTTTGGTAATTCTGGTTATGTTTAGTTCTGACAGTGCATCTGATGTGAAGAAGACAGGTACAGGTAGTACAAATTTAGGGGGAGATGAAGCTGTGGAAATTTTCAGTATTTCACTTTCCATACGCGGGTTTAGTGAACTAAAGCCGCATATACACGCGAGTTCTACTGGAGATAGTCGCGTATGCTTTTTTGATAAGAAAAACAGTAAGATAGCTAAAGATCAGGAACACAGGTTTAGGGGGAGCATCACTATAACATCTAATGATTGCATTGTTGGCATTACATCTGATTATTCCTTAGTTCTTTATCAAATGATGATGACATGATACATGGTTTCTTATGATGAGATTATGGATGAGCCTTGATTGCTTTTTGCTGAAGAGTATCTTTTGTTTTTACACATGGATGAGTTGGAAGTCTTATGATTCAGAGATAAGAATATATCATGTTGAGTTTGTTGCTAATGACTTTTGTCATGGTTGAGAACTTTTATACACAATTACTACACATGTTACATCATGATAAATCCTGAAGATCTTGGTGATATTAGATCACATGGATGATTGCTTGATTGAAGAAGTTGTTCTGGTATGATAATTCCTCTTGGGAAGAATATGTTGATGCTGCAAAGAGTCTGAAGGCTTGGTTACTAATGTGCTTATGCTACAACTGTTGGATGATACTTGAAAAACATAGCTACATTTTCCTATCCTTCTTCTCTCATATATCCCAGGGAAGCATTCGAATATCTCAGACAGAAGCTGGGAGTAAGTTTTTGCCATACAAAAGATCAGATCTGCTTAAAAGATTAAGTTGGATATGCGGATTTCCTGAAATACAGTCGCGTATATACGCGAGTTTATTCACAGAAAACCACGTATGGGTGGTTGCTGACAAATTCTTTTGGGTCAGCATTCTTCAACACAGTTGTGGTATTGTTTGGTATCTCTGGTGGTGTTCCAGTTCTCATATTTCTGTTTCATTCTCTGATATTTGATGAAGATGCCTTGATGATTTGCTGTTGAAAGTGTTTAGGATGCACAAGCTAAGCGGGAGCATTGGTCATGTGGAAAGGATGCATTGTTGGCATTCTCTTGATTTGCTATGATCTGATCTCATGTTTGAGATTCCTTGGTCTTGACTATAAAAAGTCATATTTGTAATTTGATGAAAAGGTCATGATGAGGCCTATGATGTAAAATTGTAATATTAAGTCATGTAAGGACTTGTTCAAATTTGTAAACCCACTTGATTGGGTAGTTGAGTCAAAATGTGTAAACCCACTTGGTTGGGTACTTAAGTCACATATGTAAATCCACTTGGTTGGATCATTGATGTAAGCATGAGTCCTTGGTGATAGGAAAGGTCATAGAGTCATGTACTTCATTGAAAAATATGATTGAATATTCAGCGTGAACTCAGGGGGAGCATGGTAACTTTAGTGCACATCAGATCTACAGAGCTCTTCTTTCTACATGAGGAGAAAAACCTTGTTTTGGTTTTCATCCGCCCTTTTCCCTTGATGTCAAAGGGGGAGAGTAACATGGTGTTTGAATAGGGGGAGAGCATCATGGTGTTTGCATAATGGTTATATTCAATGTATCTATCTGTTGTGGTGATCAAACACCATCATGGTTGCCATCAAGTCCAAAGGGGGAGATTGTTGGCATGTGTTGTCCTTGATGGCAACCTAATTGATGAAATAAGATTGATGGAAACCTACTAGATGAAGTTGTCCTTGATGAAAACTGACTTGATGAGTTGTCTTTGGATGGAAACCTACTTGATGTAGTTGTACTTGATGGAAACCTGCTTGATGAGTTGCCTATGATAAGTAACCCATGTGTTAAATATGTAAGGATGATGTATCTATGTGTTAAAAGGAAGGATGATATATCTACAGAGCATCTCAGAAGTAACAGAAGAAAGGAATTCCAGTAAAGTGCCAGAGAAATGATAAATAAGTCATGTCACAATGCATACGCAGGTTTGTTAAGGAGAAGTAGCGTATGCACGTGGAAAAGTACGTGCCAAGTCGCGTATTCCTATTTGCGCTCTAAATTCATAAAACCAAGGGAATTTACCATGGTATTGGCCCATTGTATTGAGCGCTGGAATATCTATTTGATCCTGTCCTAGAATACCATTAGTAGTTGAGTGGTTTTGACTCATGGTATTGACAAAGGTTAAATCTATATAAGGAGAAGAAGATCATAGTGCAAGGGTGTGCATGAGTTTGGGTTTTCAATGAATACTTCACTCTGAAGTATATCTGCATGGAATGGGTAACAATTTGCTGATAGATCTGAATTCATAATGCACCTATGAAGAAAATGATGAAGAGGGATCTCTAGATCTGAAATGTCTATGTATTTTCTAGATCTATTTTTGGAATGTTTAGATATGAGATGAGGCGAAATACTTTATGAAGTAAAGGATGAAATCTGAGTTGTTTATCTGATCTAAAGAGCTGCACAGTCCTGAAAAATTTACAGATGTATACGCAGGTTCGCTTCAGTAAAAGCGCGTGTATACACGGTTATGCTTAAGGAAAAGCGCGTATGGGTAGATATGGTTTCTGGAGAATGCACAAAAGTATACGCGGGTTGGTGTGCATGAAAGCGCGTACATACGCAGGTTTAATGAAGTAAAAGCACGTATGGAATCTAGGGTTTGCTGAAGTAAGTATAATGAAATGGCTGATCTGTTTTTGCTGTTTTACTGCTATCTGTCAATGATGTATGCTTACAGATCTGGGTTGTTTGAATGAGGAATATGCTGCTGATTATATTGATGAAAGATCAAAGTTGTTGGTTGATTGGTTGATGATTCAATGAATGAATTGATGGGGTTATAAGTTTTAGCTTGATGTATGATGAGCTTAAATGTGTGGAGTGGGTCCAGTCTGAAAATATGATAAAAAGTGGTCTACAAGTTGTGTTTTATGCAAGCTGTTGGATCCAGTATGAAAATTGATGAAACGTGGTCCACAATGGTGCTGAGGGTCGAAGCCTTCAGTGAGGGGGTTGTAGCTCCCTTCCAGTGGTAGCTGGTAAACGAGAGCAGGGGGTTGTAGCTCCCTTCCAGGAGAGGCTGGTAAACAAGAGTAGGGGGTTGTAGCTCCCTTCCAGGAGAGGCTGGTAAACGAGAGCAGGGGGTTGTAGCTCCCTTCCAGGAGAGGCTGGTAAACGAGAGCAGGGGGTTGTAGCTCCCTTCCAGGAGAGGCTGGTAAACGAGAGCAGGGGTTGTAGCTCCCTTCCAGGAGAGGTTGGTAAACGAGAGAAGGTTGTAGCCTTCTGCAGGTGGGTGCCTGCGTGCTGGTATGAATCTGCGCTAGCACATGGTTGTAAGATGTTTTCTTTATAATAAAATATTGAATACTGAGATGACGACAACGGTGGTTTTCTCCCGAATTGGGTTTCCACCTTATATCCTGGTGTTCATGTGTGTTGCTTATGTGTGATGATTTATTCTGCTCTTAGTGCACATGTTTACTGCTTACTAAACATCTAATGAATGAATGATGCAATGATCTAAGCAAAGAATTATCAGCATAATGAAATCTCTGTTAATACGCGAGTTTTATTAAGGATATCCGCGTGTATATGCGAGTTGGCTTCTGTAAAATAGCGTATGGGTTTTAGAAAAAGAAAAAGTAAAAAGTTATCAGTCTGCACTAAATACTGATTCACCCCCCCTCTCAGTATTTTTCCCAACAGAGAAACGAGGAATAAAACAACAATTTCTCTTTCAGGAAAATGAAGAATGGAACTACAATTTTCCTACAGGAAACAAGGAATGAAACAAAATTTTCCTTTTCGAAAACAAATTTATCTAATGCAGAAATAAAATACTTTGAATTTTATTTTCCAATGATAAAGAAAAACACTAATGAAACATTGAACAAATTTTCTTTTCAAAGGAGGAAGAACATGAAAGTTTACTAGTCTCTAAAAGGTATTAGACATTTGAGAATACAACAAATAAGTGGTTGAAATTGAAAGCAATGACAAATTTTGATGGAATTTGGTCAGTTGAGGGGCCAACATAGTCTCTAAGGGGAGACACTGTGTTGTAGAGCACCCCTAAGTGGGAGACAGTGCACTGTGCCTTGACCAATAGTGCTTTGGACATAGCTAGTGTTATGAAATAAGTAGAAGAACACACTTCTAATGAAATTTAATCATTAAAATGACAAACGACAAAAATTAGATTCTATTGATGATGATAAGAAGAGGTAATAACACCAATAATGATTGGGATTTGTCCCCAGTGGAGTCACCAATTTGTTATGCAGAATTATGATCTACGGATAAACCAAATTCCCTAAGTGTGGTGTTTGTCACTTAGAACAATAGGTGAAAGATAACCATCATTTCCTCTAAGAAAAACAAATATGCAGAAATGAGAAAGAGACTACTTCTTATTCCTTTCGCTCTCCTTCTCCTTCTATCATTGTTGTCGTTTCTCTCAATCGCTCTCCTTCTCCTTCTATCGTTGTTTCCATTGCTCTCAATCCAACTCAAATCACTAGATCAATTCCTGCAAACACGAAAAAAGATCAAACAACAACACACAATTTATAGATATCTACTTTATATTACTCAAACCAAATTGATTAGATCTGAAATACATACATCATTCAAGAATACATTGCACAAGAAATAGAGATATAAGTATGGGAAAATGAACAAAAATCTTTATTAAAGGATATGAGGAGAATATTACAACCAATGGATCGATTTATTGTCAACCTGCTCCAATTTCATTCCAACTTCATCACATACAGCTGTTAGCCATCTATAAATTTTGTTATATCTCATGATGGCTAAATAGGTTCCTTAGTTTTCAAGAAACAAATTTTATGAAAATCTGTGAGTTCTTGAAACCTCACTGTGTTCATTATCTACAAAGAACCATATCATTATAAATCTTCACTCAAAGCCTCCAAGTTACATTGCTGAAACAAAAAGAGATGGTTCTCAAGCTTCTTTCACCATCTCGTAAGCTCATTTCACCCATTTTCACCTATTTTCACTAATCATTTCTTCCTCTGAAAAATCCCTCCTTCCCTTCATTTACCCTTCATTTTCACATAAAACCCCCTTAAACCTTATAATGGTTTAAACCCTCTTTTTATACCTATCGAAACATTTGAAAGGGTTAAAAAACCCACTTTTTAGGCCTATTTCCGACCTTTATCAAATTTAGGCCTTAAGCCCCTTTGCTTAAACCTTAATCCCCTTTACTCCTCCATATAACCAGTCGCCCTGCCTCGTTTAGTCCCCTTCCTTTGTCATTTCACCCCTTCGCACTACGTTTTCCCTGGTGAAATCTTAGCCGTCGATTTTGTTAATCCAATGGTGATCGCTCCCCCCCTCATCATCCTTTCTCTTGATGATCTCTTATCTGCTCACCCCTGCAATAGAATCGGACCGTTGAACTTGCTGATCTAATGGCTCTCGCTGACCCACAGTTCTGAACCTCACCCGATAGTCATTTCACTACCCGACAAAACAGGTGGCGTCATCCACTGGCCCACCTTCCACTAACCTTTTTTCAGACCATTTTCCACCTGCCACCTATCCTTCACGACTGAGCACCTTTTTTCATCACACTCATTCTCTGCTGTAGATCTAGGTCCCCCAGATCCAATGGTCCTGATCAAATGTCGCGCCCAATCCTCCACAGAGGGTTACCACCCCATTTGAACACGATAAAAGTGGTTTTCCCCAGGACGTGTGTAATCATTGTATGGTATCACGTTCGCTGAGGTTAAAAACACTTACCACTTAAACCTTGCACGAATACCACCCTTGTATTGTGCAAAACCACACCTGCTATTTCGCGCCAATATTCAAATCTGCCCCGACTTTGCATAACTATTGTCCATAAAATCCTTCCCTCTGCACACTGTTTTCTCCTTTGCAATCACTCCTCCACCATCCCGAAGCCCCTGATCGTAGTTTTATCCAAAAATGCAGGCTTTTATAATATGTTTTATGTTTTAAGTTGCAGGTTTAATGGCGGAAAATTGAGCCAGCCCTCCCACAGAAAATTTAAGTTGCAGAGAGCCTAGGATGACAATCCTCAAGGCAAAATCACGCAGAAAGGGAGGTCAAAGGGTTTGATTTTATGGATTAGTCAATGCATCATGAACATTGAATGATCATTAAACCCCCCAACGTCGAAAAGAGAGACACGTGTACACCAGAAAGCAAGAATATTAGTGAATATTAAAAGTGTGAAAAGCGAAGGTTGAAGGTTAAGGAATAAAGCTCTAAGATTAAACCCTTAACCAACAGATTATTGATAAAGAGCACAGTGTAAAGATAAATGAATTAAAGTTGAAATAGTCAGTAGAAAGGACACAGACAGTGAGATGATAAATAAATAAAAAAAGCATTATCAAAGGTCTAATCAAAGTTTTAAAGACATGATCAGAAAGATCATCAAGAAGGAATGCTTCGAATGCCAAATCACTGAAGAAATTACTTCTCTAAAAGAAAAAAACACCACCTGCCAGCCTAAATTGCCTCAAAATACACATAAAGTTACTACAATAAGAGATATTCTCAATATACAGCTCAGAAGTTATTGCCAGCCTACCTAAAAATCCTAAAAGTCAACAAAAGCAAATAAGTAGTTCAAAAGTGTTAATGTAATGCAAAGTTAGACTTAAATAAATTTTTCCTAAGAGCTTCATAACTAGCCTAATATCATAAACAAAGCATAAAGATATATCCTTTGAAAGCACTTAATAGAGAGATCCCTGTCTGAATCCAGGAAGGCTAGGTCCTAGGATTCCAAAGTGGTTCTGATGTGGCCCCCTGCAACATTTATTCTTGCCATTATTTTAAATCACAGGGAGCCAACATAGTGGCGACCATACTGGGGAATCAAACTGAGTAATAGATAACTTTACAACTCTAAAAATCCCATTCTTAAAATGCATCAAGTGTCTGCCAAGAATGGTTCCTGATTGTTGATGGTGGACAACAATGAGTCCTAGAAAGCAAGTAAAAAGCTTCCACCTGGTGACTCCATTGGTTTTCAGTAGGCCTGCTGACCCCATTGGTGGTCCAAAGACTTCACTGGGAAATTTATTTGATCATTAGAACATCACAAAAACCCACTTAAGAAGACTTTGTGGATTAATTTTTCTTACACAGATTAGTTTTCCTTCCAAAGATTGTCATACCTGGCTAAATTTTCTTATTTTTGGGTTTAAATCCTGGATACCAAAAGAATCCATACTAGAGCCTATCCTAACCCAAATCCTCCTGAAATAGTTGACAATCCTGAAATCATCATTAGGAAGTCTCCTACACCCAGAAATCCAACTATTGTCAGACCAATCCACAGAGCAAACTTTGTCCCTGAAAACCTTACAACACTGCAAGATACCTAAGTTGACTTATCCTATAACAAAATCTTATCTAGAACCAAGTCATTAAGTGGTATATATCAGATAGAATTTGAGCTTGAAAGTTCACATCACAGAACCAACAGAGAAGCCTCCCCTTCCACACCTCCTGAACTTCATTTCATTCACAATTTTGGCTTCTCTCATCCTAAGTCTGCTCAACAGTACTTAGATGGTCCTAGTACTTTTGTTTCACCCACTTACACCCCCACTGTTCAAAACAATCCATCACATCATCTACCTCCTATCACACATCCTCCACTTGTAAACCCCCCATTTCTCCCACCCCTTCAAATCATGGCAACATGGTATGCTCCCTTAGTCCTTCCTTTACCTTCAGCCATTCTACCACAAGATTATCAGTCCAAAATTCCTTTATATGATGCTATTAGTTCTACTACTGATCAACAACATGTGGAAAAAATGAATGACTACTTTGACAGACAATAAATAGATGATGAAACCATTAAACTTAGAATGTTTGCTCAAAGTTTAGGGGGAGAAGCAAGAAAATGGTTTAAAGGCTTAACCCCTAATAGTATAAATGACCTCCCTGCTTTTCATCAACTGTTTTTAAACAAATGGGAAGTCAAGAAGAACCCTCTCCAAATTCTATCAGAATATGAGAACATTAAAAGGAATGTTGGAGAAGGAGTACATGAGTACTGCACTAGATTTAATAGTGTGTACAATGCTCTACCCATCCATATGAAACCACCCCAAGGCTTAGCTCTAATGAAATTTCCTTATGGGTTTTACCCTGAAATGGCCTACCAATTGAGAGAAAGAGAACCCCTCGCCTTATAAGATATGCAGAAAGGGGCAGTAAGTGTTGAGGCAAATTTGCTTACCAAGAGAGCTAGGATGAAAAGTGAGAAAAGGGTGACATATAGAGATGAGGCTGCACCTTCCACATATAATTCAAAACTTGATAACTTGGTAAAAACTATGGAAAGGATGATGGAAAGGATGAATGTAAATGAGAGAGCTTATCCTAGAGAAAATCAAACAACTCCTCAAAACAAAAATCAGTCCCAAAACCAAAATTAGAACTTTAGGAGAAACCCACCTCAAAATAGACAAAGGGATTCTAATCAACAAATCAGATCCCATTTCAGGAAAATTATGTTGATGAGGAAGGAAGAATAATAGAAGAAACTGAGGAAAATCATATGAACATGTTGGGAGCAAATAATGAGGATACTGGTTTCCTCAATGAAGAAGAACAAGTCACATACATACCTTATGAGGAAGAAAGCCTAGAATCAGAAGATTACAAACAAGGATTTGAAAATGCCATAATGGAAGTAAACAAATAATATGACTTGAGGAGTAAAAAGAATCAAGGAGTTCCTAATAAAAATACCTCTGAAATCTCTGCAAAAAACAGCCTTGTAAACAACCCCAAAAAGACAGCAAAAAATAATAAAGTAGTGGCTAAATATTCTGATAAAAACAAGGAAAAGAACACCCAAGTTCATGACAAACATAGTGGTAACCCTAGCAACACTAGCACCTCAGCTAATGCTCCTAATAAAACCCTGTTAACTATTGTTAATAATAAAAACCGGCAAGCTAATTTTACTGAGAAAACAATGACTAAAAAGGCCGAATTAAACATTTCCAAAACTCAAACTCCTTTTAGCATAGAGAGTAAAATTTCCAATATAAAAATCTCCATCCCTCTCACTGAGTCAGTCACTCAAGATGTATATAGGTCCCAATTTTTAAAAGCTTTGAACATAGGAGATCACAATTAATCTGTTAACTTAAATGATGACAAACCTGAGCTTCTGTTTGGACCAAAAATTGAAGGAAAATTTCAAGAAGGTGGAGTTCCTCCATTTTATGTCAGCTTAAACATTCATGATAACATTCTACATAATGCCATGTTTTACTCAAGAGCATCACATAACCTCATGCCCAAAGTAATAATGGAAATATTAGGCCTTGAGGTAACCAGACCTTATAAATATTTATACTCTGATTCCAGTAGAGTTAAATGGCTAGGCCTAATAAAAGATCTCTGTGTCAATTTAGCACAAATCCCAGCCAAAATCTTAGTAATGAACATTGTTGTGGCTGATATACCCCCTAAATATGGCATTCTTCTTTCAAGATCTTGGGGTGCTAAATTGCAAGGTACTATGCAAATGGATATGACTTATGCCACCATCCCTGTCTTCAGTCAACCTAGAAGACTTTATAAGGAAACACACATGAAATACATGGTGAGTAGCCAGGAAAGACAAGAAAACTCCCCTCTTTATTCTATACATACTGACCTTGACTCATTCATTCTTTACAATGATGAGATTCCTAATGAGAAAGGATTAGAAAATGAAATATCCACCAACATAGTGGCAACCATAGAATAGGAGGAAGGGAAAGAAAAATCATCCAAACAGTTTGCTAATTCAGAAAAACACAGCAAACAAAACAAAGGTCATGAGCTACAAAATAGTCATCAACATAGTGTCAACCATGATAATAAAAAAAAAAAAAAATCCTCAAAACACAGAAGACCTTGAGGAACAAAAAAAAACTAAACATAGTACAAACCCTCAAAAAGAACATGGTGGCATTCAAAATAAACAAAACAGAGAGGACAGAAAGGGAGTTAATCTTTAATCCAAAAAAAATCCTCTTTAAAGCATGAGTTTTGATCGGTCTTGTACTAAAACTGGTGCAGGGGCAAGCATATGGGGGCACAACAATGAGAACAATCATGCTGAAGGTTATTCATACAGATTAAACTTTCAGTGCACTAACAACATAGCAGAATATGAAGCACTCCTCTTAGGACTACACTTGCTAAAAAAAATAGGAGCCAAGAGGATAATTGTTCATGGGGATTCAGAATTGATAATTAGGCAAGTAAATTGGGAATACACTACTAAACATCCTAGACTGAGAGCCCATAGAGATGATGCCATGGACCTACTAAAATCATTTGCTAAATTCCAACTTACTTTTGTCCCTAGAAATAAAAACATTCTTGCCAATGGATTAGCCTTTGCTGCTAGTCTAAAACCTTATGAAAGAAAACAATACACAGTCCAATTCAAATATAGACCAGCAGTCCCAGACAATGAGAAATAATGGCAAGTTTTCGAAGGAGATAAAAAAATAGAAGACTTCCTATAGTCCAGAAATGAATTTGAAATACCAAATTCAAATTCAGACTATGAAGAAGATTGTCCTACTGAGGAAAAATCACTTTTTGAAGAAGAAGAAACTCTTGAGATTGCTAATATAAATCTGTTAACCAAAGAATCCAAACATAAAATAGAAAACTACACAAGTTTAGAAAAAGGAGATCTAGAAGTGTTGCAATCTAGGACTGAAAGCTTGCCAAAAGGACTGGTCTCTCTAGAAGAATTGTTTGACTTTAATGATGTTTCAAAAAATTTAAAAATAGAACCTATTGAAGCTGAAGTAGAAGAATGTAATATAAGCAGTGAAGAAAAGCCCAAAATGATCAAATTATCTAAGACACTGCCACCTCACATTAAACTGAAATACCTTGAGCTATTTAGATAATTTTCTAATGTGTTTGCATGGAGTTATGAAGATTTAAAATCATATGATACAGAAATAATTCAGCATAAGATACCCCTCAAAGAAAATCAGAAGCCTTATAGACAAAAATTGCGCAGAATCAACCCTGTTCAATTACCTCTAGTAGAGAAAGAAATTAGAAAAATGTATGATGTTGGAGTTATAGTCCCTGTGAGATACTCAGAGTCAGTATCTAATCTTGTATCTGTTAGGAAGAAAACATGAGAGATAAGGCTTTGTATTGATTTGAGAAACTTAAATAAAGCCTCCCTAAAGGACAACTATCCCTTGCCCAAAATGGATCATATATTACAAAGGGTAGTAGGTTCAAAAAGAATTTCTTTGCTAGATGGCTTCTCAGGATATAACCAAGTATTGGTACACCCTGATGATCAACTTAAAATAGCATTCACCACTCCTTGGGGCACTTTCATGTATGTGAAAATGCCTTTTGGTTTAATGAATGCTAGTGCCACATTCCAGAGAGCCATGGATATTGCTTTCTCAGAAGAAATATGTTACTTCATCATGATTTAATTAGATGACATTACAGTCTATTCCAAAATAGATGAAGAGCACCTAATGCACCTAAGAAAAGTCTTTGAGAAATGCAGGAAATATGGTTTATCCTTAAATCCCAAGAAAACATTGTTTGGTCTCCAAAAAGGTAAACTTCTAGGCCATATCATATCTGAAGAGGAGATAAAGATAGACCCAAAGAGTATTGAAGGTATATTACAAATCAATCATCCTAGAAACATCAAGGAACTTCAATATTTCATTGGAAAGATTAATTTCTTGAGAAGTTTCATACCCAACCTAGCCGAACTCCTTAGAAACATGACAAACATGCTTAAAAGAGAAGAAGGAGTTAAATGGACCTTAGAAGCAAAGAAATCATTTGAGCTGGTAAAACAAGCACTTACCAAAACACTAGTTCTTATTAGACCTGATTTTACAAAAGATTTCTTCATTTTTTCATTTACATCAGAACATACAATAGCTACTATCCTACTACAGAAAAAAATAAAGGGACAGGAGCAACCTATTGCATTTTTCAGCAAGGCATTAAGAGATGCACCTTTGAAATACAACATAATGGAAAAACAGGCTTTTGCCTTAGTCAAAGCCTTAAAAGATTTCAAAGTTTACACTTTACACTCACATGTTATTGCATTTATGCCTCATTCAGTGGTGAAAGACATTTTTACACAAGATCCCGATGGCAAAAGAGGAAAGTGGATTGCTGCAATACTGGAATACGACTTAGAAATCAAGCCCACTAAGCTCATCAAAGGTCAAGGACTAACAAAACTAATGGCTGAATCAAACTTACAAGCACTTGATATGAACATGCTTAATGCATTAGATGAACATGAGGAGTTGGAAAATCCACTTATTGAAGATAATTTTTTGAATTCATCTTGGTATGCTGATATTTTGTATGTGCTTCTTAATCTTAATGTACCTCCTGGTTTGTCTAAAACAAAGGCAAGGTTTCTAAAGTTAAAAGCTGTAAATTACTGCATTTTAGATAAATGTATATATTGGAAAAATGATAGTGGATTATTGCTTAAATGTTTGCCTGAGAATGATGTAGATAAGATCAAGCATGAGTTCCATGAAGGAGAATGTAGAGGCCACCTCTACTGGAAAACTACAGTTAAAAAAGTCCTTAGAGCTGGCTATTACTGGCCCACGATCTTTCAAGATATTCACAAAATGGTCATTGCCTATCATAAATGTCAAATCTTTAAAGGCAAAAGAAAATTGCTACCCTTACTTCTGCATCCTATCATTGTTGAAGCTCCTTTTCAACAATGGGGTCTAGAATTCATTGGGGAAATCTATCCTGCCTCATCTGCCCAACACAAATGGATCCTCATAGCAATCGATTACTTTACCAAATGGATAGAAGGCATCCATGATAGGAATGCCACAGACTCAGTCTTCATTTCTTTTCTTGAAAATCATATCTTGTCTAGATTTGGCTGTCCTAGGAAAATTATCACTGAAAATGCTACTGTATTTGGATCCAAAAAGATGGTTTATTTCTATCATAAATATCAGATTACATTGGGCCATTCCACAGCTTGTTACCCTCAAGGCAATGGGTTGGTAGAATCCTCAAACAAGAGTTTGGTAAACATAATCAAGAAGTTGCTGGAAGAAAATAAAAAATCATGGCACAACAAGCTAGTACATGCACTTTGGGTAGACAGATTGACAATAAAAAATTCAATTGGAATGTCCCCTTATCAGCTAGTTTATGAAGCAAATGCAATATTTCCAACTAGTTTAGGAGTGCCAGTCATGAAGTTGATCCAAGAAGTACAGTCTGAAGAAGATGATACGTTAAGAAGAATTAATCAGACTATACAGTTGCAACAAACCAGAGAGGAAGTCTACAATAGAGCATAGAAAGTACAATAAAATATCAAGAAGCTGTTTGATAAAAGGACAAAGGCAAATTATTTTAACATTGGTGACAAGGTACTAAAATGGGATTCTAGGAGGGAAGATAAGGGAAGACATGGAAAATTTGAAAATTTATGGAAAGGTCCTTATCTAATTCAGTCTGCTATAGGTAACAATGTATTCCTCCTTTAGGAGATGGATGGAACATAACTTTTTGGAGGTCTTGTCAATGACAGGATTCTCAAACATTATTTTTGTTAAAATATTTGTTCAAAATTTTTTAATTCATTGTAAATAACATTGCTTGAGATAAAGTTTGAAAATGAAACGAAAAAAACAAAAGGAAAAAGATAAAAGAGGGAAAATAAGAGAATAGGTACAGCCCCATACCAAAAAAGAAGAAAATTCTAAAAGTGTGGAATTCCAAATACCACTACTATGAGAAGAAACTCTTATTCAATCATACAACCTAATCTTGATTGAATAAATTTGAATTTATGCTGATAGGTTAGTGAATGAAGATCTGCCAAACAGTGTAATCATTGGCTTATCAGTAGAATAGATTAGGATAGGAAAGAAAATTGTTCGAACAAGCTCAAAATCTGAACCAAAGAAAGAAAGAAAGAAAGAAAGAAGGATGCTTAGAAAATTTCAGATCTTAAGCCTTCACAATGTTGTTTTAATTTTCTGCAAATAAAATCTATGTGCATCTTGTACAAAATGCCATGGCCCCTTAGCAAATCAGATTGTTTAATCCTGATTTGACTGTGTTTTAAATTTCCTATTTTAGAAATAGAGAATAAAAATCTGTCAAACAGCTCAATCTTGATAGATAGCTAGATTAGGTAGAGAAGTACTAAGTTCAACTGTTTAATCTGAACTCAAGGAAGAAATAAGGGTAGAAATAGATTAGTTTCCTGCTTTCAAATAAAAGAATAAAATGATGTTGAAAGGGTTTGCAAGTCTAAGTGCACCCATTGAAGAAAAAATGTTAGGACAAGTAGGTTGTGTAGGCAGAATTTTGGGAGAGAAATCATTTTGTTATTCCAGATCATATTTTCAAGCAGCCTGATCAAAAGGATAAAGAGGTTGTCAAAGTGAAAAACATAAGGCACTGGTCTACTTCCTAGAGATTTATTCTCTGAGGTTCTTGACACCTCTAAGTCCTCCCCCAGTAGAGCCACTGTTAGCCATCTATAAATTCTGTTATATCTCATGATGGCTAAATAGGTTCCTTAGTTTTCAAGAAACAAATTTTATGAAAATCTGTGAGTTCTTGAAACCTCACTGTGTTCATTATCTACAAAGAACCATATCACTATAAATCTTCACTCAGAGCCTCCAAGTTACCTTGCTGAAACAAAAAGAGACGGTTCTAAAGCTTCTTTCACCACCTCATAAGCTCATTTCACCCATTTTCACCTATTTTCACTAATCATTTCTTCCTCTAAAAAATCCCTCCTACCCTTCATTTACCCTTCATTTTCCCATAAAACCCCTTCAAACCTCATAAAACTCCCTTATAATGGTTTAAACCCTCTTTTTATACCTATCGAAACTTTTTAAAGGCTTAAAAAACCCACTTTTTAGGCCTATTTCTGACCTTTATCAAATTTAGGCCTTAAGCCCCTTTGCTTAAGCCTTAAGGCCCTTTACTCCTCCATATAACCGTTTACCCCACCTTGTTTAGTCCCCTTCCTTTGTCATTTCACCCCTCCACACCACGTTTTCCCTAGTGAAATCTTATCCGTTGATCTCATTAATCCAATGGTGATCGCTTCCCCCCTCATCATCCTTTCTCTTAATGATCTCTTATCTGCTCACTACCGCAATAGATCTGGACTATTGATCTTGCTGATCTAATGGCTCCTGCTGACCCACAGTTTTGACCTCGCCCGATAGTCATTTCACTACCTGACAAAACAAATGGCGTCATCTGTTGGCCCACCTTCCACTAACCTTTTGCTAGTCCATTTTCTGCCTGCCACTTGTCCTCCGCGATTGAGCACCTTTTTTAATTACACTCATTCTCCGCCATATATCTGGGTCCCCTAGATCCAACGGTCCTGATCAAATATCGCTCCCAATCCTCCACAGAGGGTTACCACATTTCAACGCGATAAAAGTGGTTTTCCCTAGGATGCATGTCAATCATTGTATGGTATCGCGTTCATAGGGGTTAAAACCACTTACCACTTAAACCTTGCGCAGATACCACCTCGGTATTGCACAAAACTGTATCCACTATTTCGCGCCAATATTTAGATCTGCCTCGGCTCTGCATAACTATTTTCCATAAAATCCTTCCCTCTGTACATTGTTTTCTCCTCTGCAATCACTCCTCCACATCCCGAAGCCTCTGATCGCATTTTTATCCAAAAATGCAGGTTTTTATAATATGTTTTATGTTTTATGTTGCAAGTTTAATGGCGGAAAAATGAGCCAGCCCTCCCACAGAAAATTTAAGTTGCAGAGAGCCTAGGATGATGATCCTCAAGGCAAAATCACGCAGAAAGGGAGGTCAAAGGGTTTGATTTTACAGATTAGTCAATGCATCATGAACATTGACTGATCATTAAACCGTCCAATGCCAAAAAGAGAGACACCTATACACCAGAAAGCAAGAATATCAGTGAAGATTAAAAGTACGAAAAGTGAAGATTAAAGTTTAAGGAATAAAGCCCGAAGATAAAACCCTTAACCAATAGATTAATGATAAAAAGCACAATGTAAAGATAAATGAATCAAAGTTGAAATAGTCAGCAGAAAGGACACAGACAATGAGATGATAAAGAAAGGCCTAATCAAAGTTTTAAAGACATAATAAGATAGATTAGCAAGAAGGAATGCTTCGAATGCCAAATCACTGAAGCAATTACTTCTCCAAAAGACAAAAATGCCACCTGCCAGCCTAAATTTCCTCAAAAGACACATAAAGTTATTACAGTTAGAGATATTTTCAATAGACAGTTGAGAAGTTATTGCCAACCTACCTAAAAAGCCTAAAAGTCAACAAAAGCAACTAAGTAGTTCAAAAGAGTTAATGTAATGCAGAGTTAGACTTAAATACATTTTGCCTTGGGGCCTTGCATGGTCTCAAAGGTAAAAAACATTTACTCTATCATTTATGAAACATTTAAAGGACCCATTATTCACCCCACCTCCTCATTTCATCTATAAATATCATGTGAGGAGATCATTTTTGTTGTTGGTTGGATTATTATTGAGTGTTGGGTTGTTGTTGAATATTGCTGAAGAGCTGCCAAGTAATTGAAGAATATTAGGATGAGAAGAGAAGTTTTGAGCTATAAAGACTTGCTGGACTTGGAGTATGTAACTGGTTTGAACATCAATAAAACAAGCTGATTCACAAGATCCTGGTATATATTAATAGTGATGTTTTTCCTCTCTGTGTTTGTCTTTTCGTATGTTTTACACACTGTCCATTTTCTTTGATATAGAACATAAAATTTAGATTAGGATTTACTGTCAAATTGCCCTATTTCTGTCTGAAAGCTTTATCTTTATGTTTTCTTCTGCTAAGGTCTGATTGGAGGATTCTTGATTGCCCTCCAGTTTTATCCAACTTGTTTTTTTAAGAATGATTCAATAGAGTATAACCAGGGAGGAATGTTGGTGAGCCCATGTCTATCTGAGTACAACTTGAGATATTGTTTTTAAAGATCTTCTTCAAAGTTTTCTAAGTAGAGTCTCAACTAGGGAAGTCTATGATATGCCCTATCCTCTGGCTAGTCTTTAACAGTTGCTTTGAAATATCCCTTGGGAGTATGTCAAAAGCAGGCTAGATTCATAGTTTCTGTCTGATCTTAGGCTATTTTACTTGTTCTCCTATATGTTTTATCCTTTCTGAAAGAAGTAGTAGGATTACTGGATTGTTTTCAAAAAATTTTGCTTTATTACAAGTCTTCCCAAAGAAGTCTATGGTTTTCCATGTCCTTTGTCTTGCTTCAAATAGTTACTTTGAAAGGTTTTTATTGTTTAGTGGAGTTAATAGATTCTTAATTGATTATTAGCTTTTCTTCTTTCAAAATATCTTAATGTTTCATATCACAATTCAATCTAAAAGATCTTTTGATATAGATGATTTGCCCTATGGAAACCCTTGAAGAATTTTTGTACAATTAAATCCTTTTGTGACTCCATAGCCCAATGGGTTAATACTGTTTCATGACCTATCTTTTCAACTAAAACATTCTTTCAATTTACTCTCACCTTCACCCTTCAACTGACCTCTTCAGTTAATGATATCCATCCCAACCAAAAAAAACAAGTTCCTAAGAGCTTCATAACTAGCATAATATCATAAACAAAGCATAAAGATATATCCTTTGAAAGCATTTAATAGAGATATCCCTCTCTGAATCCAGGAAGGCTAGGTCCTAGGATTCCAAAGTGGTTCTGATGTGCCCCCCTGCAGCGTTTATTCTTGCCATTCTTGTAAATCACAGGGAGACAACACTAGCATCATACCAGCAGCATATCAGTACTTTCAATCTCTTATCAAATGAGAATCCAACAACATAACTTTACACAAGTTATTCCTCCCTAGCACTTAGATGGAGTGCTCAATTTATAAGGAAACTGATGGTATTTCAATGAATGAATTTCTATAATAGGTAAGACATGTTTCCAAGTTTAGAGGTGTTAGATGGACACTTAGATTCAAAGCATGACACATATGGACTCTTCTAGAAGGCATTGGCCAAGTGGAGATTCCTGAAACAATGAGAATTTCTCTCCCAGGGGACCAGCGCACCCTTGAGTGTCGGGAAGTGCACTGCAGTGCACCATTGCATGGAGGATTTGGAACTACAATGTAGTTAGTCCCTTGTAGAGGAGAGTTTGTGAGTCAGAGGGTAAAATAATATGTACTTCAAACCTTGGAAATATCACAATAGAAGCCATGAATGAAATGTTCTTCACTTATGGCGTGTAGCAACTGAAATATAAGGGATGATAGACCCTATTTCATTGGACCTAGGGATGATGTCCAGTTTGGCCAGGTCTTTTTTGGGATGATGCCTAAATTGACCTATAACAATGGGCTCTATCACAGATGCAATGAAGCCAAAGGTGAAACTTTAAGCCTTTGGAAGAAATAAATGGTGCCTATTATGATATTTAACAAAGTGGTAAATCCAATGATTGGATATCTGGAAAAGGAATGTATCATAAGATCTGGATGTCTAGATGAAGTAGAATAATGATTACATACTACTGATAGCAGTGATTGTGAATTTTATGTTGTGTATGTAATTTGATTATGGGATGGCATGTGGATTGCAACAATGTTTTTGACATGTTTTTTGAGAGAAAAATACATGTGGTTACTATCTAGCATGTTGAAGGTCGGGACAACTTACTGTTCTGATGGAGGACAATTATTATTTCTTTAACTGTTGCAAAACTTCCTGCCTGACTTTGTGCATAATTGTTGTAGTGCATTAGCACTACTAGTTAAGCGTTGCACTCTATACAATGGGGATGTATGAGCATGCTAATTCTTGTGTGATATGAGGGATTTGGGAAATCCTAGTATTACTTGTATTATCATGTGTTTTATATAAATGTATGTATTGATTGGGATGTGAGAGTCCCATGGTATAATTACTATATGGAAAATAACCTTGGTGGTGGTTGACTATTTCTATAGGATGATCCTCGGTTATTATATTTTCCCTTATGAATGCTTGTTCTTCATGGTTAATTTCTTCCACATTTAAGGAATGGGGTGTAACATATGAAAATGGTTGTTTGAAGCCTATAAATTTTACTATATCTATTAAAATATGAAGAATCTTTTATTCCAGAAATTTTGGCATATTTTAAGAGGATTCAAATGGGTTACTTTAAGGAGACTTAGATAAGTTGAATATTGAAAAATGAATAAATTTTTTATTTAATATAAATAAACTCGTGGAATAATGTAACCACTGGTTTAATCATTAACTATTTGTTAAGTTATTTATTAGGATTTTTCAAACATTTACTATAATTATGTCAAAAAAATATTGTGGACAGAAATTTAATTTTTGAATAATGGAAAATTGATTATGGAATTGGTTCCATAAAGTAAAAGACTGATGGTAAAGTAATTTCAAGATCTTAGTGTTGGTTGAAAAAAATTCAGTTCAAACAATTGCCCAACCTCTGAGGATTAAAGTGGAATGCCAGTGAAGTTTGGGGGTTTTGTTCGGTAACTAGAGAAGGGAAACTTTGGAGAAAATTTCTGGACTGGTGTTAACCAGTGAAATACTCCAATTTTTCTGTTCATACTGGAATTGGAGAATGGATCATATTGTCCCGTAGTCTCTTCCAGAAGTTCTGTTAACAACGAGGCTCAAGCTTGGATTACAGGGGAGAGTTGGAGGATGTAATAGCCTCACTCGTGGACGGAAGGCGTAATATCAGTCAGAGGAAAAGAGGACAAATAAGTATTCTATTTTACTGTAATTTTCGAGTTAGAAGTTCTGAAGAAAGTTACGGGTCTTGTTATTTAGGTAGGAACTTGTTTATTATCTTCTCTATTGCAGAAAATAAAATATATGGAAAATTTGTTACTGCTATTAATTGATAATCTGAGGACTGTAAACCTAGAACCCTCGAAAGAAGGTTCTGGGTAGATCGACCTTGTTGCCTATGATATTACACGGACAGTTATGGTCCATTTACATACTCTAAATTAGTTACTTAAAGAAATAATGTTGTATTGAAAGAGAGAATAGAAAATATGAAAGTAAAATAAGTCTGCAATGAAAGATGTAAAGACAAAACAACATGTCATAACTAGGGTTATATTCTATATACCACAGGAAAAATATTCTGAATATGTTTTCCAAAGTATATATATATAAAGTAGTTTAGAAAAGACACTTAAACGATGAAATTCTATTAACACAGGATTTCAAAACTTGTATGTGAAAGAAAACTATATATATATATATATACCGACAATATAGATTATTGAGAACAAATTTTAAACGACAGATGCATTAACTTCCAAACAGGTAAACAATGCGAGTAAAGAACTAAAGAACAAGAAATTGTTGGACTTGTAATTCATTGTGGAATTTCTGGAAAAAATCTTAAATCATATAATTAAACTCAATATGCAAGAAGACAGAATTCCCATTGATAAATAGAAAGTATTTACTCCTCATTGATGAACGAGTCATAGTATATAATCTGAAAGCTATATAATTAACCCTTGTAGCTCAGCTTGAATACTATCTACTGGAATGATATACATTTCTTAGTTAACAAGAAGTACAAATAAAATTTTAATAGAAACCTTAACCTATAATATACAATGCCGAGTAAGGCACTGTCTCTTAACGCAATGTTAAAACCCTCGTTTTTAGTTTGACAATTCTCTGAGAGAAGAAAGAATAAAATTATTTACACAAAATAAAAAATCCTAGTAAGACCGAACCTCAGAGTATGGTTCATTTTCTAAAATAAGTGGAAATATAAATTTTCAACTAATCAAATCACCAAAGGAAGGAGACCTCACCTACAAAGTAAGCATAGGCAAGTATTATAATGCATAACAGTAAAGGAAATTTTGAAGGAAATGTCCATATTTACTCACCAGTGACAACTGGGGAAAAGGAATATTGCCTGGTATTTAAACCCATTCGACAAGAATACTGAATGGAACCTACCATAAAAATCATAGCATAACAGTAGTAACTAGGCTAGAAATACGATGAGTCAAAGGTAACAAAAAATGCCTTCAAGTTGTTTTTTAAGAAAAAAAATAAGGTGAACTGTATGACGAATTCTACTAAAAAGAAAAAAAGTAAACAGTAAAGGATTTACCTTATAGAGCTCAGAGATAGGATTGAGGTGAAGAGAAATTGTGTGAAGCCGTAAGAAGCCTGAACATAAGAGGTTGCTACTGGAAGAGAATGAGAGGCAAAGGAACTGCCTTTCTGGAGGCCCGGAGGAACCTAATAGGGTTCTTAAATAATTTCACTGTGCAAACTATAAAACGAGAAAATCTGAACTGAGCCATGAAAACAAGTTTAAGTGTAGTGAGTGAAATAAACTCAATGGAAGAATACATGCTGTAGCGTCAAAGGGGTTGTAGAGCCAAAGAAACTCAACAGTGGAATACAATAATGAGGACAAGGCATGAGATGGGGGAGATGGGTGGTTACCCTTACCCACCCCATCCATTCCACCACTGTAGATCACCAGAAGCTTTGATCCGATGGCAGAGGAGGTGCCAGACTGACAGTACAGCTGTAGACTGTAACCTCATACCCAGACTAAACTTTAATGCTGGAGAAAATATCGAGACTAGCGCATTAAACCAAATACCTTGTAATTAAAATGATAACCAAAGTGATACATAGGTTAAGGTGCATTGATCAGATCACTTGATTTCCAAATCTAATAGAATACACATGTTATGATTTGAGAGTACCACAAGAATTAACACATAGTATCAAAGATGTCAGAAGCTATAACGTTACAAACCTTCATTCAGTCAACGGTGATATTTATATACATGTATACTTCTTGTAAAGGTTGTAGATTATTATCCATTTAATAATAATGCTAATTGAATCATGCGAAATCACGTGAATAAGTAATGTAGAAATCACTGGTGGGTTTATTGTGGTTGTATGTAAATTTTTTTTATGACATTTAACATGGTGTAATTTAATATATGTTACAAGTGGTATTAGAGTAGTGTTGTAATTATGGGACCCTATGGTTCAACTAATGTTTTAAGTTGCGTATTAATGATGCACAGAGAAAGAAATTAGCAGGATATTATGAGGAGGGCGCCGACACAGAAGCCACCTTCGAGTGCTGGGGAAACACAATCCCGACCAGAAATAAACCCGGAAATGTGGGTACAGCTGGGTGTGGAGCAGCACCAGAAAACCAGTAGGCTTTTGGAAGAACAAAAACACCAAACTAACATTCTCTTAAACACTGTGTATAAGTTACAAGAGGAAATGGAGAGGGTGCAAGACGATAATGCACGTTTGATGTAGGAGAAGGAGACAATATTGAAAAGCCTCTCTGACAAACATAATCAAGGAAATGAGAAGCCAAGTACTGATAGAGAATTTCAGGAAGGAAATGACCAGCAAACGAGAGATCATGACACTGAAAAAATAGAAAGAAGTCAATCTCAGCGTAGTAATAAAATAAGAACTATAATGAAGATGAATCGAATAATGCATTAGATCAGAAAGAAGTGAAAAGAAATAAGGTAGAGTTGCAAGGTGAATTTCGAAAATAAAGCCTCCTACGTTTGACGATGTAGAGGAGGAAGTGGCTGAGGCATGGCTCATAAACATGAATAAGTATTTCCAAGTGTATGAATACAATAGTAATCTTAAGGCTAGATTAGCTATATATCGGCTAAGAGAGAAAGCCACCTTATGGTGGGAGGAAGTGAAAAACATATGTGGTATAGATGACCAAGATGTAACTTGGGATGCATTCCAACAATATTTTAAAGATAAATACCTAAGAGAACGCTTCTATGATGAAAAATCTAGGGAGTTTCATGATTTGAAACTGAGGCAAATGACGATGGATGAGTACATCATTAAGTTTACATCCTTACTTCATTATGTTCCATATTTAAAATATGAAAATGCTAAAGTATACATATTCCTGAGTAGTTTTCCAACTCATATGAAGGAACTTATTGAGCTTTTGAACCCTAAAACTATGGATGAGGAAATTAGAAAGGCCAGAATTTGTTATCAGCAAGCTAAAGCAAAAGGTGAACAAGGTAGAGGCTGGAAGGCAAAAAAAGAGCATAAGGGCAGTTCTGGTTTTAAGAGAAATAGAACCAACAATTTCAAAGGAGTTACTAGAGGCTTAGTAAGTAAAAAAATTGGAAGGAATCATCAAAGGGTAAGGTGGCCTGTAGAAGATAAACCCACAGAAGCCTCCAATAAACCAGAACAAAGTTAGAACTAGAAGCCACCTTTACAGTGTTGGGGGTGTGGTGATGCACACTACTACCAAAACTGCCCATTGCGAGGTAGAAGTGAGGTAGTGAAAAATTTACAGGAGGCCTCAACAGTGGGTGATGTTGCCGGGAACATACCCATAATTAATGTAGTGTTAGAGGACCAGCAAGCGAACTACCAGCCGTCAATGATTGAACTGGTAGGTAAACTGCTATCTCAAACTGTTTCTATTTTGGTAGATCCAGGGGCAAGTTTAAGCTATGTAAGCCCCAAAATAGTAGAAGTTTGTAAATTAAAAATTCAAAAACCCATGGCTAGTATAGTTAGCTACTGGAGCTAAGAGGAAAGTTAGTGCCAAAATACCGAACTGTGCACTAAAAATTAGTGAACAACAGTTAACTATGGATTTGAATATACTACCTCTAGGTTCTTATGATGTGCTACTTGGCATGGAATGGTTAGAGAAGCACTGGACATTGGTAGACTGCAAAGAAAATATTATCTATTATAGAATGCAGGATGGAACCCGCCAGGAAATTAAAGGGATAAAGAAACCTTTACAGCTATGCCCAATCACAGCATCACAAATGGGCAAGTGTATGAGGAAGGGATGTCAGTTGTATGCCATACAGGTGGGATTTATCAATTCTAGAGAGAAGGCTCCAAGTCTGGAAAATATACCAATAATACAGGGTTTTAAGGATGTATTTCTGGAGGAAATACCAGGTTTAACACCAAGAAGGGACATAGATTTCACCATCGAATTGGTACCTGGAGCATCACCAGTTTCGAGAGCGCCCTATCGAATGAGTGTACATGAATTAACTGAATTAATGATGTAGTTACAAGAATTATTAGATAAATGATACATTCAACCAAGTGTATCTGCTTGGGGAGCACCTATACTGTTTTTGAAGAAAAAAGTCAAGACCATGCGAATGTGCATGGATTACCGCCAGCTTAATAAACTGAATGTTAAAAATAGATATCCTCTACCGAGAATTGATGATATGTTTTATCAAGTGAAGGGAGCGACTGTGTTTTCAAAGATAGATCTAAGGTCAGGATACCATCAGATTCAGATGAAGGATGAAGACATACATAAAATTGCTTTTCGTACTAGGTACAGACACTACAAATTTGTGGTGCTACCTTTTGGGTTGACCAATGCACCAAAAACCTTTATGAGGTTAATGCATGGTGTATTTCATCCCTATCTGGATAATTTTGTGTTAATTTTTATTGATGACATTTTAGTTTATTCTAAGAATACGGAGGAACATAGGGAACACCTGCGGATAGTGCCGAAAATGCTAAGGAAGCATCAGTTGTACGCCAATTTCAGCAAGTGTGATTTCTTCAAGGAATAAATCCAGTACCTTGGTCATGTAATTTATGCTGAAGGTATTTCGGTTGACCCTGAGAAGATTAGAATGATTATGGAATGGAAATTACCTCAAAATGTTGTAGACATCTGATCCTTTATGGGATTGGTTGGTTATTACCGACGATTTATTGAAGGATTCTCAAAAATCTCTTTCCAATCACTTCATTACAAAGGAAAGGAAATATATTTAAATGGACAAAGGAATATCAAGATAGTTTTGAGAAACTGAAGTAGATATTAACTACCGCTCCGGTGCTAAAGGTAGCTAATCCTAATAAGGAGTTTGAAGTATGCACAGATGCATGCAAAGAAGGAGTTGGGGAAATCTTATCGTAAGAGGGAAAAGTGATTGCCTATGAGTCATGAAAATTAAAGGAGCATGAGAAGCGGTATTCAGCCTACGACTTGGAATTGATAGCAGTAGTGCATGCACTTCGCGTGTGGAGGCACTACTTACTTGGAAAAAGATTTGTGCTTAAAATTGATCATAGCAGCTTAACCAGCTATTTTAAGCAAGTTGATCTCAATTCTTGCCAGGCAAGGTGGAATGATTTCCTGAGAAAATTTGATATTGATATGCAACATGTGAAAGGTAAGGAGAATAGAGTAGCTGATGCATTAAGAAAAAAATTGCATGGTGTTTATGAACTATATTGTAATCAGGTTGAGTACAGCTTTCTAGAACAAATAAAAGAAGAAGCAGATAAAGATCCCAAATACAAGTTCATGTGGCAGCAAGCAAAAGAGCTCAAAGACCAAGGAAAACCTGCTGAATATGAAATTGATAATGATGGTTTGCTAACTTTAAAAAAGAGAATTTTTGTTCCAAACTGAATGGAGTTGAAGGAATTGATGTTGAATGAATATCATCGAAGTAATTATTCTGGAAATCCTGGATATCAGAAGATATTAACAACCATAAGGAATTATTATTATTGGATTGGTATGAGGAGAGATATAGCAGAAGATCTAAAAAAATTCTTAGATTGCCAGCAAGTGAAAGTGGAGCACCGAAACCCAGCTGGGCTAATGCAGCCTATACCAGTACTTGAGTGGAAGTGGGAGATGATATCATTAGATTTTATCACTAGAATAACAAGATCAAAAAAGCATAATGACTCTATAATGGTAGTGGTGGATAGATTAAGAAAATCGACACACTTTATACCAGTGCAGTCCACTTATAATACAATGCAGATATCAGATATATTCGTGTGAGAGATCTTCAGATTGCATGGAATTCCAAAGACTTTCATATCTGACAGGGATATAAATTTTACATCAAAATTCTGGAAAATGTTGTTCACCGGGTTGGGAACTCAAATTAACTTCAGCGCTACTTACCATCTGTAGAAGTGAGTAAATCAAATTTTGGAGGACATGTTATGTATGTATGTAATGCAACAACCAACTAGGTGGGAAGAATATTTACACCTAGTAGAGTTTCCATAGAATAACGATTATCAGGGGTCACTCAAGATGAGTACGTTCGAAACCCTATATGGGCGACAATGCAGAACTCTTATTAACTGGAGTAACCCAGAAAAAAAGTTGATGCTTGAACCCAACATGTTAGCTGAAATGGAGACAGAGGTAAAGAAGATTCCACAAAATTTGAAGGCAGCTCAAGATAGGAAAAAAGTGTATGCAGACAAGAAAAGGATGTATCATGAATTTGAAGTGGGGGACCATGTGTACGTAAGGATTAAGTCAAAGAAAAACAATTTAAGATGGGCCTCATGCGCCAAGTTGGCTCCCAGATTTTGCGGTCCATTCCAAATATTAGAACAAGTAGGGCCTATGGCTTACCGATTGGCCTTTCCCAGTCATATTCTAGTACATAACGTTTTTCATGTATCGCTATTGAAAAGATACATTCACGACTCAAAACATATAATCCACTGACAGAATATTCAGGTAGAATATGTATACCAGATTGATTAAATAATGTTAAGATTTATGAGTAAAACTAATTCAAAATCATTGTTTGCCAGTCAAACCGAACGGATAATTTCTGGTTGAACCTCTAAGTATAATCGATCGGAGGGAAATCATACTTTGGAAGTGAGCCATCACCCAGGTTAAAGTGCAATGGAAGCACTTTGGCCTGGAAGAAGCTACTTGGGAGGATGAAGGTTTTGTTCGGGAAGCCTATCCTGAACTTTTTGCTGGAGTAGAATGAGAACACCAGGGATGGTGTTCACTTCCAGGGGGGAAGTTGTATCCACTGGTTTAATCATTAACTATTTGTTAAGTTATTTATTAGGATTTTTTCAAACATTTACTGTAATTATGACAAAAAATATTGTGGACAGAAATTTAATTTTTGAATAATGGAAAATTGATAATGGAATTGGTTCCATAAAGTAAAAGACTGATGGTAAAGTAATTTCAAGATCTGAGAGTTGGTTGAACAGAATTAAGTTCAAACAGTTACCTAATATTTGAGGATAAAAGTGGAATCCCAGTGAGGTTTGGGGGTTTGTTTGGTAACTAGAAAAGTGAAACTTTGGAGAAAATTTCTGGACTGGTGTTAACCAATGAAATACTCCAAATTTTCTGTTCATACTAGAATTGGAGACTGGACCAGATTGTTCCGTAGTCTCTTCCAGAAGTTTTGTTAACAATGAGGCTCAGGCTTGGAGCACGGGGGAGAGTTGGAGGACGTAATAGCCTCACTCGTGGATGGGAGGCCTAATATCAATCAGAGGAAAAGAGGACAGATAAGTATTTTATTTTACTGTAATTTTTGAGTTGGAAGTTTCGAAGAAATTTACAGGTATGGTTATTTAGGTAGGAACCTGTTTATTATCTTATCTATTGCAGAAAATAGAATATATGGAAAAGTTGTTACTGCTATTAATTGATAATCTGAGGACCATAAACCGAGACCCCTTGAAAGAAGGTTCTGGGTAGATCATCCTTGCTGCCTATGATAAAACATGGACAGTTATGGTCTGGCCACATACTCTAAATTATTTACATAAAGAAAGAATGTTGTACTGAAAAGAGAGAATAGAAAATACAGAAGTAAAATAAGTCTGTAATGAAATATGTAAAGACATAACAACATGTCATAACTAAGGTTATATTCTATATACCATAGGAAACACATTCTGAATAAGTTTTCCAAAGTATATATACATAAAGCAGTTTAGAAAAGACACTTAAACAATGAAATTCTATTAACACAAGATTTCAAAATTTGTGTGTGAAAGAAAACTATATATATATATTTATAACAAACAATAATTCTTAAGTATCTAAACTTTCGAAAAGAAAACATATAGGAGGAGGGTTCCTGGAGTAAACATTGCATAGTAGATATATATATATATATATATATATATATATATATATATATATATATACCAACAATCTAGATTATTGAGAACAAATTTCAAAAGATAGATGCATTAACTTCGAAACATGTAAACAATACGAGTAAAGAACTCAAGAACAAGAAACTATTGGACTCGAAATTCATTGTGGAATTTGCGGAAAACTCTTAAATCATATAATTAAACTCAGCATGCAAGAAGACATAATTCCCATTGATAAATAGCAAGTATTTTCTCCTCATTGATGAACGAGTCATAGTATATAATCCGTAAGCTATAGAATTAACCCTTGTAGCTCAGCTCGAATACTATCTAGTGGAATGATATACATTTCTTAGTTAACAAGAAGTACAAATAAAATTCTAATAGAAATATTAACCTATCATATATAACACCGAGTAAGGCACTGTCTCTTAATGCAAGGTTAAAACCCTCATTTTTAGTTTGACAATGCTATGAGAGCAGAAAGAATAAAATTCTTTACACAAAATAAAACCCAGTAAGACCGAACCTCAGAGTATGGCTCATTTTCTAAAATAAGTGGAAATCTAAATTTGCAACTGATCAAATCACCGAAGGAAGGAGACCTCACCTGCAAAGTAAGCAGAGGCGAGTATTATAATGCAGAACAGTAAAGGAAACTTTGGAGGAAATGTCCATATTTACTCACGAGTGACAATTGGAGAAAAGGAATATTGCCTGGTCTTTAAACCCATTCACCGAGAATATCGAATGGAACCTACCATAAAAATCATATCATAACAGTAGTAACTGGGTTAGAAATATGATGAGTCAAAGGTCACAAAAAATGCCTTAAAGTTGTTCTTTAAGAAAGAAAAAAAGGTGAACTATATGACGAACTATGCTAAAAAGAAAAACAAGTAAACAGTAAACGATTTTACCTTATAGAGCTTAGATACAAGATCCAGGCGAAGAGCATTGTGTGAAGCCATAAGAAGCCCGAACATAAGAGGTTGATGCCAGAAGAGAATGAGAGGCAAAGGAACTGCCTTTCTGGAGGTCCGGAGGAACCTAATAGGGTTCTTAAATAATTTCACTGTGCAAACTCTAAAACGAGAAAATATGAACTGAGCCATGAAAACAATTTTAAGTGTAGCGAGCCAAAGAAACTCAATGGCAGAATACATGCTGTAGCGGCCAAGGGGTTGTAGAGCCAAAGAAACTCAACAACGGAATACAACAATGAGGACAAGGTGGGAGATGGGGGGGATGGGTGGTTACCCTAACCCACCCCATCCGTTCCACCATCGTAGATCGCCAAAATCTTTGATCCGACAGCAAAGGAGGTTCCAGACCAACAGTATAGCTGTAGACCGTAACCTCATACCCAGACTAAACTTTAAGACCAGAGAAAATATCGAGACTGGCACATTAAACCAAATACCTTGTAATTAAAACGATAACCAAAGTGATACATAGGTTAAAGTGCATTAAGTAGATTGCTTGATTGCCAAATCTAACAGAGTACGCGTGTTATAATTCGCGAGTACCACAAGAATTAACACAATACCGAAGATGTGAGAAGCTATATCGTTACAAACCTTCATTTAGCCAACGGTGATATTTATGTACATGTATACTTCTTGTAAAGGTTGTAGATTATTATCCATTTAATAAGAATGCTAATTGAATCATGCGAAATCACGTGAATAAGTAATGTAGACATCATTGGTGCGTTTATTGTGGTTGTATGTAATTTTTTTTTTTTTTTATGAATTTAACATGGTGTAATTTAATATATGTTACAAATAATGAAAAATAATAAAGTTTGACTTTGTTCTATTTTAAAAAATAAAAATAAAATAAAATAGTGAGTTTTTTATTTATTAATCTATTTCAAAATCTATATTTTAATATTTATATTTAGTAATTTATTTCACAAAATAATGGAATTTTTGGCAGGATTTTGATAAAATTGGTAAAATTGTTTGGAAATCCACTTTAGAGCTATGACAGAATTTTGGATTTTGGGTACCTCTCCATTTTTTATTGTCTCGTTTCTAAAATTAAAAAAAGTCATTAAAACACTCTCATAGTTAGATTTTTTTGAAAAAAAATACAAATTAAAACTAGACATGGTTTTCCAAGCGAAATTGTCACCTAACAAGTAAGGCAAATCCACCCTGTAACAATCCTTTTTGTTTAATTTTATTTTTCAAGTTTTGTTATATTTTTCTTTTTGAGGATACGTTCACTTTACAACAATTAATAAAAAGTGAGGTTCACTTTACAAAAAATTTGATAGAAAGTTTTGGAATTCCACTTGACAGTTTTTATAGAATTTTGGATTTAGGTACCTTCCACTTTTTATGGTGCTGATTTCCACCATAAAAGAAAGTCATCAAAACACTTTCACAGTTAGATTTTTGGAAAAAATGATCAAATTAAAACGAGACATGGTTGTCCAAGTGAAATTGTCTGCTGATAGACAACTAAAGAAAATCCAATATGTAACAATTATTTTTGTGTAATTTTTATTTTTTATTTATTTTTGTTGTATTTTACCTTTTTAAGATACCGTGTAGTTCACTTTATTACAAGTAATAAAAAGTATTGAATGAATACCATTTTACTTAGCTTCTTGTTTTATCGTTATTTTAATAAATAGATATTTATTTCATTTATTTTAAATTTTATTATTAGTGTGTTTTCATTTTGAGTATTATGATTTTCTGAAGATTAATTTTACTACATATTGAATATTTATCTAAAACAAAATTGTTTAAAAGCTCTGGATATAATTATTATTAATTTTTTTTATTTATTCTTGAGGAACCTAATAAGCTGCTTAACTACTAGTAAGGGTTTATGACTTATCCTCAAACTTCGAATTAACTATATCATTATTTAAAACTTTTTATTATTTGTGTATTTTTATCTTAAAAGATGTAATCATTTATAAAATTTTAATTACTATAAGTAATAAATAACAAAAACAATATTTCCAATTAAAACTAGTCGAATACCATTTTTTCAAATAAAATATCTCAGATTTTGTAAAAAAAGAAAAAGAAAAAAAAAGAAAAAGTCAACAAAATTATATATTTTTTAATTTGGCACATTTCAAACTAAATTTTATTTATTTTATAACACAAATTTTTTCACAATAGAATATTATAAAAAGACGTATCCTCTATTTAATCGTCAATATAATATAATAAATTTTTAAAACTTCATTGTTATTATAATATTATTTTGTAATAATCTTTTAAAATTTCAATATTATTATAATATTATTTTTATCTCGTGCAATGAGTGCTAAGTGAACTATTCAAAAATCATGAGAAATTAGTCAGCTACGACTACCTTTAATGTAAACGGTCATAGATGAATGACTAACTTAACCCAGTTGAATTCCAAAAATGATATTTAATATAATATAGTGTTGAAACCCCTCATACTTAAAATGTGTAATTATTCTAAAATTTTAATATAATAAAATAAAAAGTAAGAAATAATATTTAATATCAAAATTAATACAATATTTTGGAGAGACTTACCCCTTTCATTATCAGAACATGTATTCACATATTTTTTTTTTGTTAAAAAGATTGCTTCTGATGCCATGTTCTCATTTTGGGATGTAAAAGAATCATAATAGCAGGATGCATGAGAATTATGATACCATCTTCTCATTTCGAATTATGATACCATGTTCTCTTTTCGAAATGAAAGAAAATTATTATACCATGTTCTCATCTCGAGATTCACAAGAATTATTATATCATATTATTAGACGAAAATTTAAGATAATTATTTATAACTTTTTATTATTAAGATGTTTTTATTGGAAAAATTATATGAAATAAAGTAAATTAATGAGTACAAAATAAATTTTATTAAAATAGTTTTAATAGGTTTTTTAGCTTATTGTGCCCACAGGCACTCTCCACCCCATTATGAAAGAGATGTTGTAACACCCACTTATATTATGTAAATACTTTGACTCCGTCAAATTACATAAAATAATAATAAAATTATTATGATAATTGTAATTAATAATTAAAGTATACTCTAGGTTCATCTTAACTCTACATTTGTCCACGGGGTCTTGGATAGATGGTGATCGGGTTTAGTCCTAGTTTTAGTTTTGGTATATGATAATTGTAGTCATGTAGTTTATGAGTTCTGAAAGTTATATGTATTTCTGGGCAAAGGATTAGCCCCAACCCTGAAAAATTTCCTTAAATTCTACAGTCGATGGCATAACAATGAGCACAAAATTCTAGAGTCGCACAGAGGCAGGCCCATGGGAGAGACTGGGGGTTTCTAGTCACATGGAGGGATTGTATAGGGAGTGACTGGGGCTCTAGCTTAGGGAAAACTTAAGTTGACTTAGGGGATGGAAACCTGGAGGGATTGGGTTACCTCTGGAGGGTCCTGAGGAACCTGAGGGAAGTCAATAAGGTCTGTTTTGTTGACTCCATTTCCTTAAGGTCACTTAGGATGTTGAGTATTTTCATAAAAGCGCCTCATCTCATGATTTCCCTAGGTAAGCCGATGAAAGTGGGTAGATGTGAGGGGAGAGGTTCATTATAGGTGGCATCAGAGAACAATTTCGCTCTCTTTGGGTAAATATCTGATACCTTAGGGTGATATCAGAGCATGGTTCAACACTTGGACCGAATGGGATAAATGCATGTTATTATGCCATCATTGTCATGGTTAAGGTTGTCATGCATGAGTTTATGGTATGAAGGATATGTCATTATGATGCTATTGGTATGTTACGATGTTGATGTGTTGGTTTAGATAGAGCAGGAGGTGAAAATAATCAGAGTGAGGTTGCAACACTAGACTTTGGGGTAAGAGTAGATCGTCATATAGGTATTGTATGCTTCGCATGCAAGTATATTGGTTAATGATTGTTATAAGAATTAGGGCTATGTACATGTTTTTCATTATATGGTTGTTGTAGATACATGTATAATAGATGTTAGTTAATCAATGTGATCATTTGTACCTATTTCGGTTAGTCATGAAGGATAGTAACTTGTTTCTATATGCATTGTGGTTGTCTGAACAATGGTTATGGTCCTTGTACTTAGGATCTTGATGTTATATGTATCATGCTAATTTGGATTGTCTTATGTGGATGATTAGGGTTATGAAATTTAGGTATGAGTCTATATGCTTTTGATATTGTGTCATAATAATCTAGAAAGACTATGCATATGTGATTGTTATGCATGAATGACAATTTCTTATGAGTTTATGACGTAAACATGTTAGCTAGTTATTGTTATGGATATCATGACCTTAATTATGTTTGGGTTGATATGTTTTGAAGTTATATCGTGCTAATATAGATTGATTATATAGACAAGATAGCCTCCCCTAAGATAAATTTAGGTATGATTTTGATTATGTCCCCTATTTGGTATGTGTTTGCTTATGTCATCTACTTGGTGCTTGAATGTTTGATTAGGTGCATGATATGAGTTTGTATCTATAGTATTGCATGAAGGAATGACCTTATTTGAGATGGTTGCAGTAACACATATGTGTTGAGAACAACTGATACGTACTTGAGTGTAAGTAGATGATAGTTGTAGCATTATGTAATATGGTTGATGAATGTGAGTTGATTGTTGATTATGACATGGTTGTTAGAATTGGTAAATTTTGATTTCAAATTAATAGATATGATGTATTTATCTTTGGAACATGCGTCTGACATGTGTGTTCAATTAGAAGGCAGTGTGTGTAATATTCCTTTTTCGGGAATTTCTACAATATGGTCCTCAAGGACGCTGTATAAGGGAGGCAGTGTAAAAATAAGCCGAAAGGGGGCTTGGATCCCATTTTTAACTCACTAAAAACTTCTCTTCTAGAAGTTGAGCCCAAAGAAATGACTCTATTTGGGTTATTCAAATCTCCTTGAACTAAAGACTGCTCAAACAGAGAGCTTGCAGCAATACATGAACACATTCATTAAACTATGCAAAAATGAATGCAAAATAAGATGAAATATATTACAGCCATCATGTACATTAATATATCAGCAAAAATGTACAGAAATATCATGAGGAATAAACCCCTCATGCAATGGGAATCAACCTCCAAAGATTAACACATGAAATACAAGAGATCCAACAAATTCATAAAATGCCATAAAGCAATGGCAGTGCGGTCTCTAGGAGTGTAGCTATTGCTATAGATGTGCATACATGAAATATGACTGAAATATACAAACAAATTCCCAAGAATAGAAGAATGGGCTCCAATACAATATTTCTAGCCAATCTAGGAGAGATTGCTACAAATGTCGGAAAATGTACAATGTGACAAATAACTTGTCACTGCAACTGAATAAAAATGAGAATGATGCTATGGAAGATATGAAATACTCATGCCCTCCTCTGATAATGTTCTCAAGCAAGGGGCTGATCCCTCTTACTAAAAAACAATCCTCCTAATAAGCTCAAATGACCCTCCCAGCAACTGCCTGCATAAAATAAAGTAGTTTCTTCCCTAGACTGCGCTATGAGAGATGGTGAGTGATTGGATTGGTGCCAAAGATTTGGAATGATGCCCGGGAGTCTCCTCTTTTGCTCCTCCAAAGAATAAACAAGGTCTCCACTGAAGAACAGCCAAATAATGACTCTATGAGTTCCTCTGTTGCTGCACCCAACAACACAACGTTAATCTGTTGTATAAATAATGATATAATGAAGGTGATAGCTTGGAAAAATGTTGGAATGAGGAAATGTATCTCAAAATCTCTCCTTCCTTGAGGATGAGGTAGGGATTCTCGACCGGGAACACCCTAGTGCTCAAGAACACTACAACCTTGCTAAATAGCTCGAGGATGCAAGTCTTAGTAGACCCAATGAAAATAATAAGCTAATGCATAATCCAAATGGGCTACCATCTCCTCCTTATAAAGAAAATTAAATCTTCTCACCATGGGTCCCATTCACACTTGCCACCTAGCTCAAGCAAGTGGAGCCTCCACTAAAACTGCGTTGTCCAAGAAGGTTCAATGCATCTAGACAGTTTTAGTTGACTTGGTCAAAATGACTAGATCAAGCATGATCAATCCTGTTCACACCATGTGGTGCTCAATTAAGCTGCTTTATTATTCCTCCTTTCACACAAGGAGAGTTATTTCTCCATCTAAAGTGGTTAAGGTGTCTCCTTACCCATTTTATTCAACAAAATGAAAATATGAAAACTATAATGTTCCTTTTAGCTTGAGGCTAAAAATTGGGAACATTACAGTGCTCCCCTCCCACAAGTTGCTTGTCCTCAAGAAATTGCATATAGAGAACAAAATTCCTCCCCTTTTTCTCTTGTGGCCCCCTCATAAAAAATCTCCACCATTGCTCAATATTTCCTGTAACAAATATGTCCTCCAATACTTCCTCCCAAGTATGCGAACCGGAATGGTGCACATCATGGAAAGATAGAAGGTGTATGTGGAAACCTTCTCGCAGTGCTATGGCCTCCTCAAGGTAGGAGTGATGACATGCATGGGAAAAATGTATCGCCAATGATGATCCTCTCATCCATGCTAATATCCAAATAAAAATCTCAACGCCTGGTATATGCAATGTGTTGGGGTTGAATGGAGAGTTGGGATTTTGATTCCTAAGGTGTTTCTCCCTCCATTTGTGGTACATATGGGGCTGCTTCTGTCCTTGGTCTGAAATGGTATGACCTCCAAGAATGGCCCACGCTACTCCATTAAGAAAATCAGCCATGAATTCCTCCTCAAGTTCTCCAAGTGGTTTTTCCCACAAGAAGAGAAAAGTAGCAATGTGGCAATCATGGTTTGCCCATGGTGTCTCCTACAATAAAAAGCATGTAAAATGGGGAGAGTCATGCTCCCAATTGGCTTTCCAAAAATATACAATACTCTCACAATAGTGCTCCTTTTGAATGTATAAACATCAGCAATACAAGGAGGTAACATACAATAAAAACAAGCTGTCATAAGACAACTAGAGAGTGGGTCACTGCTCCACTTATGGGACCAACGCAGTGCACCTCTTACCTGCATCAAAAATAAAAACAACAAGTGCTTTCATAGCCACTTTTTTGCTGCCACAAACATCTCATAAGATGGAAATATGAAAATACAAATTGGTGCCAATGGTGCACACCAAGAAGTATGTGGCTTCCCCCACAAACCATCATGAAAATAGCCATTCCCATTGCTTCAATGGGCCATAAGTACATCATAATAGGAAGCATAAGGAGATGTGATCATCCTTAGCTCATCAAGCTGCTCATATAAAGTAAAGAAAGGTAAACCAAAATGAAAACATATACCTTATTTACCATGTACTCCGATCCTTGAGCTGAAATGGCTCATTTGAATGCTCTCCCTCACCTCCAATGAGTAGGGAAATGGTTGTGCTAACCTCTCAAAAATAATCCAGGATATGCATCTATCCATATGCTGATATAGATCATTTTGAATGCCCTCCCAAATGAACTCCTCTAGCAAAGCAAAATATGCATCAAAGTGCATAGCTAGAAGGTCCTCATGTGCTGCATGCAATAGTTTCTCCTTGAGACTAGAAGCTCTAGTTAGGAAGATCCTACCATCGGTATAGATGACCATCCCATCAATCATGGACCTGTCATATCCATCTGGTTCATCCAATATCATGCATGCACCTAGATCTTAGGGTTACTCTACCAAAAGCTGAGACCTCCAATATGGATCAATCCTCCTTATAGACAACATTGGTAATCTACAATGTAATGCTCCCCTCATGCTGCTGCCTGCTACCTTGGCATCTCCCATGCCAAAGTCATCCTCCAAAATGCTGCCATGCCCATCATGCAACAGCTCATGCTCGAATAACGATGGTGTCCTTTGGAAGTTGGCTTCCCATTGTTGGCCAGATAAATCGTTCTTGCAGACAAGATCGATCTCCCTAGTGTCAGAAGACAATCTAGCAACAAAAAAACAACTAAGTTTGTCTTTCTCTAAATATATTCATTTTACAAATAAATTATATAAAGGTGTCGATCCTACCTTAGATCCAGATTCTTATTTGCGGTCGTAGTGCTTCCGTCGCATCAATAATCCTTCCATCACAACAAGAGTTCTTCCGTCATAACAAGAGTTATTTCGTTGCAAGAAAGTGTCGTCTTTCGTCGACCTGCAATCACAAACAAGCAAATATTAAATAGAACCTGTATAAAAAATAATCATAAAACATACCTATCATAGTCATCAAGGAATCTATGAAATAAATGATCAAATGACAAAAACAAAACTTGATTGTATTAATCTTAAAATAACAGAAGAACCTTACAACCTTAGCCTTGATGTTTGAAAGGCCTTCCTGGGGTCCGAAGCAGGAGTCTCCTCTACTTTGATAAGTCTTGCACTCTTCCTCCAGGAGCACAAAGAGGTATGTGATCTTTCCTCTCAAAAGCTCAGTAGAAAGAAGTCTAAATCTCAACAGCGCTTCAACTCAATCACACATAAAGCTTGAACTCCAATTCTCAATCTCCAAAATCTAACCATTTGAGGTTACCCAATGCCTCCTTTTATAGATCATATGAGGAGGTTAGGATTCCACCTTTGAAGGAATAGAATCCTCCTTCAAAGGGATAGAATCCTCACATCAAGGGATTAGTTCCTTAAGCTGAGGGATACATGCGCCTTATCAAACCGTACTCATCCCCAAAAAATCTCATCTAGAACCTTCTAGAATTGACCTCAAAACACTTTTTTGACTCTACTTTCTCGCCTTTTTGACTTTGAGGAGGGTACACAGGCATTGCAAAGGAGAACTGCATTCTAGAACGTAGGTAAGCAGTGTATTACCTACGTACCCAAGCTAGGAATGCAGGCAGGCTTCATGTTACCTACATACCCAAAGTTTCAGAGATTTTTAGGGTTTTTCCTCCTGTTTTAGGGCTTGACATGAGGAGTAAAGGTTGTAAGACTTGCAGAGGAGGGATGTATGAGTGTTAATGAGCTGATACAATCAGCAGAATGTCAAGGTGACATTTTTTAGTGTAACATATTTCCCCCTAAAGTGCGAAGTCTAGAATAGATGAAGATGAAGTCTTTTATATATGAAGAGTGAAGTACTTTATCATTTCAAGGATCATCCTGTGGACACCCTAGTCGAAACCTGTGAAAAAATTCAATGAAAAAAATATATATGTAATCATATCATCGCTGAGGTAGGCATTCCCATACTCAGATAAAAAACTAATTAGAAAACTGATCTAAACTATTCTGATATAGGAACGATTTTAAATACATCAACAGTATAGACATATGTAGACACAGCATGGACGCAACCATCTGTTTATGAATAGTTCACTGTATAAATGAATAATAAAAATTCCTCGCAGCCTGGATGGTAGAAACTAGATCCAGGGTCTTGATTTCCGCTTCTCGAACCGGTACGATTCTATCCATGTGAACTAATGTGTCGAAGTCGAAAATGGTAGAAACCACTTGATTACTAGTCAATAATGTAAATTGTTAACAAGTGTGAGAGTAACCACTAGTAATGTCAATGGCTCTCAAAGTACTCAGTACAATCCATGAAATGTGAATGAATGAGCTGAAGTTGAACATGTCACGGAATCATTCGATCGAAGGTCAATGATTCAACCTGTTGTCGAAGGCAAGAAACCTGCCATTGAGGCATGCAAATTTCAAGGTACTAATGATTTCTGGATCAACCTCCTAGATAATGAGTTGTCGTCGATAGAAAGTGATCCGTCATAGGCAAGCCCACAACAGGAAATCATAGATCAAGTTTTGAAGAAATATATCGGCAAGGACTAACTCAGGGATGGTCAAAATGGATGACAAATATTTCAAAAATGAATGGTTTATTTGAACTGTCCTCTTGAACACATAACGACACTACAGATGGCTTGGTGAAAATTAACCTAAAGCTAATACCCAGAAACTGGCTGAAGACTTTAAATGTGGTTTGATTAACTATTAAGTAAAGGATTTCCCAACCCAGGTGAACAAAAAGTGTTGTGTTCAAGAGTGGTTAACGGTTTTCTGAATAATCAAAATGTAACAAATAGGTTCGTTTTTCTCTCTTTTCCCCCACCATTTCTGGCAAGTACCTCTTTATTTTTGACAAGCTTGAGGAGGATAACATTTGCTTGTTTATAAGCTCATCCTTCGAATGAGTCCAACTTAGTTTAAGATTCAAACCCTAAGAAGGAGTGGTTCATTCCTGTTTAAAATTGAACAGGTCCTTTACTGTTAAATTTTAACGAGTCCAGTATAGGAGAAACTCGGTGTTTTTTCAATTTTAGAGAGTTAGAAGAAAAAAATTAAGAAGACTCCATGGGTGTAATTTTTCATAAATTTAGTCTCTCGAGCCCAAAAAAGGATAAAATAATGTGGGAGAGAACTCTATTGACTGTAATTAGTCAACATATACCTTTTTCGTAAATAGTCCATTTCAGTCTGTAAAAGGGGTAAACTTATACTGAAAGGACGACCATTCATTTACTTTAACGAGTTCAAATAATAAAGTGCTTGGCAATCTTTTCATCTTTAGAGAGCCTGAAAAGGGCTTAAAAGAGAACTCCATAGTTTCGCTTTTTTCTGTAAGTTTTAACGAGTTCGAAAAAGTGATAAAAATGTACTCATATGGTCGACTTTCAATTTAATTTACGAGTAGGAAAAGACGGAAAGAACTCGGCATTTTCATGTTTTTTACGAGAATGAAAGATAACAAAATAATCTCTGGATTTTCATGAGTTTAACGAGTCTTTGAAAATAACCGAAATTGACTCAAGATAGGTTTCATTTTTATAGAAGATTGAAACAGAGAAAAACTATGCTTCAGAGTGGTTTCATTTTTACACAAGCTTGAAACAGAGAGAAAATTGTGCTTGATGCCCCCTAAGCATAACTGCTAGAGCACATGCCCCCCCAGCTTCATTTCATTCAACTAAGTACACTACTGGTAATTAATAGCTGGATGGAATGAAGGTTCATTTACGAGATCATGTGAAAGACTTGACCTAAAACTGTAAGAAAATTATGCAAAAAACTGAAATAACTAACCTAAATATATGACTTAACATTTACGAGATCTAGTCAAAGACTCGACTCAATTAGGGGAGGATTTGTTTCATTTTTTAACTAGCTTGACATAGGAAAAGAACTATGCTCATGGCAACGTGTTTCATTTTTTAACGAGGTTGACACAGTAACAGGAACTATCCTCACCTAAATGTTTCATTTTTTAACGAGGTTGACATAGTAAAAGAAACTATCCTCGTATCTATTCTCTAAAATCTACCTATATAACCTAATGATTCATTTTTTAATGAGGTTGACACAGGAAAAGAACTGTCCTCATACCTGATTCATTTTTTATTAACGAGGTTGAATCAGTAACAGGAACTATCCTCTGACCAACTGATTCATTTTTTAACGAGGTTGACACAAGAAAAGAACTGTCCTCATACCTGATTCATTTTTTAACGAGGTTGACTCAGTAACAGGAACCATCCTCATAAACTAATTATTTCTAATCTATTAATCTACTCTCTATAATCTACTTATTGATTCATTTTTTAATGAGGTTGACACAGGAAAATAACCTTCCTCATGGAAGCTTGTTTCATTTTTTAAACGAGCTTGACACAAGAAAAGGAACTATGCTCTTGACTAACTGATTCATTTTTTAACGAGGTTGACATAGTAAAAGGAACTATCCTCACACACTGATTCATTTTTTAATGAGGTTGACACAGTAAAAGAAACTATCCTCGGAAACTACTCTCTACAGTCTACCTATATAACCTACTGATTCATTTTTTAATGAGGTTGACATAGGAAAAGAACTGTCCTCATACCTGATTCATTTTTTAACGAGGTTGACTCAGTAACAGGAACTATCCTTTGGGCCACTAATTCATTTTTGAACAAGTTTGAAAAAGGAACTTTCCTCTTGATCCACTGATTCATTTTTAACGAGGTTGAAACAGTAAAAGGAACTTTCCTCGCGACTAACTGATTCATTTTTTAACAAGGTTGACACAGTAAAAGAAACTATCCTTGGACTCACTGATTCATTTTTTAATGAGGTTGACACAGGAAAAGGAACTCTCCTCACTACATGATCATGGCTTCCAACTGCAAGAAAGACATGTCAATGGACACACCTCGATCATGGCTTCCAAGAGGTCTTCATCAGAAAGAAGAATAGTTCTCTGGAAGGAACACATGTCAAGGGACTCAAAATGGATAAGGACATCGTGTTCAAATAATCCCATAGAGTTTTCCATGTCAATTACTGGATCTAAGTCAAAGGAAGATGAGCAAACAGTGAGAGGCTCACTTACATCGGTAATTGAAAACATGGGACTAGTTGCCACATAATTAACCCGTGGCGAGGTTGATACCACTTTAGAATCAGGAACATTTAGGGGTGTTATATTATTGGTAGTCGAAACAAGACTAGGGAACGAAAGCTGGTCTACAGTCACAATATTTACATTGTGAGGGAAAGACATCACGCGAAAGAGTGTCGATACTACAGCTTTCATTGCATAGACATAGTCTTGCCCAAGGAGTAAATTGAAATCCAAGGGGCCTCGAACTACCATAAGATCAATACAAACAGTTTTACCTTCCAAAGTAATAGAAAAATTAGGAAGGATCCCTAAAGGTTCACTAATGGTTCTGTTAAAAGCTTTCAGATTCTACGTAATAGGCACAAGCTGAGGGGAACCCAAATCTTTCCAAACAGTTGAGGATAAAATACTAACAGAAGCACCTTCATCTACCTGTGTGCGGTGTATGTCCCTACCACCAAACTTCACAATGATTTGGAAAGGGATGGAGGAAGGAAGATGAGGTTTTGTTAGTCTATTCCAATCAAAGGAAAAGACCTCAGTACTTGGAGGGGGTTCTGTAGAAACAGGTGAAATTCCCCTTAGCGTAGAAGAATTTGATGTAACAAGAAGAACCTAAGTGGTATGAAGTTCACTCTCTACAAGGAGGATGGGATTGAACGAATGTGAAATCGAATCGACCACTTGATCAACTAATGAATCATCAACCACAGTGATATGAGTTTCACTCTCCAATGGAAGAGTGGGATCGACTGTACTTGAAACTAGATCAATCACTCTGTCAGTTGGCGGTAGGTTGGGAGAAAGTTTACGGTAACCATTTGGAAATTATTGCTGTGGAACAGTAAGGTTTTCCAATAATTTCGAGGCTTCATCCATGTGAGGGAAAATGTGAGTTTGATGACTCCCTTTGCATAACTTACAAGGAAACTTAACTTTACCCTTTTTCCTAGGAACTTGACTATCACTGGTTGATGGATCAACGGAAATTTGATGAGATTATTTTGACCATACTTCCAAGACCTTTGGAATACCAGGAAAATTGATAAGGAAGTGGTCACCCTTACAAATCCCGCAAGGATATTTGGGTTTACGATGCATGTTGGAGGTTTCCTCAACACAACTAACACTTACAGCCATGGTTAGTTGGTTGACTTCTTTCTTATCTTGATTCTTCTTCTTCTTCTTCCTAGCCACCTGGTTACTAGCGTCCAGTCTTTTACCAAGCGAAGAGGAAGAAATGGAAGAATAAATATTAGGCGAAGAAGGTAAAGGGTCAACAGAAGGTTGGTGATGTTGAGATGGTGAACTCTGTTGAGGTGAAGCATCCGGTTGAGGTGGAAAAATTGGAGTATTCGGGGCCAACGATGTTGAAAATAACCATATCGGTAAACCTATTGTAAATCCAGGTAATGGAAAAGTAGCCATATAAGGAGGACCAACATTTCCAAAGAAAGGAAAAGTACTAGGATTCTCGTTAAGAGGGGTTCCTTGGTTGGTAAATTCCGAAACAGTTGCCATTATATTCAACTTCAGTGAATTTTATTAACAATTTAAAACTAAAATTAAAAATTCACAGTTCACACCTAACAATTAAAATTCACAATTCACACCTATGGTCTCTAAAAGTAAAAACAAACAAATTAACATGCACTATCAAATCTAGGAGTCAAACCACACACAAACAGTAACTTCCTATACTAAAAGCACTAGTTGGTGATGAAATCCAACATTGTAGAATTTAATACAGGAAGGGCGGTTGGAATAATTACGCCGACAACCTACTTAATGAAACAGACTAGCACAAGTTTCTTCACAAAAACATCTCGAGTGAAGAGAACCCCCTAGAGAGTCCAAGTGAGTCTAGTCAACGTCTGCTCTAGGTATAGTGAGATCTTTCCTTCACCGTCACCTTAGGAAATAATCTTAAGCTTATGGACACTAAGGTTACCAACAGTAACAAATACAACTGGGGGAATAGTCTACGATCTGATTCCAGGTGCAAGGGCAGAGTAACAAAGCTCAATCCCCTTGAAGGCTCCTCAACATGGTTAATCCGAGGTTTACCGACAAGTGACCCTAGACTCCATGACAATGGTTAATCTGAGGTTTACTGTTTGTAATGTGCGCAGATCTTCTATCTTTCCCAATGAAACAAAATTGATTGTCTCAAAGGTTCGAACATGATCTCGTGATTAACTCCTTTAAGAGAAGCTTCCCAGATTGTACCAATTACAATTGGATTTATTTCCTACCGCAAGATTTATCTACTTGTTTGTTTTTGTTGCTTTGGAAAGTTAACTACAACCTATTCCAAAGCACTAATCCTGAGCTAGATTGGTGGAAAGAGCCCTAAAAATGTAAAAATTACTAGATGAATTTTAATTAAGCACTGTGTTATTTAGGCTGTTATTACTCAAAGGATAAATGGATATGAAACCAATGGTGTTATGACCCGACCCAAAACTAAATGCAATCGAATATGATAATGTAATATTTTCAATTCGATGAATCCTAACTAAAGTAAGGAGAGAGTTTCCATTCACTTCCAACAATGCAAAAATTGATCACTAAGAGAAAATATAACAAATTCTCTAATGCACTAATTTCATCAAGAAAAACTAATGCAAATCAATCCCAAAACAATTTTTTATTTTTGTGTTTTTAAAACAAGCATAATAACATCTAAATTCAAATCAAACTATGCAATTGTAATCTATGCACAATTCACTTGAAAAGTATGCAAATGTAATCTATGCACATTTTTCATTCATATTCTGAAAATTTGAATTCTAATTATGAAAATGTGATCTATGTAAGATAATTCTCAAACAAAATATGGTTCTAATGTAATCTAAGAACCAATCAAGTGGAAGTCAAGAAAATCGGGTGAGAGTTCCAAAGATCAAAAAACACTTAAAGGCGATTAACACTCATACACAATTTAGCCAAAAGATGCAAAATTGTGAAAAGACGGAGACAAACCTCCAAGTAATGACCAAAGGAAATAAAATTAATAATTTCTCAAAAAAGAGACTCAAAACACCCAATTAACTTAATGGAGATTGATGAGATGAAAAATTGCTGAAAGAAACTCATAAACAAGAGATTTTTGACAGAAAAATACAGATCTGGGTAGATGCTAAGAATCCTAAATTAAATCTAAACTAAACTGGAAGAAGAAATCTAAATTTTTTCGAAAAATTTAACAGGGTCCGCAGACTTCCAGAAGTAACAGGTGCGGTCCCGCATTGTTTACTCAAGGAAAGTGCGAAACTGCCCGCATTGTGTAAAAGAACAAAGTGCGGTCCCTAGGAAAGTTCAAGAAAAACATAAAATATTTCAAAATTTTCAAAAACAGAGAAAACCTAATCTACCCAGGTAGATATCCATCAATCAAAAACCAAGAAAAACTTTTCCTCAAATCAAAATAAAAGAGAACCAAAAACAACAAGTTCTTTCCCCAGTGGAGTCGCCAATTTGTTGGCCGGATAAATCGTTCTTGCGGACAAGATCGATCTCCCTAGTTTCAGAAGACAATCTAGCAACAAACAAACAAATAAGTTTGTATTTATCTAAATATATTCATTTTACAAATAAATTCTATAAAGGTGTCAATCCTACCTTATATCCAAATGCTTATTTGCGGTCGTAGTGCTTCCGTCGCATCAATAATCCTTCCGTCGCAACAAGAGTTCTTTCGTCACAATAAGAGTTCTTTCGTTGCAAGAAAATGTCATCTTTCATCGACCTACAATCACAAACAAGAAAATATTAAATAGAACCTGTATAACAAATAATCATAAAACATTCCTATCATAGTGAGCAGGGAATCTATGAAATAAATGATCAAACGACAGCTTATTGAAATAAAAAATCGAACGACAATTTATTGAGAAAAACAAAACTTGATTGTATTAATCTTAAAATAACAGAAGAAACTTACAACCTTAGCCTTGATGTTTGAAAGGCCTCCCCGGGGTCCGAAGCAGGAGTCTCCTCTACTTTGATAAGTCTTTCACTCTTCCTCCAGGAGCACAAAGAGGTATGTGATCTTTCCTCTCAAAATCTCAGCAGAAAGAAGTCTAAATCTCAACAACACTTCAACTCAATCACACATAAAGCTTGAAATCCAATTCTCAATCTCCAAAATCTAACCATTTGAGGCTACCCAATGCCTCCTTTTATAGATCAGATGAGGAGGTTAGGATTCCACCTTTGAAGGGATAGAATCCTCCTTCAAAGGGATAGACTCCTCACATCAAGGGATTAGTTCCTTAAGGTGAGGGATACATGCACCTTATCAAAGCATACTCATCCCCAAAAAATATCATCTAGAACCTTTTAGAATTGACCTCAAAACACTTTTTTGACTTTACTTTCTTGCCTTTTTTACTTTGAGGAGGGTACGCAGGAATTGCAAAGGAGAACTGTGTTCTAGAACGTAGGTAAGCAGTGTATTACCTGCGTACCCAAGCTAGGAATGCAGGTAGGCTTCACGTTACCTGCGTACCCAAAGTTTTAGAGATTTTTAGAGTTTTTCCTCCTATTTTAGGGCTTGACATGAGGAGTAAAGGTTGTAAGACTTGCAGAGGAGGCATGTATGAGTGTTAATGAGCTCATACAATTAGCATAATGTTAAGGTGACAGTTTTTAGTGTAACACCCATGAGAAGCTGTCATCCAAAAGGAATCTCCCAAGCTGGGTCAAAGTAAGTATTAGTGGCCTCCATCCACTCCTATGGATGAAAGAGTCCTCCCTTAAAGGAAGTATCCTCTTCCTCTCCAAATATGAGGAGCAATCATCCTGCATCATGAAGATGCCATCATCCATCCCTGCAACAAACTCTGTCAGCGTAGTATAACTGATGAGGGTGGGTGATACTAAAAATGAGAGAGTGTCTCCCTCCTCCTTGGGTTTACCCCAAACTCTCTGCACTGTGATGGACTCCTCCAATTTCTTCACCTCTCCAAAATCCAAGAGGGGTGAACCAAATGACAAGATGCCCCTGATCAACTCTAGATCAAGTGGCCTTCTAGGTGTAATGCCTCCATATAGTTAGACATCAAGTTCAGAAGTGGACTGATTTATCCCTCTCTTCGATGCGCTGTACAGTCTCCTTCTCTTGTTCAAAGACTTTCTGGAATATATAAGGGTGTATCAACCCTTGATGCTGATCCTTCTCTTCCTCCTTTATCTCACAATCCCCAATAACTGCTACATATGACTCCAAAATTGTGCTATGGTTCCCACATGTTAAAATAATTGAACTCCTTCTAAAGATACAAGGGCTACTTTATTAGAAGCAATGGATCCTCTCTCACCTCCATGTGGTGATGGATCTCCTCCCAATGGGACAATGATGTTAGATCTCTTATGCTCATCCTCCCCATCAAAAATTGAGATTACCTCATCATCAAGGAGAGACCCTAGCTCTTGGTCATATCTTGAAGGAAGTTCCTACATGAATCCAAAAATGGTAGAGGGCCCTTCACACAATGGGGATCTTGCCCTTGGCAATCCATCATACATGTTTTTATCCCCTTCAGAAGTAAGGAAAGGAGTTTGTTTCATGTTTCTTCCCAATGTATGTAAAGTGTTTGAAGTTATGATACATGATGATCCACATTGACTTCCATCAAGTTTCTTCACCAAGCCCCCAGTGAATGCATCATATGTTTTTACATTTTCATGACAATATGAAACAAAATTTTCAAACCAACAATCATGAGCCATACCTTTGAGTTGTAGCGATGCTCCTCCAATGGCCTCATCTCTTTCCTCCATCCTCCCGGTAGTGCAAGTGGGAAATGGACTGCACTGTGGATCTATATGTGTGGCTGAATTCTCACACCCAACATGGTCACAACTAGGGCTTGATTCATCCACAAAGCTGCTCAGAAAACCTTCCCAGTTTTCCTTTTCTATCTCCTCAAGATCTTCAATGATACCCTCTATGGTCTGGAAAAGAAGAAGGGAGACCTCCTCTTCCATCATTACTCTTTTCTTGTTATCTCTATACATCTCCTCCTATAAATGAGGATTTTCTCCTTATACTGGAAAATTATCTTGGGCTGCACAGGCTGAGCCAAGATTGATGCTCTGATACCACTGTAATATTCCTTTTTCGGGAATTTGTGCAATATGGTCCTCAAGGACGCTGTATAAGGGAGGAACTGTAAAAATAAGCTAAAAGGGGGCTTGGATCCCCTTTCTAACTCACTAAAAACTTCTCTTCTAGAAGTTGAGCCCAAAGAAATGACTCTAGTTGGGTTATTCAGTTCTCCCCAAACTAGATCCCGTAAAGACTGCTCAAAGAGAGAGCTTACAACAATACATGAACAAATTCATTAAAATTTGCAAATATGAATGCAAAATAGGATGAAATATATTACAGCCATCATGTACATTAATATATCAGCAAAAATGTACAGAAATATCATCTGGAATAAACCCCTCATGCAATGGGAATCAACCTCCAAAGATTAACACATGAAATACAAGAGATGTAGCAACTGCATAAAATGCCGGAAAGCAGTGACAACGCTATCTCTAGGAGTGTAGCTACTGCTATAGATGTGCATACATGAAATATGACTGAAATATACAAATAAATTCCCAATAATAGAAGAATGGGCTCCAATACAAGATTTCTAGCCAATCTAGGAGAGATTGCTAGAAATGCTGGAAAATGTATAATGTGACAAATAACTTGTCACTGCAACTGAATCAAAATGAGAATGAGGCTATGGCAGATATGAAATACTCATGCCCTCCTTTGATAATGTTCTCAAGCAAGGGGCTGATCCCTCTTACTCAAAAACACTCCTCCTGGTAAGCTCAAATGACCCTCCCAACAACTACCTGCATAAAATAATGCAGTTTCTGCCCTAGACTACACTGTGAGAGATGGTGAGTGATTGGACTGGTGCCAAATATTTTGAATGATGCCCGAGAGTCTCCTCTGCTGCTTCTCCAAAGAATAAACAAGGTCTCCACCAAAGAACAAGCCAAATAATGACTCTATGAGTTCCTCTATTGCTCCACCCAGCAACACAATGTTAATCTGCGGTAGAAATAACGCTATATTGAAGGTGGTAGCTTGGCCAAATGTCAGAATGAGGAAATTTAGCTCAAACCCTCTCCTTCCTTGAGCATGAGGTAGGGATTCTTGATTAGGAACACCTTAGTGCTCAAGAACACTACAACCCTGCTAAACAGCCCAGGGATGCAAGTCTTAGCAGACCCAACGAAAATAATAAGCTAATTCATAAGCCAAATGGGATGCCATCTCCTCCTTATAAAGCAAATGAACTCTTATCACCATGGGTCCCATTCACACTTGCCACCTAGCTCAAGCATGTGGAGCCTCCACTAAAACTGCGTTGTCCAAGAAGGTTCAATGCATCTAGACAGTTTTAGTTGATTTGGTCAAAATGACTAGATCAAGCATGATCCAATCCTATTCACACCATGTGGTGCTCAATTCAGCTGCTTTATTATTCCTCCTTTCACACAAGGAGTGTTATTTCTCCATCTAAAGGGGTTAAGGTGTCTCCTTACCCATTTTATTCAACAAAATGAAAACATGCAAACTATAATGTTCCTTTTAACTTGAGGCTAAAAATTGGGAACATTATAGTGCGCTTGGAACAACAACGTAAGATAACTGGTATATTGTTATATTTATTTATACACTGAAAATTATGTGTTTATGGTAGTATGATAAAGGGAATTGCATCAAAAATAGAATACCATGAAATCTTGGGGAAGGATCAAGTTGATATTTCCTTTGGAAGTACTGGGAACCATGGGGATTGAGTCATGGTATTTGTTACTAGCATTATGATTTCGGTCTTTGCTGATTGGCTCTGCTTTATTTTTTTATTTGTTTATATTTGGTGTATGGCCATACCACTTTGTTTGTAGTGTTGTATTTCTATTGGTTTTCATTTTCTTCTTATTTTTTGTTTCTTGTACTTACCTTTATGTTTTGAGGGTTTTTGGGATTGGTTTGGGAGAGAGGAATTGTTTTGGAGATCAAGAAGAGCTTAATGAAACCTAATAGGTAATGGTTGAATTAGATGAAGCTCGGTGATTCTGTAAGGGAATTTGAAGGAAATAGTATGCCAACTCGTTGGATTAGTTGGTTCCATTGGTGTAAATTGACGATTGCAGAAAAATCATGAGAAAGGTAACATGAAAGGTAAAGAAAATGGATTTGAGGCCTTAGATGCCTTGGCTATGTTGGGAATATTTGTTCTCAATGTTGTGCATGTTATGCACAGATACATGGAGTTCTCTTAACCTAGACATTACGATATCAGGTAATTGTGTTGTGACTATGATTATGATTAATGTTTATATATGCATATATGTATGTATGTATATATGCATGTATGTCATTGACTAACATGGTCATTAGGATTGTTTTTTGATAGTGTTCACATGTGTATATATATATATATATATATATATATATGTATGTATGTATGTATGTATGTATGTATGTATGTATGTATGTATGAGTGGGTCATTAGGGATCATTATTGATTTATGCTAATGATTATATATGTATGTGTGTATGCAATTTTTTTGATAGGGTTATCAGATATCATGATTGTTTTATGGTAATTTGTATTTGTGTATATATATTTGTATGTCGTTATTTCACATGGTTGTCAAGGATCATTCTTGTGGAGGAATGATTGTTTGTGTAGGTGAATAGCCTGAAGAGGTTCCTATTTTATGAGGAATCTAGTGGAAGATTAGCTTGATAGATTTACGAGGTCAATATCATGTGAATATGAATTGATATTATGTGATTATACTATGTATATGTTTATGTTAATGGATACATAAATGAAATGAAATCAGTGTGATCTATGGCATGCTGGGACAAGCATGGATAAGCCGCTAGAAGCAAGGTTGATTGGTAAGGACAATGTAGTCATCGCATATGGAGTATTATGTGCCTATGATGTTTTATGCATGTTCCATATATGATGTTGTGCACAAGATGAATATATAATGGTGTTTGCACGATTTCATATGTTGTGCTGGGTACTGATGGTGCTAAGTACATGTCAAATGTGGAGTGATATGCACATATGGCGCTATGTAGATGTTGTGAATGTAGTAATATGTACATTTGATGCAATGTACATGTTTTATATGTGGTTCTATGTACATATGGTGCAGTGTACAAGTTGCATGTAAAATTTTGTGTACATATGGTGTGATGTGCATGATTATACATGTGGCGTTACGTGCATGTGGTGTTGTGTGCATGTGGTGCTATGTACATGTGGTACATGTGGTGTTGCATGCTTGTGGTGTTGTGTACATGTTGTACAACTAGTTTTGTGTACACATTGTCCAGGTGGTGCAGTGTACATGTGGTGTTGTGCACACGTTGTGCAGGTGGTGCTGTGTACACATTGTGCAGGTGGCATTGTGTACAAGTGGTACTGTGTACATGTTGTACATGTGGTATTATGTACACGTTGTACATGTTGTGTTGTGTATGTTTGGTATGGTGCTACGGGTATTGTGTAGTCATTGTATCATGACATGTGTATTCATGGTACTGTATGTTGTGTACATATATGTATTGTATGGTGCACTGGGTGTAGGTGTATGTGTCATGTTGTACACCAGGTGTAGGTGTATGTGTCATGTTTTACATTGGGTGTAGGTGTATGTGTCATGTTGTACAGTAGGTGTAGATGTATGTGTTGCATTGTATATTGTGTTGTGCATGTGTTGTACAATGTGATGGGACAATAAGGTATGGGATTTCCTTGGCCCTTGTTTTTTTATTGAGGGTTGAGGTGGTTTAGACTCCATGCACTAAATTTTGATGACCCAACCAATTTGTTTCTCTCTTTGAAATAAGACATTTTGACAGATTTAGATACGGTCATAGATACTTACTTGAGTAGAGTGACTTCCTCCTTCTAGAAGCTTCCTTGATGATGATGAATATGAAGTCAGGAACTTACTCTTAGATTGAATTCTCCAATGTAGGTGTTTTTGGATCATTGATGATAAAGGATGTCTCAAAAAAGATGATTTATCTTCCAACAATGTCTTGAATATAAATGTTTGATGGAAATATTATCTCATTGGTAAGTGAATATTTTGAATGAGATTGAAGGTCTACTTAATATGAATTGAGAATATTCCTTGCAAACTGATTTAAATTTTCAATGTAGACTTTGATTCTTGCTTCCTTGAGTGTCTCCTTGTCAAGTATCCCTTTTTTTTAGCAGCTTAGCTCTGATTCCATGTTGAGAATTAGGTAGGGTTATGATTAATTCAAATTCTCTTCTTGATAATTACTCATGAGATTAATTTTCATACTTATGTATTATATTCTTAGCTTATTATGTCTTTCATCAAGTCAATTAACAAAACACACGAGACAAAAATATAGGCTCTTCAAGCCAGGGCCAAAACCTTTCCCTTTTGGAGAGGAAAACCCACAAGGAATTCTTCTTATATAATTTCAATTGACAAGTACCATGACCATGACACAGACCCTTGACCTTTGTATGCCTCCAATACCTTGTCATTGCTTCTTCCTTGAATCCTTAAGTTTATCCTTTTTTCTACACTATTCTGCACCTTTCTGCACCATAACTCGATAACTTAGTCTATCAACTGAATGATCCTTCTTCCATCTTGACTCTAGGAAATCTCGGTTCCTAGATCTCCCTCATATAATTTGTTGTTCTTATAGTATGTCATTATTTCCACCTTTCCAATTCTTATTTATATTCCAAAATAGATATATATTCCTTCTCTTTGTTGTGGGACAAAGATTCGAGGAAGGATTACTTATTTTGTTGTACTTATCATATTGAAATCATCCTTATTTACTTCAATTTTGTCTTCTTACCTTCGCATGATAGTTCATCCCAGACACAGAGATATCAAATATGTATATATATTGAAACCCATACTATAATATAGCATCCACATGATTCTTCCATTGAATTAACACCAAAAATATCAAATGTTATACTTCACAATTCCTGAAGTTCTTATCCGCATTTTTTACTTTCATATGTCTGAATTCTGTCTCTTCAAATGAGCTGTAGGCATGTACTTATATATATTCTGGATATAAATTCATTTGGGCCAACATGTAGGCCTAGTTGTGAGCTGGATTCAATTCTGATTTGGAGGAGATATTTCAACTGACTTGTAGAGGATATTAACATTCTTCTTGAGCACCATATTGAGTTATATCTTGAAGGTTGGTTTGAGAAGTAGGATTCCGTTATACTTGAGCCATTTCTCTAGGGTTATATGAAATGGTATTTAGGAATACTTCTTTGTCTAGGCTCTTCATTTACATGACTCTTAATTAGTACATTTATGACAAGCTAAAAAATCCCTAAAAGACATGACTCTTGAGTCCGGTAGAGAGCATTAGGTTAAGGCCAACGATAGGGTTAAGAGGTCCCATGATGGAGAAATGGAGAGCAGAGTTGATGGTAGAGAAAAATCAATTGAGGCAGTTGATAAGCCAAGACGCACCATGAAGGGAAGGATTCTCATTCCCTTAAGGACAACAAAGAAAGATCAATTGACGTTGTTGATCGGGCTGGTAGGTACCATGAAGGGAAACATTCTCCGGAATGCATTTAAAAGTAGTTGGGAGTATTGTCTGAGCTTTGGTTGGCTTACATAAAATTTTACCAGCAAAGCTGATGTCACATAAAATCACATCTTTGGATTTCAATTGAACCTTAATGGCATCTCTAACTTGTCTAAGTTGTGGTCCTGTGGATGAAACCAATAAAAATTCTGCTTGTATTATAAATAGAAATCTAGGGACCATTTCTGTTGGAAGAAAATCATAGATACCTGTAGTTACCTGCATATTTTCACCTGCAAATCGGTTTCCCATTGGAAAAGCTAATGTAATAGCCTATTTTGCAATGGCTTTCCTCTGCTCAACCCTATACTCATTTTCTATGGGAAACCATTGCCTCCACATGTAATAACTACATCATCTAGTCGAAAATCGGTCTTCTTCTACTAACAAATCCAGAATGAAGGACTCGATGTCATTGCTCCCAAAACATTACCCTTCTGTAGATTTTATGTACTAATTGCTGGCAGGCCATCCGTCTATCTGCATATTATATTCTAAAACATATTGGTTGCAAATAGTTAAGTTCCAATTATAACAGGTTCACATGCCACAATTTCCCACTTGGGCCCTGCAGTATTGCATCTTCACACGCCCCACATTGCATTCTCTCCACATAATCAGTGGGGACCTCCTGCAATAAAAAAAATGCATTGGAAGAATAGTTATTTCCATCAAAAATTTATCCAATTCCAATTCTCAATTTTAATTTTAATTCTAATTCTCAATTTCTATGGTTGGAGTTCACTAAATTTTGGTGTACTCACCTAAAAGTAATTTCGGTGCCTTAACTGCAAATCGGTGCTACTGTACATATAACCGCACCAGTACCGGTGTTACAAACATCACACCGATGTGGTGATATTATGTGACGCACTGGTGACGAATAAACACAAATAAAAAAATGGCAAATTGACAAATGGGCAGAAAAATATTTTCGAAAATCTAATTTCATAAAATAATTCTTTAAATAGTAAAAACTTTTCATTATTTCACTATTTTTGCTAAAATTTTCAGCTAGATATTTGGAGGAGACATACCTAGAGCAAGAGAGCACGAGGGCGCTATAGAGCAGCGAAATACGTTCGAACTGAAGTATTCATACAATCAGAAACCAAACCTCTAGTGATTCAAACCATGTATCATAGAAGTTTAAACCATCTCGTGATTAAATTTGATTGTTTTGTTTACTTTTTTTGCAGTTTTATCCATTTTTACCCTAAACCCTTCATTTTCTTGTTTTTCACTTTCTTATCCATGTTTTTGTGATTTCAGAATTAGGGCTCTTCATTTTATATTGAAATCCAACCCACGGGATGACTTGCATAGTCAGATCCCAATCCATTCGGCCATTGCGTGAATTTTTGGAAAAAAATGGATTTTTTATTATTATCGGCGCACCCTGCATAACCTAGTGCACTGGTGTGCTATATTATAAAGCGCGCCGCACTAGTACTGTGTAATAAAAAAATTGAAAATATTTTTTTTTTTAAATTAGTGTGCCATATTTGAAATAGGGCACCGGTGCTCCATGTTACGAGGATAGCACCGTACGGTATATTACACTGTCTATGCAGTGTGTTTATAATACCCCATGCACAATACGGTCTATTATACTGTTTTGCAGTGTGTTTTTAATACCCCAATGCACCAGCGGTGATGCATACATCATGAAAGGCGCATCAGTGTCTTGAGATTTATTTTTTACCTGAAAAGTTGAGAATTTATTTATAAATATATTAATGAATGATATGGTACATGTTTCAGATTGATAAAGAAATGTCTGAGAAGAGATCAAGTAACAAAAACTGATAAGACATTAAGAAAAGCAAAAAGGCAAGTTATTTGTAAATTCTTTATAAAAAATATTATTTTTGAACTATATGTAAGTTTAACTATTATGTATTTTTTATTGTGTATCAAGTAGAGTCACAAAATGATGAAGCTTGATAATATTATTTCTGATCTAGGACTAGAAGAGTGTAAAATATTGATCGAAAATTTGCAAAAGGATGAATTATGTGAATGAAAAAATACTATCAATCCAATATGAGTTTCTTTTTTTAATTACCATTAATAATATACTTTAAATTATTAGATAACATGTGTCAATTAGTCTATTAATTCACATCTGTTTAATGTTCTACAGGGACCAACAACTCAAAAAAGGAATGTTGTTCTAAGAAAAGAAAAAAATAGAACATGCAAATGAAAATGAATTTCTCCTTAGCTCATATGGAGTTGTGCTGGAAGTTAATGAAACGGGCAAAAAATTTTACAAAAGCTTGAGGGATCTAGTGGAATGAATGTATAGGCATTCTTTCAACCTATAATACAAAAATCAATCCAATGATTCCAAGAACCAAATTTTATATAAATTACATGAAGCGTCTCTAGAGAATTGGTCAATGAGACATGTTAGACTTTTAATAGCAAAAACGTACAATAATAAAAAAGAAGGAATGAAAAAGTAATATTCCTTTAAATGTTTGTCTAGAATTATTTATAAATATCACTTTTATTATATTTACTTTTCATAAATCAATATAAAAATTAAATATTTTATTGTCATGTTATATTTTGAGGAAGATTAAGAAAATCTCAAAATATGAACGAGCTGATATCATAAATATGCCAGTAGGAATGTCCAAAAAGGTGTATAAGGAGATGGTCAAAGAAATGGACAGTATTGCATCGCAGGAAGAGCCATCTCAACAACAACGTGCTTCGAATGTAATATGTAATCATAGAATTTTTCGATCATTAGGTACAATAAATAAACAATTTAGCATTAAATATTAATTTTCAAGAATTTTCTTGCAAAAAAGAAAATAAAATGGAACCCATTCAGCACATAAAACAAGACGACATGGAAGAAAAGGGTTGATATCTGAGTTTGTGAGTAATTGTTACTTCCTTATAAAAACTTAACTAGATTTCATTTTTGTATTTTTTAAGTTGTTTTATAAAAATAATCATTGAATGTCTTCAAACAGGTGCTAACATACAAATAAGAATCATTAGACGAATTTATTGAAATTGGGTTAAATACGGGTTGTGAGTATACGTTGGCATACTAAAAATTAATTGTGGAATTTGTAAGCATCTATTGATCTTGTTTTACTTAGCTCCATCTATAATTAATAGAACAAAAACATATTTTATATTAAATATATGATTTGTTATGGGGTATAAAACTTGCAGGAAACAAAGTATGGAACTGCGCCAACAGATGAAATTTTGCAAGATGGGTGGTACATGGTTTTGAAAGAATGTGTATATTTTATGAGTCAATTGTTGCTATGGTACGTCATTTTTCTTTTCGATTTACATTGATGTATATTATTTAATATTGAAATTTCATTATTCTCACCAATGTATATACACTCATTTTAGTTTATTTTTATGTTTGTAGATGGAAGGTGAAGAAGAAGAAAACAATCAACACAGTGAACAAAACATTCCTAAAAATAACCCAAGTCATGGAAGTAGCTCTAGCAGTGACAACAATTCAAGTGAAGAATGATGATCACTATGTTTGGATATCAAAGAAAGGCATTGTATTTTTTGAAATATGTCTGTGAAATCAGACATTTTGTTTAATCTAATGGACATAGTGTCCCAATTGAAAGACAAAGGGATACCAATAACTTTCCCATTTTGTATGACAAAGAATGTCTTATATATATATATATATATATATATATATATATATATATATATATATATATATATATATATATATATATATATATATATATATATATATATATATATATATATATATATATTTATTTATTTTTTAATTTATTCTATTGCGTTCTCCATTGTTGTTCTCAAATGCACTAATAAAAATTTAATTCATATGAATATTTTTATAAGATATATATGTGTCGACTTTTGATGAATAATGAATTTTAAAAAACCACAATAATTATGACATGATATAACAAATTAATCCAAACATCACATTCAAATGCATTAATAAAAACTTGTGACTTCTTGCAGCCTCTTTGTGTCCCTTGTCCAAAAATCCAATTTCCCTGATTTTTCCACTTCCAAAATCCACCAAGAAATCCTGTTGATATCAAAAGAGACTGTTATTTTAGGTTATTTTTCCATCATTTTCTAGAAACCCATTTCATTCATTTTTTCCCTTTCATTTATCCTCCATTTCCTTAGAAAAATCCATGTTTTACCATCCATTTCATCAAAAAATCCTTTTAAAAACCATGAAATCCCTTTTTTGGTTCAAAACCCTTCTCTTTCACCCTATCGAAACTTAGAAAAATCTCAAAAAACCCCAAAAAATGCATAAAAACCTTTTCCGCCCTTTTATAGGCCCTAAGCCCCCTTCGCTTAAAGCCCTTGGCCCCTTTTTTTTGCCACGTGACCCAGTCCTATGACCAAAGCACTAAACCTCGTGGCCTATCGGCCTTTTTCTTTCATTGCAACCTTTTTTACTTTGAATTTTTTTTTTTCCCGATGTGAAGGCCCCAATCAAAATCATCGCATATCAGCAAAATCACTTTTCATATGCCCCGGACCCTTGTCCTACCGATATGCAATAAGTCCTTTCTGTTTTAGCCCCCAGCTCCTTTTTTCGTCATATGGCCATGCGCCCATGACCGGGCATTAAGCGCTCATTGCATCGCAATTGTTTTATCGCATCGACACTGTTTTGTTTACATTACCTCGCTCCCCTTTCCCCTGCCGATGCGATAACCCCTCCTTCCATCGGCCCCTAGTCACGTATCCCGCCATATGACTAGGCCCCAGCCCTAGTTTTTTAAGCCCCCATCGTATTGCGCCATCGACTTTTCCCTTTCCCCTTTTCTCTTATCTTGTTCTATATCAATCTACTGATGTGATGAAGCCCCTTATCCCTTCGCCTTCCTCTCCCATTTTACCCTCCATAAAACCTCATTTACCCCATTATTTTAAGCCCCTTCCCTTATTATCTTCTACCCCCTGCGCCCTTTGTAAAAAACTTCATTCCCTTTGTATTTTCCCAGAACCTATGTTTTTTCATTTTAACACTAAAAACCATGTTTCCCCAACCTAAAAAATCCTTCCCACTACCCAACAAATTAGCTGACGTAACACCCATGTCATCACTCTGGGCCCACCTCTCACTACCTTGCCGCTCCCCCAATCCCATGCTGCCACCTGTCCTCCACTTAACCAATCCACCGAGCACCTCTCTCCATTGTGCTTCCCTATAGCCATTGGATCTTCCTCCTAGATCCAACGGTCTACGATCAATATCGCGCAACTTTCACTCCCGGAGTTTAACACTCAAAAATCGCGTGATACCAGCGGTATCGAGAAAGCCACGTAGCACAATACAACTGAATCGCGTTCGATTCGGCCGAAACCATTTACCACCCCAACATCGCGCGAAAAGCACCCATGGTATTTCAAAAAGCACCAATTCACATTTTCGCTCCAATATTCAAAATTAAACCTATTTTCGCAGGTTTTTCACACAGAACCTCCTCCGCCTGCATTTTCCCCTCCTCACTACTCTTTCTGCCCTCCGCCAACCTATGTAAGCAGTTTATCCAACGACGTAGGATTTTATTTAATTATTTGTTTATGTTGTAGGTTTTTAAAGGTGGCTTAAGCATTGAAAATTCCTCCACAACTAGCTCAGTAGCGGAAACCCCCCGGGATGACAATCCTTGGGGCTTAAAGTGTAAAAGGAGGTTTACGGGGTTTATGGGTGTTTATCAATGCTCTATTAAAACTGATAAAACAAATGAAACCCTCAGTGCGCCCAGATACCTGTTCCCATAAAAGAAGGGATATGCACAGAGATTAAGGATTAATATTCAAAAGCATAGTTAAAACAAGGGATTAAATATTAATCCAGTCAGCAGAAAGGACAAAAGCCCGAAGATGATCAGAAAAAGACTTAAAGCAAAAATTAAAAGATTAATATCAGTGCTTAAAGAGTTAAAGAGATGGATCAGTCAAGAAAGCCTCCAAAATGCCACATCATTGAGGCTATTACTCCTTAGAATGCCACCTACAAGCTGAAATCACCAAAAAAGAGTGCATATTAATTACACAATCAGAGATATTTCTAAAGACAACTCAACATTAATTGCCAACCTACCAAAAACCCTCAAAGTCAACAAAAGTGACTGAAGTCGATGAAAATTAACGCAGAATTAAATTAACAGAGTAGAAAACTTAGAAAACTTCTCCATCTGGCCCTTCAAAGGCTGAGAAGCACTTAATCTGTATTAATTGAACTGATAGACCCTTCTTACACTCCACCTCCTCATTCTTCTATAAATACTTCTGTAGAAGACAGTATAGGGGTTGGTCTCTGGATACCTGTTGTATGTAAATAGCTTTTGAAGCTACTGTAGCTTTGTTTGTAATTAAAGACACATAAGATGAGATGAGAATTTTGAAGCTGTAGAGATCCACTGGGCTTGAAGATTGTAACTGGTTTGAACATCAAATACAAATATTTGATTTATGGGATCTTGGTTGATGTCAATGGTGATGTGTTTCTCACTATAAATTATTATTCTTATTGTTTCCATTCTGTCCACTTTTCTCCGATAAAGAAAAACAAACATAGATTAGGATTTACTTCTGAAGTACCCTAAGTCTCACTGATAAATCTTTATCCTTATTTTTTCTGCTAATTTTTTATTTAAATATGATTCAATAGAGTATAACGAGTGAAGTGTTGGTAAGCCCATATTTCTTGAGTACAACTTGAGATGTTGTCTTTGGATGTTCTTGATAAGTTTTCTAATTAAATATTGAGCTAGAGAAGTCTATGGTTAGCCTTGTCCTCTAGTTTCTTCTCCAACAGTTGCTTTGAAAAGTTCCCTTAAGAGTATGTTGAAAGCAAGCTAGTTTAAAAGTACTTACCTGATCTTAGACTACTTTTTATGTTTATCATGAATGTTTTCCCTTTGAATATGATAAAAGTAGGCTAATTTAAAAGTCTTTACTTTATCTTAAGCTATTCTATGTTTTTAAATGTTTTCTCTTGAAAGAACATCAAAAGCAGGCTAGTTTCAAAATACTTATCTGATCTTAGGTTACTTTTGTGTTTCTCCCCTTAAGTGCATGTCAAAGGCAGACTAGTTTAAAAGTACTTACCTGATCTTAGACTGTTCTTTGTTTCTTCATTTGTTTTACTTCTTTCACTCCATTTCTTATTGTTTCATTCCACAAATCAACTTAAAGAGATCCTTTGACATAGATGACTTGCCCCATGGACCACTTTTGAACCTTGCTGTGCAATTAAATCCTCTTATGAATCCATAGCCCAATGGATTGATGTTGTTCATTGCTTGTCTTATCAACTGAAACATTATTTCAATTACTTACACCTTCACCCTTCATATACACTCCCTTCATCTTCGTGTTATCCTACCCAACCAAACAAAAAAAACAACCTTGTTCTTCATAACTAGCCTAAAATCATACTTGAAGCCTTAAAAATCATATCTTTGAACACATACATAGAGAGATCCCTCTCTGAATCTAGGATGGCTAGGTCCTCAGATTCCAAAGTGGTTTGATGTAGGCTCTGCAGCGTTTGTACTTGAAAATCTTGCAAACTACGGGGACCTAACATACTGGTGACCATATTGGGGAATTCTGAGTAAAATCCTTAAAACAAAACGCTCAGTGTTCACCTAATTAAAATCTGTTTCTTCAAGAAATAACAAATCAATTGATGATCATGATAGGATTTGTCTGAAACAATGTCAAACTAAGTAACCTTAGGATTCTAATAGACCCTTATCAAACCTTGAAGAGATCAGCTAGTAAGCCACAAAGTGAACTCTGTTGGTCTCATCATCGTAGCTAAGTGCTGAAAAAAATTTAGGACACTCTCATAACCTATAGAACTGTTAAAAACTCAGAAAAACCAAAACATTTCAGATTGGTATTAAAATAAATTACAGGTGGTGGACCATAAAACATTTTACCTTCCAAAGCTAAAAATTTTCACCTGGTGACTCCAGAATTCCGAATTGACCTAAAGACTCCACTAGGAAACCCATTACTATCATAAAATCATACAAAATTAGTTAATGAAACTTTTGAAGATTAGGTTTTCTTGTTAAAAGATCAGTTAGCCTACTAAAGATTGTCATACTTGGTTAGAATTTTCTTGTTATTGGGTCTGAAAACACCACATAGTGGCTTCTAAAAGAATTCATACTAGAGCCCGTCCTAACCAAAATCCTCCTGATATAGTTGATAATCCAGAAAGTATACTTAGGAAATCTCCTAAGTCTAAAACTGCAACTATTGTTAGACCAGTCCATAGAGCTAATTCTGTTCCCAAAAACCTTACAATTGTACAAGATTCACAAGTTGACTTAAGAAACCCATTCAGAACTAGGTTACTTGATGATATAGATCAGATAGACTTTGAGCCTTCACACTCACCCCAACATAGTGGTGAAAACACTGTTAGTAGAGAAACTACCCCACCTGATTTGCATTTCCTTCATAATTTTGGTTTCTCTCATCCAAGATCTGCTCAACAGTCTCTTGCTGTTCCATCCACTTCTATTATCCATACACCCACTATTCAAACCACCCCATTCCATCAACCCCCTCCTATCATACATCCTCCACCTGTAAACCCCCCATTTTTTCCACAACCTCCTATCATGGCAACATGGTATGCTCCCTTAGTCCTTCCTTTACCTTTAGTCAATCTGCCACAAGACTATCAATCCAAGATACCATTATATGATGCCAGTGGCACTACTACGACTTCACAACATGTGGACAATATGAATGACTATTTTGATAGAAATGAGATTGATGATGAAACTTTCAAACTCAGATTGTTTGCTCAAATCCTAGGGGGAGAAGCAAGAAAGTGGTTCAAAGGCTTAACCCATCATAGTATTAATGACCTTCAAGCTCTCCATCAATCATTCCTAAACAAATGGGAAGTTAGAAAAAACCCTCTCCAAATACTTTCAGATTACAGCAATCTCAAAAGAAACACGAGAAAGTGTTCAAAATTATTGCACTAGGTTTAATAGTGTTTATAATGCACTGCCCCCAAACTTGAAACCTCCTCAAGGCTCAGCCTTGGCAAAATTTCCTAAAGGATTTGATCTTGAAATGGCTTATCAACTAAGAGAAAGAGACCCCTTGACTTTAGAAGACATGCAGAAATGAGCTCTTATTGTGGAAGTAAATATGATTAAAAAAAGGGCTAGGATGAGGAATGAAAAGAAAGTATCATTTAGGGAAGAATCTGCACCTTCCACATCTAGTTCAAAAATGGAGAGAATGATGGAAGAAATGATGAAGAAAATGAGCATACTTGAGAGGGCACAATTCAAAGAAAATAAAATAGCCCCCAAAACAGAAATCAATCTCAAAATCAGAATCAGAACTTTAGGAGAAACCAACCTCAAAACAGACAAAGAGAGGATGATCAGCAGATCAGACCTCCTTTCCAAGAAAACTATGTGAATGAGGATGAAGAAACCAATTAACAAACAGATGATGACAACATGAACATTATGGGAGTAAGCAATGAGGATTCTGATATCCTCCATGAGAGAAAACAAGGTCTATATACACCCTATGATGATAGAAAAAAACAAACTGATTATTATGAATAATACTTTGAAAATGCCATCATAGGATCACCTAAAAAATATGACCTAAGAAGTAAAAAGAATCAAGAAACTCCCAGAAACAAAACCTTTGATAAATCTGCCAAGAATAGCCGTGAAAATGCACCCAAAAAGGCAACAAAATTCATAAAACAGTGGCTGTAAATTTTGATTTAAACAAAGGGAAGAACTCTCTAACCACTGAAAAACAGAGTGTTAACCCCAGTAGCACTAGCACTTCAGATAATTCTCTTGAAAAAGCTATTCCAACTGTTGTAAATACTAAAAATCAACAAGCTAGTTTTGCTAAACAAGGAGTGACTAACAAGGCTGAATCAAACACTTTTAAAAATCAGATTCCTTTCAACCTAGAGAGTGAAATTTCCAAAATCGAAATCTTTGTCCCACTTACTGAGTTGGTCACCCAAAATGTATATAGAGGCCAAATTTTTAAAGCTTTGAACACAGAAGATGTTCATGACATAGTTAACTTAAATGATGATACGCTAGAGCTCATTTTTGGACCAAAAATTCAAGGAAAATTTCAAGTAGGAACCACCCATCTGTTTTACAACAGTTTGAACATACATGATAATATTTTGCACAATTCCATGCTTGATTTAGGAGCATCACACAACCTCATGCCCAAGGTAATTATGGAAAGATTAGGCTTAGAGGTAACTAGGCCCTACAAAGATTTATATTCCTTTGATTCAGGTAGGTGAGATGCCTAGGCCTAATAAAGGATCTGTGTGTTACCTTAGCCCAAATACCAGCCAAGAGCTTAGTGATGGACATTGTAGTGGCTGATATACCCCCCAAATATGGCATGCTTCTTTCAAGATCATGGGGGGCTAAGTTGCAAGGAACTATGCATATGGATATGACTTATGCCACCATCCCTGTCTTCATTCAACCTAGAAGACTATATAGGGAAACACACATGAAATATATGATGAGTAACCAAGAAAGACTAGAGAATTCTCCTCTCTATTCCATACATACTGAGCTTGACTCTTTCATTCTTTTCAATGATGATATTACCAAAGAGCAAGAGTTGGTCTATGAAAAACCATCAAATGCTATAATCACTTCACATGCAAACATAGTTACAGAAATTGATAATGAGGAAAACAAAGAGGAAATTAAAAAAAAATTTGCCGATTTAGAAATTTATAGCAAACCGATTAAAGGTCTTGAGGTCCAAAACAATCATAAACATAACGCAGGTCATGAAAATCAAGGAATAACACCTCAAAACATCGAAAAATTTGAGGAACCAAACTCAGAAAAGCATAGTGCAGACCCTTGTATAGAACAGAAAGATGAAGAAGACAGAGAGCATAACAATAAAAGAAATCACAAACCTAAAGGAGTAGGCATATGGTTACAGAACACTGAAAACAATCATGCCGAGGGGCATTCCTATAGATTAAATTTTCAATGTACCAATAATATAGCTGAGTATGAAGCTCTCCTTTTAGGCCTGCATTTATTGAAAAAATTAGGGGCCAGAAGGATAAAAGTTCATGGAGATTCTGAGTTGATTATTAGGCAAGTAAATGGGGAATATAGTGCCAAACATCCCAGACTTAGAGCATATAGAGATGATTCCATGGACTTAATAAAAACATTTGATGAATTTCAACTTATCTTTGTCCTAAGAAACCAAAATACCCTTGCCAATGGTTTAGCCTTTGCTGCTAGAACTTGTATAACACCTTATGAAACCAAGCAATTCACCACCCAAGTCAAATTTAGACTAGCTGTCCCAGATAATGAAAAATATTAGCAAGTTTTTGATGGAGATAAATGAATTTGAAACACCACACTCAGATTCAAATTTTGATGAATACTGTCCTGATGAAGAAAACCCACTTACTAAAGAAGAAAAGTCTCCTGAGATTGCAGAAATAAATCTGTTAACATATGAACCCAAATATGTGACAAAAAATAGCACATATTTGGAAAATGCAGATGTAGAAGTACTGCAATCCAAAGACCAAAGCTTGCCAAAAGGGATAGTCCCCTTAGAAGAACTATTTGACTTGAATGATGTGGCCAAAAAGCCAAAAATAGAGCCCATAGAAACTAAAGTGGATAGAAACCATCCCCTCTAGGAATGCCATGGACTCAGTCATCATATCATTCCTTGAAAACCATCTACTCTCTAGATTTGGTTGTCCTAGAAAGATCATAACTGATAGTGCTGATGCATTTGGGTCTAAAAAGATGGTAGAATTCTACCGGAAGTATCAGATTATATTGGGTCATTCCACAGTTTATTACCCTCAAGGTAATGGGATGGAAGAATCATCAAATAAAATTATGGTAAACATTATCAAGAAGTTGCTGGAAGATAACAAGAAATCATGGCACAATAAGCTAGTAAATGCTTTATGGGCAGACAGATTAACAGTTAAGAATTCAATTGGGATGTCTCCCTACCAGCTAGTTTATGTAATTGATGCAGTATTCCCAACCAGTTTAGGAGTGCTAGTAATGAAGCTGATCCAGGAAGTACAGTCTGAAGATGATGATGTAACAAGAAGAATAAACTAGACTATACATTTACAGAAAACTAGAGAAGAAGTATACATCATAGCACATCAACTACAAGAAAAAATTAAGAAGCTATTTGACAGAAAGACCAAGGCAAGTGATTTCAAGATTGGTGATAAAGTTTTGAAATGGGATTCAAGAAGAGAAGATAAGGGAAAACATGGGAAATTTGATAACTTATGGCAAGGCCCTTATCTTATCCAATCTGCTATTGGAAACAATGCATTCTTTCTGCAAGAATTATATGGAACTGAATACTTTGGAGGTCCTGTCAATGGCAGGGTTCTCAAACATTATTACAGTTAACTGATATTTTACTTTCAAGTCTTTTTATTCATTGTACATAACACTGTTTTTGAATTTGAAAAAGGAAAATACAAAAAACACAAAAGTAAAAAGAGGGCAGAAAGAAAACAAGAAAGGTACAACCCCATACCAAAAAGAAAAGAAAATATGAAAGTGTGCAAGCTTAAATGCCACTCCCAAAAACAAAATTGCTATTTTAGTCATATAGCCTAATCATGACTAAAATAGATTTCAATTTTCTGTTGGTAGGTTAGTGAAAAAGATTTTCCAAAATGTTCAATCTTGGTTTATCAGTAGATTAGATGAGGATAGAAAGAATGGCTCTAATCAGACCAAAATTTGAGCCAAAGAAAAAGAAAGAATCGGTTCTAATCTGCTCAAAAATCTAAACCAAAGGAAGAAAAGAATAGCTCAAAAAGATCAAACCAGAGCTGCAAAAAGAATGAAGGATGTTTAAAATTTTCAGATTTCAAGCCTTCATAGTTTTGTTTCAATTTTTCGCAAATAAAGTCTATGTGTAGCTTGTACATACAGCCATAGACATCATGGAAAATCAGACAACCTAATCCTTATTTGACTATGTTTAAATTTTTGTTTTAGAGGATAAAGAATAAAATCTTCCAGACAATCTAATCCTGGCAAATAATAGCTTAAGTAGAGAATTTATGAGTTCAAAAGTATAATATGAACTCATGGGAGAAATAAGGGTAGATGTAGGTTAGTTTCCTGCTTAAAAAAAATAAAAATTCGATGTTAAAGGTTTGCAAGTCCAAATGCACCTTCTGAAGAAAAAATGTTAGGAAGTAGGTTGTGCAGGTAGAATGATTGGGAGAATTTTTTTACTGATATGAAATACTGATCATCTTTTCTAAAGTAGCATAATCATTGAAGAAGAGGTTTTCATGGATAAAGGCACAAGTCTGTGCATCCCAGAGATCAAAATCTGAAGTTCTTGACACCTTCAAGGAGCTACAATCCCCAAGTGGAGCCACTATTAGCCATTAGTAAATTTTGTTTCAGCAAATGATGGCTAAAACAAGTCTTTAGTTTGCAAGAAACAAGCTTCCTATGAAAACTTGTGACTTCTTACAGCCTCTTTGTGTCCCTTGTCCAAAAAGCCCATTTCCTTGATTTTCCCACTTCCAAAATCCACCAAGAAATCTTGCTGATATCAAAAGAGACTGTTATTTTAGGTTTTTTTTCCATCATTTTCTAAAAACCCATTTCATTCATTTTTCCCTTTCATTTATCCTCCATTTCCTTAGAAAAATCCATGTTTTACCATCCATTTCATCGAAAAATTCTTTTAAAAACCATGACATCCCCTTTTTGGTTCAAAACCCTTCTCTTTGACCCTATCGGAACTTAGAAAAATCTCAAAAAACCCCAAAAAACGCATAAAAACCTTTTCCGCCCTTTTATAGGCCTTAATCCCCCTTTTCTTAAAGCCCTTGGCCCCTTTTTTTTGCCACGTAATCCAGTCTCGTGACCAAAGCACTAAGCCCTGTGGCTTATCGACCTTTTTTCTTTCATCGCAACCTTTTTTCCTTTGAAAAACTTCTTTTTTCCGATTCGAAGGCCCTGATCAAAATCATTGCATATCAGAAAAATCACTTTTCATATGCCTCAGATCCTTGTCTCGCCGATATGTGATAAGTCCTTTCTGGCTTAGCTCCCAGTTCCTTTTTTCGTCATATGGGCATGCGCTCGTGACCGGGTGCTAAGCGCTCATCGCATCACAATTGTTTTATCGCATCGGCACTGTTTTTTTTACATTACCTCACTCCCATTTCCCCCACTGATGCAATAAGCCCCTCCTTCCATCAGCCCCTAGTCACGTATACCGCCATATGACCAGGCCCCACCCCTATTTTTTTAAGCCCCCATCGCATCGCGCCATTGGCTTTTCCCTTTCCCCTTTTCCCTTGTCTTGTGCTATATCGATCCGCCGATGCGATAAAGCCCCTTCTCCCTCCGCCTTCCTCTCCCCTTTTACCCTCCATAAAACCTCATTTACCCCATTCTTTTAAGCCCCTTCCCTTATTATCTTCTACCCCCTGCGCCCTTTGTAAAAAACTTCATTCCCTTTGTATTTTCGCAGAGCCTATGGTTTTTCGTTTCAACACTAAAAACCACGTTTCCCCAACCTAGAAAATCCGTCCCACTACCCGAAAAATTAGCTGACGTAACACCCACGTCATCACTCTGGGCCCACCTCTCACTACCTTGCCACTCCCCCAATCCCATGCTGCCACCTTTCCTCCACTTAACGAATCCACCGAGCACCTCTCTCCATCGCGCTTCCCTGTAGCTGTTGGATCTTCCCCCCAGATCCAACAGTCTACAATCAATATCGCGCAAATTTCGCTCTCGGATTTTAACACTCCAAAATCATGCGATACCAGCGGTATCGAGAAATCCATGCGGCACAATACAATTAGATCACGTTCGATTCGGCCGAAACCATTTACCACTACAACATCGCGTGAAAACCACCCATGGTATTTCAAAAACCACCAATTCGCATTTTCACTCCAATATTCAAAATTCAACATGTTTTCGCAGGTTTTTCCCGCAGAACCTCCTTCGCCTGCATTTTCCCCTCCCTACTGCTCTTTCCTCTCTCCGCCAACATCTATAAGAAGTTTATCCAATGCTGCAGGATTTTATTTAACTATTTGTTTATGTTGCAAGTTTTTAAAGGCATCTTAAGCATTGAAAAGTCCTCCACAGCTATCTCAGTAGCGGAAACCCCCCAGGATGACAATCCTTGGGGCTTAAAGTGTTAAAGGAGGTTTACAGGGTTTATGGGTGTTTATCAGTGCTCTATTAAAACTAATAAAACAAATGAAACCCTCAAGATGCCCATATACATGTTCATAGAAAAGAAGGGATATGCATAGAGACAAAGGATTAATAGTGAAAAGCACAGTTAAAATAAGGGATTAAAGGTTAATCCAGTCAGTAGAAAGGACAAAAGCCTTAAAGCACAAATTAAAAGATTAATATCAGTGATTAAAGAGTTAAAGAGACAGATCAGTCAAGAAAGCCTCCAAAATACCACATCATTGAGGCTATTACTCCTTAGAATGCCACCTGCGAGCTAAAATCACCCAAAAAGAGTGCATATTAATTACATAGTCAGAGATATTTCTAAAGACAACTCAGCATTAACTGCCAACCTACCAAAAACCCTCAAAGTCAACAAAAATGACTGAAGTCAATGAAAATTAACGCAGAATTCAATTAACAGAGTATAAAACTCAGAAAACTTCTCCATTTGGCCCTTCAAAGGCTGAGAAGCACTTAATTTTTATTAATTGAACTAATAGACCCTTCTTACACTCCACCTCCTCATTATTCTATAAATACTTCTATAGAAGATAGTATAGGGGTTGGTCTCTGGATACTTGTTGTATGCAAATAGCTTTTGAAGCTGTTGTGGCTCTGTTTGTAATTGAAGACACATAAGATGAGATGAGAAGTTTGAAGCTGTAGAGACCCACTGGGCTTGAATATTGTAACTGGTTTGAACATCAAATACAAATAGTTGATTTATGGGATCCTGGTCTATGTCAATGGTGATGTGTTTCTCACTGTAAATTGTTATTTTCTTATTGTTTCCATTTTGTCCACTTTTCTCCGATAAAGAATAGAAAACATAGATTAGGATTTACTTCTGAAGTACCCTAAGTCTCACTTATAAATCTTTATCCTTTATGTTTTCTGCTAATTTTTTATTTAAAGATGATTCAATAGAGTATAACCAGTGAAGTGTTGGTAAGCCCATATTTCCTGAGTACAAATTGAGATGTTGTCTTTGGATGTTCTTGATAAGTTTTCTAATTAAATATTGAGCTAGAGAAGTCTATGGTTAGCCCTGTCCTCTAGTTTCTTCTCCAACAGTTGCTTTGAAAAGTTCCCGTAAGAGTATGTTGAAAGCAGGCTAGTTTAAAAGTACTTACCTGATCTCAGACTACTTTTTATGTTTATCATGAATGTTTTCCCTTTGAATATGCTGAAAGCAGGCTAAGTTAAAAGTCTTTACTTTATCTTAAGCTATTCTATGTTTTTAAATGTTTTCTCTTGAAAGTACATCAAAATCAGGTTAGTTTCAAAGTAATTACCCGATCTTAGGTTAATTTTTTGTTTTTCCCCTTAAGTGCATGTCAAAAGCAGGCTAGCTTAAAAGCACTTACCTAATCTTAGACTATTCTTTGTTTCTTCATGTGTTTTACTTCTTTCACTCAATTTCTTAGTGTTTCATTCCATAAAATAAACTTAAAGAGATCCTTTGACATAGATGACTTGCCCCATGGACCACTCTTGAACCTTGTTGTGCAATTAAATCCTCTTATGAATCCATAGCCCAATGGATTGATGTTGTTCCTTGCTTGTCTTATCAACTGAAACATTCTTTCAATTACTTGCACCTTCACCCTTCATATAGACTTCCTTCATCTTCATGTTATCCTACCCAACCAAACAAAACAAACAACCTTGTTCTTCATAACTAGCCTAAAATCACACTTGAAGCCTTAAAAATCATATCTTTGAACACATACATAGAGAGATCCCTCTCTGAATCTAGGATGGCTAGGTCCTCAGATTCCAAAGTGGTTTGATGTAGGATTTGTAGTGTTTGTACTTGCCAATCTTGCAAACTATGGGGACCTAGCATAATGAATTTAAAACAATCACAATAATTGCACTATCACAGGTCGATGTTTCTAAAAAATAAAAAATTAAAACCGATGCATGTCAGTTACTATACACCAGTGCGTTTGTATTCTTAAGAGCACTGGTGTGTTTTTATGACCTATGGGCACCACAAATAACAAAACCAATTAAAAATATCGAGGTGTTTGTGCAGTACGACGCACTGGTGCATTTTTGTGTCTATACGCATTGGTGTCGTTGTATGACCTATGGGTACTACACGAATACTGATATCAATTATAAATCTCGGTGTGTTTGTGTGACACTACACACTGGGGCGTTTATGTGTCTATATGCACCGGTGCATTTGTACGACCTATGGGCACCACACGAATATCGATACCAATTATAAATATTGGTGCATTTTATTCATTGACTCGACTGCCTATGACTTCTCTCTAGACTCCTTATATATATTTTTCATTTACAATACCATGGTACAAAACCATGGGAGCATTTCAATGTTCACAAAATAATCCCATCCCATTACATAATTAGGGGATTTGACCCACCCCAAATCCCCTAGGACTTAAAATGGACTCAGCGCTTCCCGCTCCTCTCCTCGATCTGTGGAGTCTTTCTTTCGTCAAGGGGATCTGTTGTCCAACAGACTTAAATGAAGATATTCTAGATGCCAAGATATAAATTGAATGTCTATGGGAAGGCATGCATCACCGTTCTTTATTCCTTCCTGAGAAATCATTTGTGCCTATTGATGCACAAATTCATGATATTTGAACAATATAATCAAAATATTTATTTCCTCCACGATAGTTAGATTGATTTTAAAATACCATCCTCACACTAGATGCATTTTAAGAGGGGAATATGTTGAACATCTCATCTATAGTCAATATAGAATTTTTAACCAAACCTGGCATAATGTTACACAAAAATTTGTCACTATCCCTATACTCCTTGTTCCTGATCCTGGAGGACCCATAGAGTGACCCTTGTGTACTTTCTAGGCATGGAATACATACCCCTGAACCACACTTTGTCTGCCAATTCATATCCCTTTACAAATTTTCTGGAAGATCCCTATAAAACCTGGTTTTCAAAGTCGGCACTTTGTCTCAGTGTCTCACCCGTGCCGATAACAAGAATTTTCACTGAGACCTGCGTCGATTGGCACTCTTTCTTAATCTCTGAGTCACATTGATCTTCTTTTGGAAAGTTTTTTAAATAGAAACGAAGCTTCTGTGACTAGAAGCTTTGCAAAGTGGAGAGATGGAAGTTTGTTTTGAGGATATGGCCGAGGAACTCCCCTTTAGGCTTCTTGTTCCCATAAAATATGAACTAATCTAAGGGATAAGCTTTTTTCCCATTATTTGGGGGCCCATACCCTCCTCCATTGTTATATAAGGAGACCTCTTTCACCTTTGCTACCTTAGTTAGAAGAAGAAATCATAGAGAGAAGAAGCAATTATAGTGCTATTATAGCTTCAGGAGAATAGACCAGAGTGCTATAAATTTTAGTGGGCCATGACCAATATCTTCCATAACCTAGCTCATATTATACTAGACACTACAAGGAAAAGACCCTCTAGCGGAGGTTATAAAGGAGGTTTTAAGTGTTATAAAATTGGCCAAAATTATCAAAAAAACATTTGCTACAACATTTGTTTATGGTTATAGAGGTTTTAGTGGAGCTTTTAACTGAAATTCAACACAACTAAAAAAAAATGGACGGTCGGAGGTTATTACGGATTTTTTTTTCATCGGTGCGCTACTCTGCCTTTAATGCACTGGTGCGTACATGTAGAAAGCACCCTGAGGCGGTCGAAGGAGAATGCACTAGGTCATTAAGGTACAAAAACCACACCAGGCGTAGTGTTGGTGATACAATGTACGGGGCCATTCTAATTGATCTTGGTATTTGTGAGGTGCCCATAGGTCGTATCAACACACTGGTCCGTAGACTTATAGAAACGCACCGGTGCGCAGTATCACACAAATGCATTTGGATGTAATATTTTTTTGAGTCATATTCTATGGTTTTGGGTTATAGGAGAAGGCTCTTCAAGCTGAGTGCGTGGAGACCTTAGGAAGTTTGCAGTTGTGTGAGTAGACCCCTGCAACTATGTGCATTTGGTGGAAAGTAAATGTATGCGAAGGATCTGGATATTAATGAAAGAATTTTTGGGATAGATATTAGTTTCTACTAATGTGATATCTTTACTTGTTATTTATGAGTACATGTGATGAATAATGGTTTTGTTCTATAATCAAATAGCGTAAATATTTTTATGGTTATTTACATTGTTTTATGCATGAATAAGTAATATTGCGTTGTTTGTTAGTAATTTCAACAGATGTATTGAACAACATTTGTGTTATTGATAGATCAGACCTTTGAAGCGCTATTAAAGAGGAAAATCTCTAAAGCCACAATCCATTGTCCCTCTGGATGTAGAAACCTAGTTCCAGCATCCCCTTATATTTCCTCGTGTGAGACTTTGGTCTGCACAAGAAAACCATTGCTGAAAGTGCTAGTAATAATGGGTTTTTTTGGTTTGCGTAGCCACATTTGCACCTAGGTCGAGGCCCCATCAAACCAACAAATGGGTCTGTTCCCAAGACTGGGATATGAGTGAGGGATAGTTGGATGTGGAATATGTCTAAGAAAGAGATTTAAGATTGGGTATATCTAAAAGAATGTGAGTTTGAATATTGGGTAGATCAGTATGAGATATTTTCAGCATCATTTTGTAGTGATTTGTATGAGTGGATATCAAGACTAGCTACGCAAATGGGGTGTTTCAATAATAAGCCAATTTCGTGGACGCCATATCTGATTGAGAAGCTGAAAAATACTGATAACAAAATCACGAGGGATATTTATTATTATATCAACAATATCCTTGAAGGGTTTATTATTGAATTAACGATCGAGAATTCTCTTTCTTATAGTGAAGAAGACTGCAAGTTATTCAAAATAGCCCTAGAGGTAAGTACCGAAATTCATTAAAGTTTTGGATTAAAATTCTCTTTTGTGAAAGGGATATACTACGGATGCACTTATATTGATTTTAGAAGAAAGATAACCTGGTGCTACGCGGAGAAGTAAAAGATTCATAAAAAATTGGGGTACTTACATTGAAACTTAATATCGTCTGTTATTTGGGTCTAAAGAAGGAGAAAGAAACACCACTACCCCGGGATGTTTTTCCCTGGGATGTAAAAGTCAGAAAAGCACTACATAGATTCCCTAACCTTCCACCCCATTATCACCCCATCCCATTATGTTCCTCCACCTCCACCTCCCCCATTCACCATGGCCCAACCCAAAAAGATTCCTGTGTTCAAGGGATTAGATGATCCTGAACAGTTTTGGTTTGTTGTAGAAAAAATATGGAGTTCAGAGAATATTAATCATGAAAAAATGAAGAATATGTAATTGGTTACAGTGTTGCAAGATAGAGCATTATCCTGGTACATCAAATATGTTACAACAAATTAAAATGCTACCTTGTATGATATGCAAACCACACTGAATACTGAATTCAAGAAACCAAAGTCGCAGTCCCATCGTATCACATAAATTAAAGAAATTAAGAAGATGACTATTGAGATGGTATGCGAGGTAGATCATAGATTTAAGACACTACTAAACTAAATTAGCTTCAATATCCCAAATGAACATAATAGATAATCATTCATTATTTCTTTGTTTCCACATCACATTTATCCATTGTCAGAATACAATATTGCAACTTAGGTTGAAGCGTTGAAGATCGTGATGAAGCTTGAAGCTTCACGAGTAGTTGGAGAAGCTTAGGAGTGAAATAGATTAAGACTCAGTTGGTGAGCTTACACATGGAGCTCCCATATCTAAAGAAGGGAAATTAGGTTAGATATGATATAAGGTTGGAAGTCTAGTGTATCACATGCAAAGTAGAGGGTCGCTATAAAGAGAAATTCCCTATTAATAGAGACTATTGAGGCGCTTGGATGTCGAGTCCATTGAAGTATGGATCGAGTGATAGGCCAAGTGTAGGGCCCCATGTATGCTGTAGCATATGCACAGTTGTAGGCCAACATTCCACAGACTATTTTCACCTAATGCAAAATTTTTCCAGACTGCCAAAGAAATTGTTATGAAATTTCTATAGTTTGGTAGGACACGATGAACAACATTGTAAAAGCTAAGATATAATGATGAATAACTATCCAGTTTTTTATAGAATACAGGTAGAAGGTCATGAAGCTTAGGGTTTCCTGACTACATGAGGAGGTTTCCAAGGCCGAGGGCATGTCCAAGGAGGAGGCTTTGGTTTTGGATGAGGGCATATCATATGTTACAACTACGGACAACCAGGACCTTTTGCCAGGGATTGTGAGAATCCTACTGTCGCTTCCTGTAGCTATTATGAATAATTTAGTCATGAAATCAAATATTTTCCCATTTTTTTAGCTAAAATGAAAAATAAGCGCAACTAGAATCTGACTCATAATATAAAAATGATGAGCATTGAACCGCGTCAATATGATCCTAGCGTTAACATAGTAACGTGCAATGGTTTGAATACTAGAGGAAAATGTGTGGAAGACATAGCATTGTGACAGAGACATGAGTATAGAAATCTGAAGATAATAATGTTGGGTTTAATGTGCACCGCGATAAATATACATTCATGGAAGAAAAGAAAACATTTATGACTCCTAAAGCTTTGACATCAACCGTGTAGAGACAAATATTTCCATTGAGGAATAAGCATGAGGAGAATACTAAAGTAAAGGAAGCTGATCAATCTATCTTGGAATCATTCTTGTAGATGTGTATGAAATTAATAAGGGGCTAGAAGGACGTAGAAGGGTTAGAAGATCTTCTAAATAACTGCGCTGGCTAGGGAAAGATGCAACTAAAATATTGTGCACTAAATAAAGTGTACAAGAAAAATAAAAGAACTGGCCAAGAGATGCGGTTTACTGTGCAGATCGGATATTGTGAGATCGATCAAGTCATTATGGATCTAGGATTAGATTCCAACGTTCTACAAAAATATACATGGGAATGATTGGGAAGGCCTAAGCTACAATGGTCACCAATTTAGCGAAGGATGGAAAATCAACAAAAATTCATTCCCATGGGGCGATTGTAGGGAATCCGTATAGAAATTTATGGTGCAAGCATATTGGTCGACTTTGAAGTCATAGAGATCATTTATGATAGTAATCCTTATCTTGCACTATTGGGTTTTGACTGGGCTTACAACATGGATGGTATAATTAACCTAAAGAATAAGTAGATGGTGTTTGAAAAGTATGGAACTGGAGTTTTTGTGCCATTATATCCTTTTGAAAGTGCGAAATATACATACCCTGTCCAACATGAGTATGGAGATGCTGAGATTGAACAGATATATAAGTTTAATATGTAGGATGAATACCGGATTAGTCCCATTGTGGATGGCATAATATGTTGGGAGCTCAATATTTCATGTTTTTTAGATTAAAATGAAGAGTTATATCATTGGAAAAATCTCATGCATGAAGTAACTAGTAAGCATTATGACAGGGTTACCTAATCTCTGTGTTGTGTCCAATCAGAAGTATGAAAATTTACTTATTATGATGGAGTGAGGAACGTTGTCTTGTTTCTAGAAAAACTTGAGAAAAATGTTCTTGAGGACCAGAGAAATGAAACTTTGGACATTGCATTAAGGTATATTCTAGCCCGATGGTGGGGCATGCATAGATAAAGTTTAGGAGGATGGAAGGAGTTCTGAAAACTAATAAGGATAAGGTTTGGTCATATCGATATGAAGATCACAGAGAAGTATGATGGCCAAAATGATCCTCACGAAAATTTATCTCACTACAGTGTAGCTTGGGGAGTTGAACCTCAACCAAAGTTGGTGCACATGTTTTTTCATTCCTTGGAAACGATTCCTCAGTAGTGGTATCTTGAAATAGAACTGCGCCATGATGCTATGGATTAGGATGAGATGATGGAAGGATTCTTGTGAACTTACAGCTTCGCTGATGGTTGGGAGTGTGTTAATGAGGCTCTTCAAGAATTTAAGGCAGAAGTATTCCACATTACCAAGGAGCCAAGGACATTAATACACCCTGATTGGACTTCACATCTAGAACAAGCTTGTGAGTGTTAAAATTTGAACCTAGAATAAGGTGAGGAGGATCTATGTGATGATAAAATTCCTGAATCATAAGAACAATGCATGGTTGCAAGGCCTACGGTGGTAATCCAAAATGTAGCTCAACCTGTGAGTACTCAACAAGTCAACATAAACTGTGAGGTGAAGCCCAAATTTACGAATATTAGGGACTATTGGGATGATGAAATAGTAAGGAAGGTCACTGAATTGTTTCATGAATACTACAACCTGTTCCCTACAAAATTCTCAGAATTGGAAGGCATTGTGGGTGATCTAGGAGTCATGCACATCAATTTCAAGACTGATTTGAATATGGTCAATCAGTTCCCCTATTGATTGAGACCAAGGTACAAGGAGAACATGAGGGAAGAACTTGAGGAAATGCTTAGTGGTGCCATCATTGAACTAGTCGAGGAATCTGAGTGGGCTAGGCCCGTGGTGGTCCAAGAGAAGAAGACTAATGGTGAGATATGAATCTGTGTTGATCTCCGCAAAATAAATGATGCCTCTATCAATAATCCATTTCCCGATGTCGTTCACATACAAATTATTGGAGAATGTTGGCAGAAAGGAAGCCTACTCATTTACTGATGGATTTCTAAGGTATCATTAGATCAGGATTGCATCAGAAGAGAGGATAAAAACCACATTCGCTACTAAGTAGGGATCATTTTAGTACATTGTTATGCCATTTGGATTAAATATTTCTCCCACTGTATTTTCCAGCGTCTTTGTCACAAATTTCAAAGAGTACATCCACAAGTTTCTAGAAGTGTACTTTGATGAATAGACCGCGTTTGGCCTATTAAATAAGAATGTCTCTAGTCTACGCCTGATGTTGGATACTTGTAGGAAGTATCCGATCTCCTTAAATCTAAAAGAGTGCATATTCTGCGTACCATATGACATTTTTTCGGGGCATATCTTGTGTAAACAAATATTGATGGTAGACTCTACGAATATTGTCGTGATTATAAAATTAGAACCCCCTACAAGTGTAAATAAGCCATGCACAACACTTGGACATACAAGCTATTACAGGAAGTTTATTAAGGCATACGCCCACATCATTGTGCTCATGGAGAAATTATTAAAGAAATATGTCAAGTTATATTGACATGACGATTGTAAGAAGAGCCTTGATGTACTGAAGGAAAATATGGTTACTGCACCCATTGTCGTTTTCACAAATTGGAAAAAGTAATTTCATTTACATGTTGATGCATCGTGTATAGATTTGGGAGTTTTATTAGCATAGCCTGGGAAAGGGGATATCGATCATCTTGTGATGTTTGTGAGAAGGAATTTGTCTAGGGCATAGAGGAACTACTCCACTACAAAGCACGAAGGGTTGGAAATGGTATATGCACTACAAAAATGCAATCATTATCTATAGTGGGTGAACTTCAAAATGTTCATGCATAATTATACTTTGAAATACCTGGTCAACAAGCCTGTGTTGGGGGGGGAATATTTTCTGATGGTTATTAATGTTCAAAGAGTATGATTTCAAAGTAATTTTCAATACGGGTCATTTGAACGCTAGACCAGATCATTTATCTAGGATTAAGGTAGGATAGTAACCAATGAATACTGAAGAAGGATTACCTAATGCGCAATTTTCCACTATCAAGGTTACAAATGATCATTTCCTCAATATCATTCAGTTTCTCTCTACGGGCCTCACTCCTACAGAGTACACTACACAACAGAAGAAGGTGCTCGTCGCGAGGGAAGCTGATTTTACTCTAATTGCAAGACATTTGTATAAAATGGGGGTTGAGGAGATCTTGCAGAGATATGTTCCTAAGCATGAATGACACAACATACTAGTCCAAGCACATGACACCATGGTTGGAGGTCACTACACAGGAAAAACCATTGTGCAAGATCCTATGAGTTTGATTATGGTGGCCTACAATTAATAAAGACTTGAAAGGGTATCGTAGAAAATGAGAGGTTTGTCATAGGACTTGATGACCATCGCAAAGAGATGAAATGGCACTGCACCCCCAAGTTACATTACAATCTTCGATCAATGGGTGATTGATTTTGTAGGACCGATCGATCAGCCCAGGAGGAAAATGGGTATATGGTACATTATTATTGTGACCGATTTCCTCACTCGATGAGCTGAGGCATAACTAGTAAATAATTGTACTGCAAACTTGGCGACAAAGTTCATTATAGAGCATATTGTGTCACAATTTGGGTGTCAAAATTTTTTGATGAGTGAATGACATACAAAACTAGTACTTAACACTTCCACAACTAAAGTTTTAGGGAACTTTGAATCTATCTTCATATCTAATATTGAATGTAGTCACACTACTACAGAAAATAAATCAACCTAGAGAAAACCTATCATAGGTCTGCAATGTTTTTCTTAAGCATGGATCTCAACATTCCACCCTTGAAACCTTTTGACAACTCCCTAGAGAAAGTAGAATTCCTACTACCCATACATGGATGCTTGGAAGGATTTCACTAAACACAATTTGATACCATGTCAAAAAACATACAATTATAAGTTGATTCTAAAATCAGGAGTTGAACAAAAAATTCTATGTAGTTAAAACCAAATACACAAATCAAAATAAGTATAGGGTATGTTAGCCTAAAAATACATACTATTGATAATATAAAAAAACACATCTCAACTCTCAAAAGTTCATATCAGTGTTTCTATATTAAATCTGAAAGCATTAAAACTAAAATGTTATAGCTCAAAAGCTCAAACTCTTGAACCACCACAGTGGTTCACCCTAATTATCCTTTATTGGGTAGCAAGAATGTAAAATGAATCTAGACATATGCACTAAGAATAAACCCCTAATCCCAATGCACCTTCCTTGCATAAGATATATGAGGGAAGAATGTGCCTCTGCTAGACATGGACTGAGGCATTCACACATGCATTGAGAATGCATGCCTCCCATAGATCTGTACCCTTGATAAGACTTTAGATGGCACATACATGCACCTATTCGAAATACTCAAAGGGGGGGTGAATCAGTATTCCTTTTAGTTAGTATTATTATTAATATTTTAGAGAATTATTTAATCTTCAATTATTATCAGTGTTTGTACAATGATAGTAGTAAATAAAAGGAACACAAATGCACAAAGTTTTGTAAGGTGGAAACCCTCTCCGGGACAAAAACAACATGAATTATTTTCTAATAATTCTTTAATATTCAACTCCAACTGAAAATAAAGCTTCAATTTCCTAGAATCTAGAAAAGCTTTCTTCTCCAGCTCCCACTGGATGGACGCTCCAACACCCGATATTATTCAGTAATCAACTGAACGGATGCCCCAACACCCAATGAGCTACAACTCACCATAGCGCCACCCTAACACCCTGAATTTTTCACAGGCTTGAACTTGTTGGTGACTTCATGCACCAGCCTAGCTCCACAATACCACCCTATAGAAGGATAAAATAAGAATGGACTCCTGTACCAGGGAAAATGGTCCACTTTATAATGATATAGAATGATGTAGAAGAAGTAGACACACTAGACCATAACCCCAACTATGACACAACAACCTAATGATGATCGTAGACCTCCCGACACTGCCTCTTCAACTCTTGGCATATAGACACTTGTACAATTTTTACAATGATGCATTTACAATGACTTAGTACAATGATACCGTTATAAAGACTGTATGCAGTGATGCCCACTTGAAGACTTCATGTAGTGAACTTATTGCTGCTATTTTGCACCTTGATTTCTGCTCTCGTGATGCTACCCTTTGTTGCACCTTGCTTTGCATTGCTGCCCTAGAAAGTCTAGTCCTTTGCATCCCTTGACAACATATGATCTAGATTTTTCTTGCCTTCTAGGATCTCGATATTGAATATGGTGTATCTCTATTATTTCAGATCCCAAATATGTGATTTTTAGTTCTGTAGTATTCCTCTAAGTCTTCTTTCCAATGCCACAGGTCTTATCCAATTTGGATTCTTCAAGAGAGAGTTATGCCCAATCTCTCACAATGACCTAATTATGGACTGGTTTAGTATAGAAAACTTGTACGTCATGCCACATTTTAGGGTTTCTTCATTCGGCTATGAAATTGATACAATGAAAACTACGGTCCATTCCCATCCAATACTCAGAGAGAGATTTATGACGATTTTCCCAAGGTCACTTCTTTGAGATGAAGTTCAGGAGCCTGCAAAAACACTGAATTCCACAGATCATATCTCCGAAAATATTTCGCACCTTGATCCGAAATTTTTATACGAGCTTCCTTAGGATTTTCGATTCATCTCATAAAAATTTCAGCTTCTGAGCCTTTGTAGAAAAAAATTTAGAGCACAGATGCCACGATGAGCTGTTTCAGGTAACGAAATCCCTACATAAGGAGGATATGAGGATCACAATTTATATAAATGCTTAGGTTGAGAGGGTATTTAACAAGTGAACGTGGGAGGGATTTTAGGAGCTTAAAAATTATTAATTATTTACTTTTCAATGACCCATGCCACAACCCCATGGGGCTTTAGCCCACTAACTAGGGTTAAAAACTTCAAACATGAATATCTATCAAACCATGAAGAATTACATGGTGTGCCATATATCAACAAAAACATCTTGACAAGTAGAAACCATAAAAAATATTCTTTACTCAGAATATAGTAATTTTTTAGGTCAAAATTAGCATGCAAGATTGGGGTAGCCCCTGGTGCTGCTTGGGTTTACATCAATGACAACCACTGATAAACAATCTTACCCTTTGGTATTGATGGCAACACAAGTACTCCCCCTGCGATCATGACACCTCTTCCTACAAATTTCTATCCCTCTTTGACATCAATGGAAAAGTGTAACTCCCCCTGACACACAACCATCCTACAAACCTGTGCACACTTCCACTCCCCATTTATATTATGAATAAAAAAATCTAATGAAAAATTGGGAGAATCCTAAGCTTCTGGCGAAGATATTCAAATGCTTCATGAGTAATCTTATGATCATCAACGCTTCCTGCCCAATCTACATCTGTAAAGGATTGAATAATGAGATTTTTACCCTTGGGATATGACAACCCATATTCTGTTTTTCCCTTTAGATATCGAAGAATTCTTTTGATGACAATAATATGTGATTCTGTTGGTGCTTATTGGAATTTTTCTACTTGTCCAACTTCTTGCATAACATGTGGCCGAGAGGTTATTACATATAGAAGACTACCAGTCATATATATGTACAACCTTTGATCCACATCCTTAGATGAGTCATCTATGCTCAATTTTCAACCTGTTACCATCATAGTAAGGATGGGTTTGAAATATTCCATTTTGAATTTATTGAGAATTTCCTTGATGTACTTGGCTTGACATATAAATATTCCTTTCTCTTGCTGAGATATTTGAAGCCCTAAGAAGTATGTCAGCTCACCAAGTAAAGACATCTCAAACTAAATTTGCATTTTTGTATAAAAGTTATTACTTAGTTGATCATCATTGCTACCAAATATTATATCATCCTCTTTAGCTATTAGACGCACTTTAGTTTCTTCATGCAGAACATATATGTCGTTAGGATATTGACTTGCTCTAGCCACAATTTCACCATACTTGCCTTTCCTAATTTCACATTTTGTGGAGTTGAATAGTATTTTGTGTCCTTGATCACACATTTGTCCAAAAATGAGTAGATTTTGATTCATGTTTTCAACCAATAGAACATTCCTAGATAGAGAATATTTTCTTCCGAGAGTGACGGTACCTTCCATGTTCATTCGTTCTGTGGCTTCGAAGATTCTTCTGGATGATTTTCAAGTCTACAGTCTCCGGCTATGTGTCCAAATTTTCGACATTTGTAACATTGAATATTATTTATTAAATGTTCAAATCTATTGATGTTTCATTGAGCCCTAGGAGGTTCATATTTTACAGATATCCTGGAATTGTATTGGTTCCTAGGGCACATGCAACATTCTAAATCTTTATGACCAAATTTTCCACATGAATAACAATAGCCATAAAAATTATGTTGGTACCTCGATGGAAATCTTCATCGAGGAATTGTCTTCCAAGGCTATTCTTGTGAATCTTATCTAATGAATTCTAAATGCATGTCAAATCTCATAGGTTCATTGTATTTTGTTGTAGAAGGTCCTACTTCTTCTTCTTTATAACCGAGGCTAGTTTCGTCATTGTAAGTTCTTTGATTGTTGATGAGTTCTTCAAATTCCCTTGAGCTATTCTCATAGTTTTGGATATTTTTTACCTTCTTCACTTCCTTATGCAGTGAGACTACTTCGGGTTCTAATGCTTCCCTTTCTTGGTTGCTTTCTTCCAACTTATTTTGAAGTGAATCTTCAATACATTTGTGTTCTTCAACTTCAATTTTGAGACCTTGAACTTGTTCTTCAAGAGTATTAGAACGGATCTTCAGCCTTGAGATCTTTTATAAGCTTTATTGCCTCCTCAAAAAATTATTCTATGGTCATCCCTTCTTCTTCATTGTTTGATACCTCTTGTTTAATGTGCTTGGCCATAAATAATACTCTCTCATTGGCATCTTCTTTGCTGCCATTTTCTTCATCGGATGATGAGCTATCTTCTTAGAGATAAAGTTCCTTTTGGATCCTTTCATTTTTCCTTTCTTGTTGAATTTCTTAAAGCCTTTATTTCCTTTTGAGTTGCCATCACTTCTGTTAGGACATTTTGCTGCAAAATGCCCAACCTCACCATAGCCAAAACATATCAATGGAAGTTTACCTTTGAATTTTCCCTTACAAATTTTTAGTTTTCTCGTAAAGTAAGCATATTCTTCATCTGAAAGACCTTCTTCATCATCTCCCTTTTCTTCAGACTTGCAGGTGAATGTATTTTCAATTGAAGGTTGTTTGTCCTTATTGGTTTTCTTAGATGAAACGAACAAATTTTCTAGATGAGAAGTACCCTCTTCTTCATCAAGTCTCATTTCATATGATATGAGAACTCCATGTAATTCCTCTTTGTTGAGTTTGTCCAAATTTGCGCTATATTCTAAGACTGATACCTTTGGGTTGAATCTCCCTAGTAACATTCTAATAATCTTTCGTATAATAGTCTTATCATTAACTGGCTCTCCCAATCCTTCTAGAGTGTTGGTTATTTAATCAACACATTGGAAGTATGCAGCAATGTTGCCATCTTCTTTCATTCCGAGTTGATCAAATTTTTCTCTATAGATTTGAAGCTTTTCTTCTTTGGCATTTGAATCACCTACATATATATTCTCAAGCTTTCCCCATACATTTTTGGCGGTTTTAGAACCCAACACCTTATGATAAGCAGATTCAATAAGTCCACTGATAATAATATTTTTTCTTTTGCATCATTTACCAAAATTTTCTTACCTTGTTCACCCATGGTTGATGTAAATCCATTTTGAACAGTGTCCCATACTTTGTAACCTTGTGCCAAGAGATAGACCTCCATTCTTCCTTTCCAGAGTGCATATTTATTTTCATTGAATAGAGGTACACCATTCTTGGTGTGCTCCATGACCTCCTTCTAGCTGTTAAACTTCTATTGAAGGAACGAAGCTTCAATACCAATTGTTGGAAATACTGAGAGGGGGGGTGAATCAATATTCATTTAAATTAGTATTATTATTAATCTTTCAGGGCATTAGTTAATCTTAAATTATGACCAGTGTTTGTACAATGATAGCAGTAAAAAAAAGGAACACAAATGCACACAATTTTAAAGATGGAATCCATCTCTAGGACAAAAAACACCTAAATGATTTTCTAATAATTATTTAATATTCAATTCCAATTGAAAATAAAGCTCCAACTTCCTATAATCTAGAAAAGCATTCTTCTCCAGCTCCAACTAGATGGATGCTCCAATGCTCGAGATTATTTATTAGTCAATTGAACGGATGCCCCAACACCCAATGAGCTAAAACTCACCCTAGCACCACCCTACCACCCTGACATTTTCACAAGCTTGAACCTGTTGGTGACTTCATCCACCAACCTAGCATCACCCTACCACCCTATAGAAGAATGAAAGAATAATGGACTCTCGTACGAGGGAAAATGGTCCACTTTTCAATGATATAGAATGATGTAGAAAAATAAGAAACAATAGACCATAACCCCAACTATGACACAACCACCTAATGATGATCCTAGCCAACAATGCCTCTTCAAATCTTGGAAGATAGAGACTTGTACAATTTTTACAATGATGCATTTACAATGACTTAGTATAATGATACCTTTATAAATACTGTATGTAGTCCTGCCCACTTGAAGAATTCATGTGGTGAACTTCTTGCTGTTGTTTTGCACCTTGATTTCTGGTCTTTTCATGATACCCTCTACTGCACGTTGATTTTCTTTGATGCCCTAGAAAGTATGGTCCTTTGCAACCATTGACAACACATGATATAGATTTTTCTTTCCTTATTTCAGATCCCCAATATGTAATTTTCAGTTATATAGTAGCTCTCTAAGTCTTCTTTTCAATGCCACAGGTCTGACCCAATTTGGACTCTTCAAGGGAGAGTTATGCCCAATCTCTCACAATGACCTAATTATGGACTGGTTCAATAGAGTGAACTTGTATGGTGTTCCACGTCATTGTTTCTTCATTCAGCTCTGAAATTGATACAACGAAAACTACAGTCCGTGCAATATCTTCCACTTTATAGAGAATTCTAATCTGATACTCAGAGAGAGAGTTATGAAAATTTTCCCAAGGTCACTTCTTTGATATGAAGTTCAGGAGCCTTCAAAAACACTGACTTCCATAGATCATATCTTTGAAAAAATTTCATACCTTGATCTAAATTTTTTACAAGAGCTTCCTCAGAATTTTGGCTTTGTCTCATAAAAATTTCAGCATCTGAACCTTTGCAGAGAAAACGTTAGAGTGAAAATTCCACGATGACCTGTTTCAGGTAGATGAATCCCTACATAAGGAGGATATGAGGATCAAAATTTGTATAAATTCTTAGGTTGAGAGGGTCTTCAACAAGTGAACATGGGAGGGATTTTAGGAGCTTGAAAATTATTAATTATTGAATTTTCAATGACCCATTCCAAAACCCCATGGGGTTTTAGCCCACTAACTGGGTTACAAAATTCAAACATGAATATCTCTCAAACCGTGAAGAATTAAATGGCGTTTGATATATTAGAAGAAACATCTCGACAAATAAAAACCATCAAAAATACTATTGACCCAGAATACAATATTTTTGTAGGTCAAAATTACCATGCAAGATTGAGGTAGCCCCTGGTGCTGCTTGGGTTGACATCAATGACAACCACTGATCAACAACACCCTCTATCTATCCTGCATATATGCCCTTGTGCCCTCATTACCTATTGTGTATAAGTGATGAAAGATATGTAAAATAGCCACAACCATCTACAATAATGGAAGAGGAAGGTGCCATAGATGGAACACAATTTTAAGTACAAACAAGTACAAAAGTAAAATTTACTACATAACTAACATTAACTGCTACAACGGATAAGGAATCCACTTAATAAATGATGTCCATTACATCCTATACATTACAAAATTGTCTACTAAATTCCCAAGACATAAGAAAGGTTTTTATTTAGCCTGGTTTTATCTTTCTGAAAGCCCTATCAAAGTGGTTTTAATGCTAATGTTAAATTCTATTGCAAAAGTAAAGATGTTTTAATCCACCTTCGCTTACATTGAAAAGAAAGTGACAAGGCCAAAATGTAACTATGTTTTTGGTGTGTCCACATTACACATTGATAAATATGTGAATCCATAATCAACACGAGTGTTAGAAACAAGGTGCTCCTACAACCTAGTGTGGAATTTTTCATCACAACTAACAAAATAAATTGAAAAAATGGCATCGAACATCTAATGAAAAATAAATTACAACTATGTTAATTTTCTAGCACAACCATCTACAACTATGTACTAATTATGAAAAATAGCAACACCAATTTCAAATATCACAAAATTATTTAATGAATTGACTGCATTTCAGTAGTAAACAGTGCATCATATTTTCATTATAGGTTGTATGAATTAAATGGAAACAACGGGTCCACAACAATAGACTGAATATTCTTGCAGCCATTACAGACCAATTCCAATCCATATACAACCTTCTCCTTTTCAATATACCATACATTGTATCCTAGCTGCAATCACTACATAGAAGTTACATGGATGGATATGAATCAAAGAAGTAAATTTGAAAGTAATTGAGGAATAGTATAGTATGTTGTTTGGAATCCAGAGAGCTCCAAGTTCTGAAAGAAAAAAAAAATATTGTCATTCTTATTTTGGGCCTATTGTTTGAACTAGAAAAAAGGGGGGTGCTTACCTCATCAAATAATGATTTTGTTAAGAATGTGATTGGCCACTCCTTGAAAGCTCCTAGCTGATCCATTATGATTGTCTTAATTTTTATAGGTCTCCAAACACTAATTTAAAATAGTCATCATTTTTTCCAATCCAAAAGCATATTTGAACTAGTCATTTCCTGAAGTAAACTTGAAATGTTTGAATTAGTCATTTCCTGAAGTAAACTTGAAACATACCTTGTATTTAACCTTTGGGATATTAGTTCACTTACCCACTTGTAGCATTAGTCCATGAGTCCTTGATCCACTCATTTGTCAACATTTAGAAAAATCATCGATCTCTGGCCAAGGTCGACTCCCAACTCAGGTCGACTTCCTATAATTCATTTTTATTTATGTATAGAACAAAGGCCCTGTTAATGTGATATAAATTTTAATTTTTTCATTGATTCGACTCCTTCAGTTAAAGTAACAAGTTCTACACTTTAGGAAAGGAACTTGGTCTCCTCACTGCCTAACTCAATCCATCAAGGTATGCCATGGGATATTGAGCTCCAAGACAATCCTCACCTTTTGAGTACTTTGTAACATATCATGATGCCTTCTCTTTCTTCAATTCTATTGCTACTCATTCTTACCAAAAATATTTAGAAAATCATCTGAACTCTTTTCTTCCTTGTACAGAAAATTTGACTTCACATAGAGCATAATTCAATCATAAGAGATATTTTAGCTTCATAATTAGAATGAAGGCTGGCCTTATTTTATTTTAATAAGAATTATATATTAAGAAATCTAGGTCCACGACTTAATCAAAAAAACCTTCTTCTTTATAAAAACATCAATTGCACATGTTTTGGCTCTGATGACAGTCCTCATGAAAGCTAGTGCATATATTTCGACGTATAGAGGTTTGGTTTAAAGAATTTCAAATTCTCTAAGAGAAATTTTGTCCATTAACCAAGATGAAACAAAACTATTTTTCGGCTCGGTTTATTCAACCATTGTAATAGATGTTCCTTATAATGTCCCTTTCCAAAATTTGTCTCTGTCGATTGCTCCTTTAATTTTGTTTATGACTTAGATACATATCTTAAATTCCTTTTTCAAAGAAATTTTCAAGAGGTGACCAAGGCTTACATTGAGATGTGAAATTGAGGCAATCGAAAATCTGCATTATACTTAGAAGGATATTAATACTTGCAACATTGTGCGTAAAGAAATGCCACATTCTTTCACTGTTACTCCCAATTCTTCTACCAAAACAAATAGCTAATTAACTTAATTCATAGCTCACTTTAGATGATCCCTTAGAAGAATGTAATCTAATTTTTTCTATCAAAAGAATTGAATATACATGACAACCTTTTCTGGAAGAATTGCCGCTAAATCTCATCTACATCATGTAATCGATTGCCTTGATTCATACAATGAAAGGAATGAACCCTATGATGAACAATTTTCATATAAAATTAGTAACCCCTTCTCAAATTTTCTCGAAAACTCAACATTTTTCAATCGTAGCAAGCAAACTATAAGACAAGAAGGGAATTATATAAATAATATTAATCTCTGCCAATCAGAGAAAGCTAGTTTTTGAAGGGAATTAACTAAATAGAAAAATAGAAAACCATGCAGGATTTAATTGAATGGAAGGGTTATACAATCAATTATGCATGATGGAATACCTAATTCAAACTACAATATTAGTCCAAAGCTGCTTTATAAAGGGTTATTATAAATAATTCTTATTTTCAAGATAGAGTGCAATAGAACCGTAATGTAGTTGAAAAGATGGGATTGCTTATTATATTTCTATCACTCAAAAACCATCATTAATTTCATCATTATTGACCCACACAAAATCATGTCATATTTTAATTGTAAGTGATGTATGTAGGCAAAGAATAGAATCTAGGTTTTTTACCAACCAGTCGACATTGTTTCGGTGAATTAAACCTTCCCTTGCTGGTAAGCTCGTTCCTCAGTAGTATAATATGCAATCCCTTGATCACATATAATGAAATCCATCCACGAAGATATAAACTAGCATTCATGTCTTTATATTACAATAAGAGCCCAACTGAAATCTTCCCAAGTCGATAACGTCTATCCTGTTATCAGGTAGATGTTACTAGTTTGATGGAAATTCAACAAAGTAAACCAGAAAATATTGAGAATTTAAAATGGAAAGCTAAGTGGATATTAATCTTTTTGTTGTTTTTCTAGAGTAACAACCCAATAAAAAATTATGGACAGCGGGAAATTAAAGATTCAATTATTCTTATATGTTAAAAATCCTTACTATTGTGGCAATCATGCTATAAAGGTGAGTTGTATGAAATTCAAGCACCTATCACAAAATGGATACTCCCATTGAAATTGAAATTTACAGCTTGCATCCTGTTACGGTCCTATAAATTATAGGATCTCAAGGTGATTGAGTATATTATAGCTGCAATTTCATATTGTACGTGATTCTCAATATTAAGTGATTTCCAAAAAAATGAAAAAGAAAAGAGGGAATGTTGAAAAAAGAAAAAGTTGAAAAGAATGAAAGAAAAGAAAAGAAAACCCCACAAAAGAATAATACTAAAAATTTTCCAAGTCAAAATGCCACTACTCATAAGCTTGTTTGCTCAATTCATACGATTTAAGCATGATTGAACACATGTGAATTTCTGTTAAATAGGTTAGTGAATAAAGACTTACTAAAGAGTTTAATCTTGTTAAGTCAGTAGCTAGGTAGAAATAAAATTGATTCAACAGAATAATCTAAATCAATAGGTGAAATAAGAGATAGGCTAGGATATATTTTCATAAAAAAAACTACATGAGTCTGCTAGTCTAAATGCACCCTGCAAAAGAAAATATGAAAAAATGATAGATTGGAAGAAAGCGTAGGTAGAAAGAGAAGGCGATTTTGGGAAAATATATGAAAGATTTATCCTAAGTTCCATTGCATATTAAAAAAGGCAAAAAGGATGAATGTTTATATCCTAAGTTGAAAGAGTTGATTCATTCAAAGGTATTTCAGGCATCATTCTTTCATTTCCCTAAGTCTTTCGCCTATGCATAGAATCTCGCTCATACATTATTCTATTTCTCGACCCCACCATCCACCCATCACGTCGCATTTATTAACGCCCTGCCACTTTTCCATTCATGTCAACTCATCCATATTAATATGATAGATAATATTCATCTTTGCCCCCCCCACCCCCCCCCACCATCCGAAATTTATTTTCGAGGGAGGGGGCATCCGAAGTCAGTAGTATTCGAATAGGACTGACAAAATACATGGTCGGTGCAGGCGAGTTCTCAGCCCCCCTCACCAAATCCACTTACTGTGCACTACCCCCTCTGAAAGCAGTATTCTCCACCAATAAACCACCCTCTCAGTCATTATCCTTCTGTTTATCCTTTCACGCCACCGCATCCACCCGTTGCCCATCCAATAAATTCTGCTCCCGCCTAAACCAAATTATATGTTGCATAATGAAATGAGATTAATTTTTAACCAACGAAACCACGCCATAGACAATGAGAAATTAGGAAAACTATAAAATATCTTCCTCCCTCCTATTTTAAACTTTACTACGCTCTCCAATTACCACCCCTGTAACAAGTTTTTCAATTTTTACAGGTCAAGCACAATAATCCCAGTTTTTTCTACTATTTCATTGTCTTCCTCACTCCAATATCACCTCTGTACTCTGTGAAACTACACCACCAATGAAATTAATCAATTCTGCAACCTGAACCAGTCATGCCACCCAAGAAGAGAGGCTAGGAACCCTTCAGTCCTATGATTCACACTCCTATTGACTTAGATCATGTTAGCCTTGTAGACAAGGATTTTAAAATCCATAATACCCTCTGTTAGTTACATGTTTTTGATTTTTATTGCTGGTTAGAAGATAAGTTGATAGATGGTGTTTATGAAATTTAACTGTGGGACACAAACCTACCTTACTACATTTTCCTAAAACCCATAGTGCCCCAAAGTTCATAAGAAGATGTTATGTGTGTTATATCCCTAACCATAAAGTTGTAATTGCCCCTACTGGTGAAGGTTTTTTCATAATTAATTCCCAATCCATCATCCGAATGATGGAGGGACCCTCAGCAGAAAACAAAACACCATTTTCCTGAGAAGGCCTTATAGACCTATACCAGAAGATAGATTTTGAAAAAAGAGACAGAACCCTTGAGTTTTTCTTGACTGCAAATACCCCTTTACCCAAGAAAAACCCCCTATATCTCTCATCCTTATTCCCTGAAAGAATAAAACAAATAGCCATAGTCCTAGCATATCTTTTTGGGTACTAATATGACCAATGGATAGATAAGGCAATTATAGGCCTTTTGACTATATTGTCCATAGATTCCAAGCCCTCTATCATGTTTGATTTTAGCAAATTCTTAGTTGACAACATCCATGACCAATTTGTGAAATTCCATACAGAGGGGTTATTTAAATACACTTTTGTCATTGTGTATATGTTCTTATATTTTCAATCAAAAAGGTATCAGTTTGCTATGAATACAATGGATGCAGATGGACACCCATAGTCTATCATTTTTTGGACCACCCTACTGATTAAAGAGAATGAATAATACAAATACAAGAATTTCATTGAGATATTTCTACATATTGCCTTGAGTATTCTAAATGGCACAGTTGAGCCGAAAATAAGTGAAGAGATTAAGAGAATTATGCATCTTTCAGATCGGTCCAAAATAACATAGTGGTATTTATACCATAATTATATAGAGCTGAGAGTATATGGGTGTGAATTTCCTCCCTACAAGTTGCCAAAATTATTCTCAATGAGGATTTTTGCCTTGGAATATATCAGAAAAATATTGAATGCAGATGATGTGCATTTTGTCTTAGAAAAGAAAAAATCACAATTCAGGATCAAGTCCAAATTGGGCCATTCATATTTAACAGCAGGGTAGCAGGGAAGGAAGTTGACAAAAGATTGAAAGAAATGAAGTTTTCTCCTAGCTTTACATGGTCTTATGACCCATTTGGGGTCATTTCAAAAATGATGGTGGAAAACAAGTCTACACCCTACATTCTGTATAAATTATATAACTTATGTGTTATATATCCAAGATTCTCCTAATCACACACTATTTTAACTTCATGCACAATACATAATCTATTCCACCATTGATCATCACATGCGGAAATTAAATCAATTGCAATGCACACATGAAACCATAAAAATTCACACACATATGAACGTAGTGTTTAACGGGAAAGCCTGAAGCTAAAAACCCCAAATATTTGTATATAATATATGTCATAGAGATCATGTAACAATCCTCATACAAATCTGATCATATCAAGCTCTCAGTACAATACAATTGCTACACACTAATCAGGCCCGATCTTTAAAATCCATGCACCGATCTCTTCCACCTACTAGCTTGCCTCTACTGCGCAATCCTTGCTGAAGAATGGCTTTGAATGAGTTCAAGTCCACCAAGCTTGCACTACGCAATCCTCATTGGCATCTCCACTGAGTGTTGGATGCAATCAATGCATCACTATAGTCACAACTGATAGTCACACTTGCTCTTTCACCTACCTCTCCACTGGTCTCCATTGAAACTGCCATGCACTATAGTTAAATGATGTATTCTTCAGTTGATTAATGAGTTATTATTTAGTGAATTAATTAACTAATTAATTGAAACCACTCTCACTAGTGTATCAATCAGTTAGACTAGAAACAACTAGCTCAACTGAGTCTAACCAAGTTAAACTAAATACAACTCCATCAACTACTGTCACATGAGTTCTAATTGAAGTCCTCATGCATTAGCTCCAGTAAACCCTTAGGAATAGCGTAATTCCTTATGTCCGTTGTTGTGCCACATCTGTGCACTTAACTAAAGTGCTCCAAGAGAATAAGATAATGTTTAGAGTCAAAATATTATTAAGAGCTAATAATATTCGACATATCTATTTTTAGGCTGGCAATATAAAAATAGATTCTGCCCAATATGTCTAAAAATAGAAGTCCATCTATTTTTCCAACTTGACCAACCATCCACAAATAGCATCCTGCAACTCATAAAATATGATCGACATGTCTAAAAATAGACATAGTCTAAAAATAGACTTTGCGCCAAAAATAGCCTGCGGACCCACTTAGTGAAGGCGACTCTTTTCACTAAGCTCATCATCTTGTTGAATCTCAACACTCCCTCTCAACAAGATAGGGATTATCTGCCACCCCGATCTTGTCTCTATGGTATTCGAATTTTCTCATGGTGAGCGCCTTCGTTAGAATATCTGCATCCTGATCCTCCGTGGGAATGTAAGAAAGCAACATGATCTTCTGCTGCACAAAATCTCTGATATGATGGTACCAGATGTCAATATGTTTAGACCTATCATGAAATACTGGATTAACCGAGAGTTTAATGCAACTCTGATTATCACAATATATCACAGTAGGATCTAAGTGCGAACCAAACAACCAGACCAGGATCTTCCTCATCCATATAGCCTCGCATGCAGCCAAACTTGCTGCCATGTACTCGGCCTCCGTTGAAATGAGTGCCATGGATCTTTGTTTCCTACTATACCAAGAAAATACTATAGACCAAATACTAAATATCCCTCTAGATGTGCTCTTTTTGTCCATTGGACTCCCTGCCCAATCTACATTTGTGAAGCCATGCAACTTCAACTCATCCGACTATCTGTACCACAATCCATATCCCGATGTTCCCCTGAGATACCTCAGGGCATGCTTGTATTCCTTCAAAAAGAGCTTGGTGGCTTAACCATAGCTTGTGAAATTTGGTTAATAGCATAGCATATGTCCAATCGTGTATTGACTAGATACATGAGCGAACCAACCAACTGTTGATAAACAATGGCATCCACTACCTCTGTCGATGTAGCATCCTCTTTCCTCCAACCACCAGAAAGAGGAGTGTTGATATGCTTGCATCCTTGCATGTTGAAATTCTCCAGTATCTCCTGGGCATACTTGCCTTGAGACACAAACAGTCCACCCTTCCGCTGCCAAATTTCCAATCCCAAGAAATAATAAAGGAGGCCCAAGTCCTTCATCTCAAACTCCTTTGCAAGATCTGCCTTGCATGAGTGTATCAATAGTTCATCACCTGTTAGTATCAAATCATCTACATAAAGTACAATGATTAGAAACTTACCCTCCACCACAATCTGGTATAGGTTCGGATCCGCCTCACTCTCGGCGAAACCAAGTTTGGTGAAATAACTATCTATCCATGTGTACCAAGCACGAGGTGCTTGTTTCAGCCCATACAACGCTCTTTTGAGCCTGCACACATGCGACTCGCTGCTGAAGATTTCGAATCCTTCAGGCTGCTCTATGTACACCTCCTCCTCAATGACTCCATTGAGGAACACAGTCTTCACATCCATCTGATGAATGTGCCAACCCATCTTCACTGAGAGAGCATGGATGGTCCGTATGGAAGAATACCTTGCGAAAGGTGAAAAGGTTTCTTCATAGTCAATCCCCTCGATCTGTGAGAAGCCGCAGGAAACAAATCTTGCCTTGTACTTCTTGACACTCCCATCAGCAGCTTGCTTCACTTTGTAGATTCATCTTGAACCTACCACTGATTTCCCTTCCGGCCTTGGGACAATATCCCATGCACTGTTTCTGATAATCGAATCATACTCTTACACCATGGAATCTAACCATGTGGGATCCTCCACAACTTCCTCGAAAGAAGATTGTTCTGTCATGATAAAATTTCTCATCAGAGCCATGTATCCAGTAAATCGATCAGGTGACTGTCTCTGTCTGCACTGTGATGTAGGTGTTCCTACATTCTGCGTTGCATCAAGATTCAATCGCTCAGCTTCTGTTGTGCGCTTCCGCCCTTTGATGTTTGGCGCTGCATGAGTGGTTTCTTCCACTCCATGAACCTCCTCTTGTCGCTGATCCACATCCTGAGGCTCATCTTTAGGAACAAGTAGCTCCTCATATGCATGCAAGTGTAGCTCCCTCTCAAGCGACAAATTCATGGCTTTCTCCTCTTGAAATTTGATATCCCGTCGCACAACAGTCATCCGACTGTCTAGAAAATACAAACGATAATTGTGGGGTGTTCTGTGTACCCAAAAAATATCCCAACCTCTGCGGTTGGCTCCAGCTTCTTCCTGGAATCCTTTGTCACATGAATGTAAACAGGTGAGCCAAAAATCTTCAAATGAGAAATATTAGGCTTCTTACTAGAAAACGCCTCTTCGGGTGTACTCATGCCAAGTACTCTATGAGGAAAACGGTTTTGCACATAAACCGCAGTGTTGCATGCTTCAACCCACAAGTGTATGGGAAGGCCCTGATCATGCAACATTGCCCGTGCAGTAACCATGATCGTTCTGTTCTTTCTCTCCATGACCCCATTCTGCTGTGGGTTATGAGGCACTATGAGTTCTCTTCGAATTCCTTCTATGCTACAAAAGTCTTTGACTTCGCTATAGATGTATTCACCACCATTATCTCTCCTTAGGGCTTTCACCTGCTTCCCCAACTCTTTCTCAACCAGTGCCTTGAACTCACAAAAATTTGAGCATGTCTCGCTCTTCTTCTTCATGAAGAAGATCCAGCACTTACGAGAAAAGTCATTAACAAATATCACATAATACTTGTGCTTTTCTGTCGAAGCTACTAAGAAAGGTCCACACACGTCTGTGTGAATTCTCTCAAGGATCCTCGTGGCGCGACTATCCTTCTCATGAAAAGTGGTCTTCACAAATTTTCCCAAAGTACATCCCTTGCACTAATCTGACTATGCTAGTGTACCCTTGGGAAACCCGGTAGAAATCTGCTACAAAATTTTCGAAGCGCCATGGTGAAGATGGCCCAATCTCCTGTGCCACAATTCACCCTCATCCCGGCTCACCACTACTTCTGCTTTTCCTGCCATTGCTGCACAACCATCTAACTGCAATTGATAAAGGTTTTTAACTTGAACCCCTATCCTTTGGGTTTCACCAGTTGTTTTACTGTGCACGAAAGCCTTTCCCTCGCTAAAAACAACATCATAGCCCTTGTCTTCCAACATCGCCACAAAGATCAGATTATTCTTCAATCCTGGAACATGCATGACATCCATCAATATGAAAGGTTTACCAGACTCCCTCTCAAAGGAAATGGTCCTGGTACCAGTCGCACTGTATCTACCATCATCGTGCATCTCGATGTGCACTCCAAGATCCTTCTCATCTAGATCACTAAACAAATCTTTGTCTCCAGTCACATGGAAAGATGCACCACTGTCAAGAGACCACACTGATCCCATCACAATTGAAACCAAGCATGCGATCAATGAAAAATGTAGCTCAAACTACAAGGCTAAGGCCTATCCAGCTGCAGATCCAGCAACCTACTTATTTTTCTTCTTCTGTGGACAATTAGTGGCGTAATGTCCATGTTGGTGACAGTGAAAGCACTTCACCTTGGAAAAGTCCTGCTTCTTGCCTTTCGCACCGGATTGAGAAGGATTTTTCTTTCCCTTCCCTTTCCTTACTTTTTCAGCCAAAGCACAATTTTCTTCATCTTCATTCTTCGATGAAGATCCATCCCTTGTACCTCGCCTTATCTCCTCTTGCACATGATCCGACCAAAGTTGCTCCCATCCTGGCAGTTTCTCTCGACCATTGATAGATTCCTCGTAGCTATGCCAACTCTTCATAAGTCCAAGGAGAGACAATATCACCAAGTCTTATTCATCAATAGCAACCCCCACAGTTCCCAGCTCATCCTTGTAGTGGACGAACTTCGTGAGGTATTTTGGTATACTGTCACCTTTCTCCATTTTTATTTTTCTGAGCTTGTTTATAAGCGCCAACTTCCTCTAGTTGCTCCTGCTTTGGAACAAGTCTGTCAAATCTTCCCACATCAAGAATGGAGAAGCTTTACCATGAATTCTAGACACTATGTGATCCTTCACACCTTCCAACAGAATCCTTCTACATTTTTCTATCTTCTTTTGCCATGCGTCAAGTGCAGCTGCATCGCTAGAAGCAGGTTTTGGAAGTTCAACATCTATGAACTCCTTCAACCCATTATCATCCAACACCGCCTCCATATTTTCCTTCCATGCAACATAATTCAAGCTTCCATCAAGGGCGTACTCCAATCATAATTCATTGAAAGACATTTCAATGAATGCTCAACTTCGACACCAAGAAAACATTGCAGCAAATTCAAATTCTACCAGCACAAAACTCAACCGCTTCAATAATTGCAATCTATTCTGATCAATATCGATCTGATACCATGTAGAAATTATATAAATTATGTGTTATATATCCAAGATTCTCCTGATCACACACTATTTTAACTTCATGCACAATACAGAATCTATTCCACCATTGATCATCACGTGTGGAAATTAAATCAATTGCAATGCACACATGAAACCATAAAAATTCAAACACATATGAACACAGTGTTTAACGGGAAAGCCTGAAGCTAAACCCCCAACTATTTGTATATAATATATGTCGTAGATATCATGTAACAATCCTCATACAAAGCTAATCATATCAAGCTCTTAGTAAAATACAATCGCTACACACTAATCAGGCCCGATCTTGCAAAACCATGCACTGATCTCTGCCATATGCTAGCTTGCCTGTACTGCGCAATCCCTATTGAATAATGGCTCTGAATGAGTTCGAATCCACCAATATTTCACTACGCAATCCTCATTGGCATCTCCACTAAGTGTTGGATGTAATCAATGCATCACTATAGTCACAATTAATAGTCACACTTGCTCTTTCACCTACCTCTCCACTGGTCTCCACTGAAACTGCCATGCATTGTAGTTAAATAATGTATTATTTAGTTGATTAATGAGTTATTATTTAGTGAATTAATTAACTAATAAATTCACACCACTCTCACTATGGTATCAATCAGTTAGACTAGATACAACTAGCTCAACTGAGTCTAACCGAGTTAAAATAAATACAACTCCACTAACTACTGTCACATGAGTTTTAATTGAAGTCCTTATGCATTAGCTCCAGTAAACCCTCAGGAATAGCGTAATTCTTTCTGTCAGCTGTTGTGCCACATCTGTGCACTTAACTGAAGTGCTCCAAGATAATAATATAATGTTTAGAGTCCAAATATTATTAAGAGATAATAATATTCGACATATCTATTTTTAGACTGGAAATCTAAAAATAAATTCCACCCAATATGTCTAAAAATAGAAGTCCATATGTTTTTCCAACTTGACCAAAAGTAGCCTGTGGGCCCACTTAGTGAAGGCAACTCTTTCCACTAAGCTCATCATCTTGTTTAATCTCAACACATTCACACTCAAAGGCCAAAAATAGATCAATTTAGGAATCAGAAAGAATGGGCAGAGAATACTTTGCAAGAGACAAAGGAGAAGGAAATATCTACTTCAAGTTTACAAACCCCTGTACCACAGAAAAAATAGCACAAAGAAGACAAGCAAGAAAAAATAGGGAAGAGGCAAAGGGAAGATCAATCACCTTTAGTGACTGATACTTTCAATAAATAATTCAAGATGAAGTATAGGAAAAGAGCCATGATACACATGAACATTGATCAAGGAAAAGGGATAGAGCAGGAGACCATCATCAACATCCTAGATACTCCAGGATCATCTCTAGTGAGAGGCCAAACCATTTCTTCCCCAACTACCTCAACTATTATGCCAAATCAGTAGCACGCTGTCCAAACATCCAAATATAGTGCGGCTGCAGGAGAAAGGGAGAAAAACTTGTTTGATACCTTTCAGGAAATCAAATTTAGGAATGAAATCTTAAATAATAGCACCTACACCCAATTCTGGAAGCAAACCTCTAGCTCATAGAGCATGTTATTATAACCTTTTGATTCAAAAAAGGGGAAAATGTACATGTCATTCCTCAAAGCCCAAATTTCAAAACCCAAGATGGCAGCAGACTACAAGCAGAATTCATTTGAATTCAACATAAAAAAAATTAATCCCATTGACTAGACGGAAATGCACAAACATTCAAGTGAAATGACCTCTTCCACCTTAACAAACACAACAATGAATTTGTCTAAGTTGTAGTTCTCCCTAGAAAATGTACAATCACAACTTAAGATGGAAAAGATCTCTTCGATGTCCAAGGATACAAGTATAAAATCCTTGAAATATTTGGTTGTAAGGATAGGATATGACCCCTCAAATATGCAGGCCGTGGAGGATATAATTTAGAAGAAAAATGCATATATTTCAATATTAAAGAAACAATCGAAAAATTCATCCACAAGAGACCCACTTAAAAGAGAAATAGAGAAGACAGAGACCTAGTAATCTAAAATGATGAAACTCATCATGAAGAAGACTACCCAAATGAAAAATATGGAGATTGAGATGGAAAAAATGGACAAGGAAAAAGAGCAGGCTACCAAACTTCAATTTTTCCTTTAGAGGTTGTGCCTCTTAAAGGAATTCCTACATCAACAAATTCAACAACTAGCACAGGAGATGCTGCAAATAAGCTTGCGAAATCAGTGGAAAATATGTCATTACAAACATGGTAAATCAAAATATTGCAGGCTCAATACAATATTTTACATGATAAAATGTTAAATAATGAGATGGATCATGCAACAAAATCACAAAGAAGTCAGAAGTAGATAGAGAGTTTAGAAAAATATCTAAAGGAATCATCCACTGGCAACACCTTGGCTCAGATTAAAGAAATCATATGGACTGGTATCACTAAATTCATGAATGAAATAAGGCCATATATCCAGATTTATTTTGAGCAAAAGGACCTGATTGAGAAAGCTAACAAGTCCATTTCAGATATAAATAATGATCTAGGAGACATGCCTGACACAACCAACAATATCATTAAGATTTTGAATTCCATAGATAGATATGAACTTGATGATTTGGGAATACATGATAGGACATAAACCATTTTTTAGGTGAAAAAGGTCCTTACACTAATGAGCTTGGTGTAACAGCTTGAGGAAAATTGTAATGGATTGGAAATTGCAGTCAACAGGTTCTTCAATAGAATTGAGCCATTAAGTAAAAGGAGCTTGCCTTCTCTGTTTGCTATCAATGAAAAAATAATGGCTATAGATGGTTATGTGAAGAAACTTAAGGAAATTGCAAAGGACAACACAAATTTTTCAAGCATTAAAGGTGTAATGATAGGGAGAGATTTTATGGAAGTTGTGAGTAACAATTTTTTCATCCACCATGAGATAAAGCATATCTTCGTGGTTAAACCCACATTTTCTAGATACACAGAAATGGATGAGATCTATCGAAAGGCAAACAAGATACTTCTTCCTGATGAGGATCGATGGGAAAAGATGTGTGACTTCTAGGAGGAGTGAAGAACAGTTATAGCCAACACGATGGTGAGCACAACAACAGTTAGATCATGCAACCAACAGTTATAACGTGAAACAATTATTTCCCAGACAGAAGTTCCAGATGTCTAGAAATCTTCAAATGATTCCACCATTTTGGAGCCCTTTGGTTTAATACTGTTATGTTGTAATTAATAAGAATATTGAATTTTTTGATACGACATCCTTTATTGAATTAGTTTAAATATTTCATGCATTCGAAGTATCACGGGTTGGAATCTGATCATTGTAATATTTTCTATTTGAGCATTATACTTTAGATCTACTGATACATCAATAAAGAAGACCATTCATAGGATAACAGTGATATATGTTACTGGTGATGTTTTTCCTTACTGTGTATTACTTTAATCTAATTGTAAAACATAAAGTGAAGAAGTAGATTTTTTATTTCAAAACCTTATTTTTAGCTGTGTTTGCAATATATATGTTTTCTTCTGAAGTCTGATTGAGAAATTCTTGAATTATTTTCAATCACTACTTAATTCACCAATCCTTTATTTCATAATTCATTTAGAATTAAGGATTCAGTAACTTTAACTAGCTTTTCCTATCATCACTCTTTAAAAAATTGATGCAACATCTATCTTTTATTTGACTCCATAGATGAGTGGAAAATAATTAAGTCAAAAATATCACCTATCCAACCAACCAACCAACCGATCAATCAACCAAAAAAACTAACAAACATTTCAAAACTATCATAACTAGCCTAATATCAATTAATGAAACAAAGCTAAAGTATACAGAGAGAGCCCTCTCTGAAGCTGGCAAGGCTAGATCCTAAATTTAAAAGTGGTTTGATGTTTTCCTATATAATTATTGTTGCCAATCTTAAAATTATAGAATGATAACATAGTGGAAACCATATTGGGGACTAACAAATTGAAAAAATTGTCATTGATTTCTAATTCTGAAACCATGGTTTGTATAACTATGTATAATATAATTATCTCATAAAGATTGGTTTCTTTTCATTTTTTTGTAAATATTCAGAGTGTGTGTGCTTTAGGTGTTAGTTCTGGCTCCCAAAAGAGCCTACACTAGATCTCATCCTGACCCAAATCCAGAAACTATAGTGGATGATTCTGAAGGACTTTTAAGGAAAAACTAGAAAATCAGATAATCCAGGGATAAATACCTCTCTTTCTAGAATAAAATATCCTCCTAAAAAGTTTGACACTATACAAGACATTGAATTTTACTTAAACTTAGAACAAAGTTTATTCTGGACAAAATATCAGAGTTGGATAGATAAGACAACACTTGATCCATCAATTTTACAATAAATTCTAGTTAGAGAAGTTTCATCACAAACTAAATATGACCTTTAGCTTCTACAAGATTTTTATGAACTTCAATATTTGGTAATAAGCTTTAATTAAATAGTCAAAGACACTTAACTTCAACAATCAGTTGAAAATCTGCTTTAAACGTAGCAGCTTCTGCTATAGCTTCTCAGTATTCCGCTATAGCTTCTTAGTCTGCACAACCTAAGTAATCTAGTCTCACTTCTTCGGTGATTTCCTCCACTTCTCGTTCCTTTCCTCCTAAAAGTAAACAAACCTCATCAAATTTGCTTCTTTCCATTATCCACCCTACTTCACCTACTGCTCAGCTTCCCCCACTTATCATTAATCCCCCTATAGTTCCTCCTCCACAAATCATGGCAACAAGGTATGCTCCATTGGTGCTACCTTCACCTCTGAAAAACATGCCACATGATTATCAGTAAAAAATTCCACAATTGAATGGGACTGGTCCTTTAACAACCCAACAACATATCAACAAGATGAATGATTGTTTTGACATTCAAGAAGTAGATGATGAGAGTGTTAAGTTAAGAATGTTTGCTCAAAGTTTAAGTGGAGAAGTAAGGAAATGGTTTAAAGGTTTGAATTCAAACACTATGAATGATCTTCCTGCATTTCATCAGACATTCCTTAATAGGTGGGATGTTAAGAAAAACCTTCTTCAAATTTTATTTGAATATGAAAGAATTATGATGACTCGAAGAGAAATTGGTAAGGATTACTGCACTAGACTCAATAGTTTATATAATGCAATTCTTGCTCACATAAAGCCACCACAAGGTTTAGCCTTAGTCAATTTCCTAGATGGTTTTGTGCCAGAAATGTCTTACCAACTCAGAGAGAGAAATTCAACAACATTAGAAGAAATACATAGGGATGCAGTGAGCGTAGAAGGCAATATGTTAGCAAAGAGAGCCAGAATGAGAAATGAGAGAATATTACCATAAAAGACAAACCTACAACTTCATCATCTGATGAAAAAACTGATGCCTTGACAAGAACTATATAAATAATGATGGAGAGGATTAGCCTCAACGAGAGGACAGTTCCTAGAGAAAAATATCTTGTACCTCAAAATCGTAATCAAAATTCCAAAATAAATCCTCCTCAAATATGACAAGGAGAATAGAGAGGCACATGTTAGTAGATAAGGCCTCCGTTTCAGGAAAATTATGCTGATGAAGATGGGGAAATAACTGAAGAGGTAGAATAAAACCAAATAGTTTTAACCGATGTAAATGAAGATGATACTGTTTTTCTCACTCGGGATGAACATGAATCATCCTTATCAATCCAAACTGATCTTGAAGCTGAATAATATGATGATTACAAACAAGGATTTGAAAATGCCATCATGGAAGTCCATAGATAGTACAATCTTAGGAGAAAGAAAAAATAAGACACCTCTAGTAAAAAAACTTTGAAAACTCTACCAAAAATGTCTATGAATCTGATCCTAAGAAAATTACAGAAAGTCTTAATAAATATGTAGATAATTCAAGAAACAAGACCACAGAAAGCCCTGCTAAAAGACTAATTGATATTTCTTCCAAAAATACACAAGTTGATGTCCCTACCACTAGTCAAAAAATAGAACTTGCCAGAAAGGTAGCTACTGAAAAATCTGATTCTTCAAACCTACTTAAGAGCCAAACATCATTTAGTATTGAAAACGAACTCGCCAAAATGAAAATTTGTATCCCCTAAACCGAATTAATAAACAAAATGTGTATTGGACTTAGGTCATGAAAGCATTAAACATAGGGGAAAACATAGATATTGTCAATTTGAATGATGATCAACCTGGAATTTTGTTTGGACCAGAATTTGATGGTAAACCACAAGAAGGAGGTGTCCCTCCATTTTATACCGGTCTCAATTTTCATGACAAGGTTCTCCACAATGCAATCTTGGATTCAGGCGAATCTCATAATTTAATGCCAAAAGTTGTCATGGATAAACTTGGCCTTGAAATTACTATACCTTACAAAGACTTATATTCATTTGATTCTAGAAAAGTTAGATGTTTAAGTCTTATTAAAGAACTTTGTGTCAATTTAGATCAAATCCAAGCTAAGAGTCTAGTAATGGACATAGTAGTAGCAGACATTCCTCCTAAGTATGGCATGTTGTTGTCACGCTCATGGGGAGAAAAGTTACAAGGAAACCTTCAAATGGACATGTATTATGCCACAATACCAGTATTTGGTCAAAACAGAAGATTGTATAGGGAAACCTTGATGAAGTATATGGTGAGTAGCCAAGAGAAACCACATAAATACCCCCTTTACTATGTTCATTCTAACCTTGGCTCCTTCATTATTTATAATGATGGAGACATTGATGCACAAGTTACCAAGGTAGAAAAAAAAACTCTATTGAAAAACAAGAAAACCCCATGAAAATTGTACAACTAAACAATAAAACTGATCCTTTTGGGAACATGAGTTTTGATGGCTCATGTGGAAAATCAGGCCTAGGGGCTAGTGTTTGGGTGATAAATACAGAGAATAATCATATATAATGAAATTCCTACAAACTTAAATTTTAGTGCACTAAAAACATAGCGGAATATGAGGCACTTCTCTTAGGGTTACAATTGCTGAAAAAGTTGGGAGATAAAAGAATTTCTATTCATGAATATTCTAAATTAATCATAAAACATATCGAAGGATAATATGCTGCAAAACACGCTAGATTGAGAGAATACAAAAATGTTTTGCTTAACTTTCTCAGAACTTTTGATGAATATGATCTTGTTGTCATTCCATGAAATCAAAATATGCTAGCTAATGGTTTATATTTTCAGCAAGCACTTGTAAGTTGCCTCATCCCAATAGACAATACACAGTGGAAGTTAAACACCATCTAGTTGTACCTGATAACATGAGATATTGGCAAGTATTTGGGAGCGAAAAAAATATTGAAATTTTCTTACAGTCAAAGAATGAGTTTGAAGATAGTAGTATAGATTTTGATTGTGAATTAGAAAGTCAAACTAATGTACAGGTTAGTATAGAAAAATAGTTTGATGTTTCTAATGTAAATATTTCAGCAAATAAAATTGTACATAAACCATAATTGGATGAAAAAGACCCCAAAAAAAAGGAATTTGAAGTACTCCAGCTTAACGATAATGAATTACCTAGAGGCCTTGTCCCATTATAGAAATTTTTTATTTCAAGGATGTAGGGAAAAAGAAAAAAATGGAACCCATAGTATCAAACATAGAAGAGTGTAACATAAGTAGTGAACAAAATCCCAAAATGATAAAAATATCAAAATCACTCCCTATTTTTATGAAACAAAGGTACATAGCCTTGTTCAAATAATTCATAGATGTTTTTGCATGGAGTTATGAATATTTCAAAGCCTATGACACTAGTATCATACAACGTAAAATACCAATCAAAGAATAGAAAAAACCATTTAAACAAAAACTGCATAGGATAAATCCTGTCCTAATGCCTTTGGTTGAAAATTAAGTAAATAAAATGTAAGATGCTAAAATCAGAGTTCCTATTAGGTATTCTAAATTGGTATCTAACATTGTGCCTATAAGAAAGAAAACTTGAAAAAATAGATTATGCATTGATTTCCGAAATCTAAACAATGTCTCCTTAAAAGATAACTACCCACTACCAAAAATGGATCACATATTACAAAGGTAGTGGGATGTAGTAGGATTTCTTTATTAGATGGTTTCTCAGGTTACAACCAAGTCTTAGTGCATCATAATGATCAGGGTAAAACTGCCTTCACTACTCCATGGGGAACTTTCATGTATGTGAAAATGCCCTTTGGGTTGATGAATGCTGAAGAAAATTTCCAGAGAGCAACGGATATTTATTTTTCTATGAAATTGGTAATTTTATTGTCATTTCTCTTCATGAAATTACTGTATATTCGAAAATTGATGAAGAACACTTGGAACATCTAAGACGAGTTTCTAAAAAATGTAGAAGGTTTGGCATCTCATTAAATCCTAAGAAAACACTTTTTGGTCTTAAAGAAGGAAATATTCTTGGACATATTATCTCTAAGAATGGTATTAGGATTGATCCTAGTAGGATTGAAGGTATGCTTAAAATCAATCACCCAAGAAACCTCAAAGAACTTTAGTCTTTTATTGGAAAATTTAATTTCCTAAGGAAATTAATTCCTAACCTTGCAGAAATTATTAGAAACATAACCAACATGCCTAAAAAAGATTCAGAAATGAAGTGGAATATTGAAGTTATATAATCCTCTGATTTAGTCAAACATGCATTAACAACAACTCTAGTGCTAATTAACGCATATTTTACCAAAGATTTCATAATATTTTCCTTTTCCTCTGAACATACTATTTCATTTGTCCTATTGAAGAAAAATAGTGAAGGATTTGAACAACCCATTGCATTCTTTAGAAAAGCTTTAAGGGATGCCTTTTTGAAATATAACATTATGGAAAAACAAGCCTTTGCATTGGTAAAAGCAATAAAATATTTTAGAGTATATATTTTACACTCCGATGTTACTACTTATGTTATTAATGCAGTGGTCAAGGACATTTTAACGCATAATGGACCTGATGGAAAGCGAGGAAAACAGATTTCCATAATTTTGGAATACGACTTAGAAATAAAGCCAACCAAATTGATCAAAGGACAACGACTAGCCAAAATAATGGTTGATTCAAATTTTCAGGCACTAGATATCAATATGATTTATTCATTGGATAATGAAGAGGAACAAGCGACTCCACAAATTGATGAAGCATTCTTAAATGCCCCCTGGTATGTAAAACTCTTATATTTTTTATTCAACTTAAATGCTCCTCTTGGCCTGACAAAAACAAAAGCAAGATTTCTGAAGTTGAAAGTAGTTAAATTTTTCATTCTATAAAGTGTCTTATATTGGAAATATGTTGGAGGTATTTGACTCAAATTCTTGTTAAAAGACGATGCAGAAAAATTTATGTAGTAGTTTTGTGTAGGTCACTGTGGTGGTAACCTTTATTGGAAAACCCCTACATATAAAATCCTTAGGTCTAGTTTTTATTGGCCAACTCTATTCCTTGACATACATAGGATGGTAACTACATGTCATACGTGCCAAATATTTGAAGGAAAGAGAAAATTATTGTCACTGCCTTTAAAGCCTATTTCTGTTGAAAGCCCTTTCCAACAATGGGAATTAGTTTTCATTGGTGAAATTAATCCTCCCTCCTCTGCCTTGCATAAGTGGATTCTTACTGCCACTGACTAATTTACCAAATGGATAGAAGTCACTCCTTCCAGAAATGCAACTGATTCTCTCATTATTAAATTCCTTGAAACTAATATCCTTTCTAGATTTGGTTTCCCTAGACAAATCATCACTGATAATGCTGCAACCTTTAAGTCCATTAAAATGGTTGATTTCTGTCATAAATACCAGATTAATTTAGGACATTCAATAGCTTATAACCCCCAGGGTAATGGGTTAACTGAATCCTCAAATAAAATTTTGGTAAATATCATCAAAAATATATTAGAAGACAATAAGAAATCATGGCATAACAAGTTGGTCAATGAACTTTGGGCTAACAGACTTACTACCAAAAAATCGATTTGCGTGTCTCCATACCAATTGGTCTATGAAATGGATTCAATTTTTCATTCCTCTTTATGGATTCCAGTCATCAATATTATTCAAGAAATATAGGATGAACCAAATGATGTACATAGAAGGATCAATCAAAATATTCAATTGCAACAATCTAGAGAAGAGGTCTATCAGAGGATTGAAGTTGTTCAAGAAAATATTAAGATCTTTGACAGAAGAAAAAAATCTAGTGATTTCAATCTAGGAGAAAATTTGTTGAAATGGGATTGTAGAAGAGAAGATAAAGGTAAACATGGAAATTCTGATAAGCTTTGGCAAGGACCATCCATTATTTATGTTTTCAGGGGAAATAATGCATATTTCCTTAAGGATCTAGATGGAACGGAGATATCTAGAGGTCCTGTCAATGGTAGGATGCTGAAACATTACTTCTCTATAGAATACAGTTTTATCCTTCATTGTTGTGAATACCATAGTTTTTATAGTTTGTGACTGGGTAACTCATTCAAAAAGGTTGAAGCCCACACAGAAGGCTATAATCCTAGATTGCTAAGCTATCATAAAACATAAAAATAAATCAGATGGAGACTTTGCAAAAATGGAGTACTCAAGGCTACTATTCTTATGTTCTTGACACTTCACATGGAGAAGTTCCATCCCCAGCTATGGCCATTGTTGGGGTCCTATAAATTATAGGATCTCAAGGTGATTGAGTATTTTATAGCTACAATTTCATATTGTACATGATTCTCAATATTCATATGATTTCCAAAAAAATGAAAATGAAAAGATGGAATGTTGAAAAAATAAAAAGTTGAAAAGAATGAAAGAAAATAAAAGAAAACCCCACAAAATAATAATACTGAAAGTGCTTCAAGTCAAAATTCCACTACTGATAAGTTAGTTTGTTCAATTAATATAGTTTAATCATGACTGAACAAGTTTGAGTTTTTGTTAAATAGGTTAGTGAATAAAGAATTACCAAATAGTTTAATCTTGGTAAGTCAGTAGCTAGGTAGAAATTAAATTGATTCCATAGTCTAATATGAATCAAAAGGTGAAATAAGGGATATGCTTGGATAGATTTTCATCAAAAAAAAAAGATGATTTGTGTCTACTAGTCTAAATGCACCCCGCAAAAGAAAAGATGAAAAAAATGATAGATTAGAAAAAAGGGTAGGTAGAAGAGAAGGTGATTTTGGGAAAATATATGAAAAATTTATCCTAAGTTGCATTTCATAGGAATTTTATATGTTTAAAAAGGAAAAAGGATGAAGTTTTATATCCTAAGTTCAAAAATTTGATTCATTCAAAGGTGTTTTGGGCATCATTATTTCATTTCCCTAAGTTTTTTTCCTATCCATATAATCTTGCTCATACATTATTTTATTGCTCGAACCCACCATCTACCCGTCACATAAGAGTTATTAATGCCCCACCACTTTTCCCTTCATCTCAACTGATCCATCTTAATCTGACAGCTAATATTCATTTTCACCCCCCCCCTCCCCCGCCCACATCATTCGAAATTTATTGTCAGGTGGGGGGGGCTCTGAATTCAGCGGTAATGGAATATGTGGCAAGCGCAGATGAGTTTGCACCATACCTCACTAAAGCCACTTACCACGTGCTACCCCCTCCGAAAGGGATATTCTCTGCCAACATAAAATGACCCTGCCAACCGTTATCCTTATGCCTAACCTATCGCACCACCTCATCCAATAGTTTCCCATCCAATCACTTCCGCTCCAACCTAAATCAATATGTTTCATAATTACATGAGATTATTCATTAACCAATGGACCCACACCATAGACAACATTAAATCGTGGAAAACTATGAAATTCCTTCCTCTCACCTGTATTAAACTTTACTATGCTCTCTGATTACCACCCTTGTAACAAGTTTTTCAATTTTTACAGGTCAAGCATAGAAATCCCAGTGTTTTCTATTGTTTCATTGTCTTCCTCACTCCACTCCCGCCTCTGCACAATGCAAACCTAAACCACCAATGAAATTAATCAATTCTGCAACCTGAACCAGTTATGTTGCCCAAGAGGAAAGATCAGGAACGCTTCAATCATATGATTCACATTCCTATTGACCTGGATCATGTTATCCTTGTAGAGAAGGATTTTAAAAACCATGATACCCTCTGTGAGTTTGATCTTTTCAATGTTTATTTCTAGTGATAAGATAAGTTGATATATGGTGTTGATGACATTTTATTGTGGGACACGAACTTATGTTACTACATTTTTCCTAAAACCCAAAGTGCCCCAAAGATCGTCAGAAGATGTTGTGCTTATTATCCCTAACCAGAGAGTTGTAATTGACCCTACCGGTGAATTTTTTTTCACAATTAATTCCAAATCCATCATCAAAATGATGCAGGGACCCTCAACAGAAAACACGACACCATTTTCCCGAGAAGCCCTTATACACCTATGCCAGAAGATATATTTTAACAAAAGAGCCAGAACCCTTGAGTTTTTATTGACTGCAAATACCCCTTTACCCAAGAAAACCCCCCATATCCCTCATCCTTATTCCCTGAAAGAACAAAAAAAATATCCACAGTCTTAGCATATCTTCTTGGGTACTACTTCTGTAATATTTTATATGTTCTTATAATTTCAGTCAGAAATTTTTTAGTTTTCTATGAATAAAATGGATGAAGATGGACACCCATAGTCTATCATTTTTTGGACCACCCTACCGATGAAAGAGCAAGAAGAATACAAGTACACGAAGTTGATTGAGCTGCTTCTAAATCCTGCCATGAGTATTCTAAATGGCATTGTTGAGCCCAAAATAAGTGAAGAGATTAAGATAATTACACAACTTTCAGATCGGGCTAGAACAACAGAGTGGTATTTATACCAGAATTATATAGATATGACAGTAAATGGGTGTGAATTTCCTCCCTACAAGTTTCCAAAATTCTTCTCAATGAGGATTTTTTCCCTGGAATATATTAGACAAATTATGAATGCAGATGATGTGCCTTTTGTCTTAGCAAAGAAAAAATCACAATTCAAGATCAAGTCCGAAAATGGGCCATTTATAGGCAATAGTAGGGCAGCAAGAGAGGAAGTTGGAAAAAGAATGAAAGAATTGAAGTTTTCTCCTAGCTTTAAAAGGTCTTATGGCCCATTTGGGTTCATTAAAAAAATGGGGGTGGAAAACAATTCTACAGCCACATTCACACTCAAGGGATAGAAATAGAACAATTCAGGAATCAGACAGAATGGGAAGAGAATATTTTGTAAGAGGTAGAGGAGCAGGAAATATCTATTTCAGGTTTACAAACCCCTATACGACAGCACAAAAAAATCAAATAAGACAATCAAGAAACAAGAGGGAAGATGAGTCACCTTTAGTGATTGATACTTCCAATAAATAATTCAATATGAAGTATAGGAAAAGATCCAAGATACACATGGACATTGATTAAGGCAAAGAGACAGAGCATGATACCATCATCAAAATCCTAGATACTCCAATATCATCTCCAGTGGGAGGACAACCCATTTCTTACCGAACTACCTCAACTACTATTCTAAACTAGCAGCAGACCCTCCAGACATCCACATCTAGTTCTGTTGCACAAAAAAGGAAGAAAACAATGTTTGATACCTTCTGGGAAATCCAACTGAGGAATGAAAACTTAGACAAATTCACAAATAGACACGTGAAATGATCTCTTCCACCTTAACCAACACAACAATGAATTTTTCTAAGTTGCAAGTTTCCTTAGGAAATGTACAATCACAACTTAAGATGGAAAATATCTCTTCTATGTCCAAGGACACAAGGATAAAATCCTTGGAAGATTTGGTTGTAAGGATAGGATATGACCCCTCAAATTTGTAGGTTGTGGAGGATATAATTAAGAAGAAAAATGCAGATATATCAACATTAAAGAAATAGTTGGAAATTTCAGCCACAAAAGACACACTTACCAAAGCAATAAAGGAGAGAGAGACCCATAAATCTGAAATGACGAAACTCATCATGGAGTAGACTACACAACATAAAAATATGGAGATTGAGATGGAAAAAATGGCCAAGGAAAAAGAGAAGTCTGCCAAAACTTAAATTTCTCCATTAGAGGTTGTACCCCTTACAACAATTCTTGCATCAACAACTTGAAAAACTAGCACAGGAAATGTTGTATATTAGCTTGCAAAATCAGTGGAAAATATGTCATTATGTAATATCCCAAAATAGGGAAAATAAGCAATATTGGGAATATCTTAAAATATTCCGAAAATAGACTGCTTAGCAATGCATTAACAGAAAAATGCATTTCCAGAATTATATGTTATAAAAATGAAAATCATCACTTGGATCCATTAGATATATCCATCTAGCATCTAAGTCCAAGAGGAGATCATAAAGAAATGAAACTAGGTGAGGTAAACATACCTCCCACCACCTAGTGTAGCTGAAAAACACAAAAAACCCAAACACTGCTACTCAAAAATAATGCACAAAGTAAAATGCGAAGTCTTAAGAGGGTTTCAACTCAGAAATTAAGAAGACAAATAGATCTTCTCATATATTATACAATCATGCTCATAAACTGATATCTAGTCTCCTTATTACAATTTCAATAAAACTCAGGAAGGGTTTCTTGACATACACTTTGAATACAAATGCGACCTTCATAAAATTACTGAATAATCACTGTAAAACTAAAGAATAAGAGTGTATAAGGCTTAAATATATCATATATGATGTATATCCCTCAAGGGATTCCTCCCATGAAAGGATGAACCTCTCAGTCAGAAGGAAACACTGCAACGAAGCCACTAGACCATCCACTGAAGCTGCCTCCAAAAATAACACATTCCCTAGCTGGAACAGTGCTGGGAATTTTGGGGAAGTGTGTGGCTTGATTCTGAAAATCTAAAATGAGCTCTAGATCTCTCCAAATAGATCTCTCGATTGAAGTAAATCTCCCTCATATGAGAAACTAGCTCAGAAAGTGGGATTCCAATCCCTTCCACTGTTGCACCCTGCAACACAGCACAATAACCTGCAGAAACTGCGCTGATGAAGTAAGCAAAAATTTTGGCCTAAAAACCTGATGTGGAAATGCATGCAAACTTTCCCAAGAGGCTCCTCAAGGAAAGAGGTGAGATTTTCGCTCGGGAACACCCAATGCTAAACACCACAACAACCCTGCTAAACAGCAAGAGGAAGCAAAAGTCAGAGAAGAACAAAATAATAAAATAAAACATAAGGAATAATTCTTCCATCCTCTTCCTTAAATAAAATGTGAGTTTTTTTGCCCTTGGTCCTACCCAATCAGGTCATTTCCATCAAGAGATTCATCTCCCTCCAAAACTGTGTTATTCCTTCCTTGATCCTTGCTCCTCCACATTTGCGTTGTTGACTTAGTCAAAGTAGACTGAATCAACCTGATATTATCCTTGTTCAAACATGGAGGTGTTTTATTAAGCTGCAAGGAGTCTAAGAGGAGATCATAAAGAAATGAAACTAGGTGAGGTAAACATACCTCCCACCACCTAGTGTAGCTGAAAAACACAAAAAACCCAAACACTGCTACTCAAAAATAATGCACAAAGTAAAATGCGAAGTCTTAAGAGGGTGTCAACTCAGAAATTAAGAAGAAAAATAGATCTTCTCATATATTAGACAATCATGCTCATAAACTGATATCTAGTCTCCTTATTACAATTTCAATAAAACTCGGGAAGGGTTTCTTGACATACACTTTGAATACAAATGCGACCTTCATAAAATTACTGAATAATCACTGTAAAACTAAAGAATAAGAGTGTATAAGGCTTAAATATATCATATATGATGTATATCCCTCAAGGGATTCCTCCCATGAAAGGATGAACCTCTCAGTCAGAAGGAAACACTGCAACGAAGCCACTAGACCATCCACTGAAGCTGCCTCCAAAAATAACACATTCCCTAGCTGGAACAGTGCTGGGAATTTTGGGGAAGTGTGTGGCTTGATTCTGAAAATCTAAAATGAGCTCTAGATCTCTCCAAACAGATCTCCCAATTGAAGTAATTCTCCCTCATATGAGAAACTAGCTCAGAAAGTGGGATTCCAATCCCTTCCACTGTTGCACCCTGCAACACAGCACAATAACCTGCAGAAACTGCACTGATGAAGTAAGCAAAAAGTTTGGCCTAAAAACATGATGTGGAAATGCATGCAAAACTTTCCCAAGAGGCTCCTCAAGGAAAGAGGTGAGATTTTCGCTCGGGAACACCCAATGCTAAACACCACAACAACCCTGCTAAACAGCAAGAGGAAGAAAAAGTCAGAGAAGACCAAAATAATAAAATAAAACATAAGGAATAATTCTTCCATCCTCTTCCTTAAATAAAATGTGAGTTTTTTTGCCCTTGGTCCCACCCAATCAGGTCATTTCCATCAAGAGATTCATCTCCCCCCAAAACTGTGTTATTCCTTCCTTGATCCTTGCTCCTCCACATCTGCGTTGTTGACTTAGTCAAAGTAGACTGAATCAACCTGATATTATCCTTGTTCACACATGGAGGTGTTTTATTAAGCTGCAAGGAGTGTCTCCTTTCACACTTGAAGTGATTTTATTCCTTCTTAGGAGACTTATGGGCTCTTCTACCCATTTATTCATCGGCTAAAGATACTGCTAAGTCTAATGTTCCATTTAGCTTTAAAGCTAAAATTTGGGAACATTACAGTCCTCCCCTCCAAAATATTTGCTTGTCCTCAAGAAAATATATGGAGAGAAAAATTTCTCCCCTCCTCCACTTGTGGCCTCCCATCAATGGCCTCCATCACTGCATCAAGATAATCTGCAATAAAACTGCCATCCAATGTTTCCTCCCAAGTGTGCAAAACCAAATGGCCCACATCAATCAAAGGTGGAAAGTGTGAATGGAAACCTGCTTGCTCTCCCATGGCCTCCTCAAAGTAGGAGTGATGAAAAACATGGTGAATTAGTGACTCCCTCACCCATGCTATCACCCAAATGAAGCGAGCCATCCTAGGTAGCTCATCAAAAGAATCATCAACCCCGATTTTATACAATGTATTGGGGCTGCATGGATAGATTGGATTATTCCATACAAATGGTTTCTCTCTTCCTTTATGGTAAACATGGGGATGTTTTTGTCCTTGGGTTGAAATGACACGGCCTCCAAGAATGGCCCAAGTTTTCCCATCAAACAATTCAGCCATGAAGTGCCTCCTCAAGTTCTTCAAGTGGCTCCTCCCACAAGAAGGGAAAAATAGTGATGTGGCAATCATGGGTTTGCCCATGGTTCCTCCTAAAATATACAACATGTGAAGTGGGGAGAATAATGCTTCCAATGGGCATCTCTAATACCTCTAGAACTCTCCAAAGAATGCTTCTCATGAATATAAAAATATTAGTAGTAAATGGAAGCAAAATGCAATAAAAACAAGCTGCCATATGACAACCAGAGAGTGGTTCATATTTCCACCAATGGAACTAGCACAGAGCATCCTTTGCCTGCATAAAAAAATAATTAACAAGTTCTTTCCTAGCCACTTTTTTTCTGCCACAGTCATCTCATAATATGGAATCATGAATATATAATTTGGTGTCAATGGTGCACACCAAGAATTATGTGGCTTCCCCCACAAACCACCAAAAAGATAGCCAACCTCAATGTTGAAATTAGACTCAATTACATCATAATATAAAGTATAAGAAGGGATGATCCTTCTTAATACAACATGCTGCTCATATAAAGTAAATAAAGGAAAATCATAATGGAAATGTATACCTCCTTTACAATGTACTTTGGTCCTTGAGCTGAAATGGCTCAACTGAAAATGCTCCCTCACTCCCAATGAGTAAGAAGGTGGCTGTGACATCCTATCTATCACCATCTGGGCTATGCATCTCTCCATATGCTGAAATATATCATAATGGATGCCCTCCCAAATAAACTCCTCTGCCAAGGAAAGATATGCATCAAAGTGCCTAGAAAATAAGTCCTCATGTGCTGTATGTCGCAGCTCCTCCTTGAACCTAGAAGCTCTAGTCAAGAAGACTCTACCATGAGAATAGATGACCATATCATCCACCATGTATCTATCATCACCATCAAGTTCATCCAGAATCAAGCAAGCACCTAGATCCTTGGAGTACTCTACCAAGAGTTGAGACCTCCAAAATGGATCAATCCTCCCAAGAGACAGCACTGATGATCTGGCATGTGAAGATCTCCTCATGTTTCTACCTGCTACTTTGACATCCCCCATGCCAAATTTCTCCTCCAAACTCTTCACCTCTCCAAAATCCAAGAGTGGTGAATCCAAATACAATATGTCTTTCATCAACTGTAGATCTGGTGGCCTCCGAGGTGAAATTCCCCCATGTTGTGAGACATTAATGTCAAGAGTAGACTGTACATATGGTTGGGCAACCTTGCCCTTGCCCTCACAGTGAAAATCAGTCTACCTCTTGCTTACATTAGATTTCTAAAATAGAGAAGGTCGTGTGCCTCTCATCAAGTGATGCTTCTATTCCTTCCTACCTCCTCCTTCCATCTGCAATGCTTCACAATCATGCTATTTACTGATTGTGCTTGGACCTCCATGTATGAGATCCTGGGGAACTTCTTGCAAGGATACAAGAATCCCTCCTGTTGGAGCATGTGCTCCTCCTTCCTCTGCATGAGGTACTAGATGTGCTCTAGATGTGATAGCATTTTTTCCCTCATCTCCATCAATGTGTATGGGAAACCTCTCAACAATTTGATACCTTTGTGAAAAAGATATCCCCATGCCATCTTGATTAGGAATATGAAGCAAGGATATTTCCTCTAGCAAGGTATCATGCAATGTGTCAGCTCCTCCCATGGTTTGCAATGTTTTTGTTCTCTTAAGTTTTTCTTGTTCATGTGTCTTAGGAAGTTTCCCATCAAATCTTCCCACCAATGTTTCAATGAATCTTGCATAAGAGGAAGTGTTTGCATTTTTCAAAGAACTAGACTAAAAAATCCATCGTGCATAGGCCTTACCTTTAAGATGCAGTGCTGCAATTATGATGGATTCATCTTTAGAAATATGGTGCTGCTGAAGATAGGAGTCTAGCTCCTTCACCCAAGCTCCAGTTGAACATGTAGGTGAACCTTCAAAAGTAGATAGAATAAATCTATCTGCATCCTGCTGCTTGCTCCTCTCCACCTAGATATTGCAATACTCTTGGAAATTGGTATGATATCAAAACCTCTCAGTTTTAGTTTCATACCCTTGAAACAATTCACTAAGAGTTTCCCTCTTAGGAATTATCCCTCCTTTCATCCATCTCAAGATAGATGTGGGAATTTGACTGCGTTGTGCATCATGGTGTGTAGTTGCATGCTCACACTCACCAGGTGAAAATCTAGATTCATCTCTAGATCCAAACTCCTCTGTATATCCCATCTCCATTATTATTTTCTTCAGCTCTCCTTGAAATCTCTGCATAGATCTTGGAAGAAGCTTTGTAAGTCTGTCTTCCTTTCTTCCTTTGGATAATGGAGCCTTCTCTTTTCTGCCATCTCTCATGAAATTATAATGGTATGATATCCACAGGTTGAGCCAATATTTAAGCTTTGATACCACTGTAATATCCCAAAATAGGGGAAATTAGCTGTATTGGGAATATCTTAAAATATTCCAAAAATGGACAGCTAAGCAATGCATTCACAGAAAAATGCATTTCTAGAAATATATACCATAAAAATGAAAATAATCACTTGGAACCATTATATATATCCATCTAGCATCTAATTCCAAGAGGATATCAGAAATAAATGAAACTAGGTGAGGTAAACAGACCTCCCACCACCTAGTGTAGGTGAAAAACACTAAAACCCCAAACACTGCTACTCAGAAATAATGCACAAAGGAAAATGCATAGTATTAAGAGGGTTTCAACTCAGAAATTAAGAATAAAAATATATCTACTCATATATTATACAATCATGCTCATAAACTGAGATCTACTCTCCTTATTACAATTTCAAGAAAACCCGGGAAGGGTTTCTTGACATACACTGTGAATACAAATGTGATCTTCAGAAAATTACTGAATAATCACTGTAAAACTGAAGAATAAGAGTGTATAAGGCTAAAATATATAAGATATGATGTAGATCCCTCAAGGGATTCTTCCCATGAAAGGATGAACCTCTCAATCACAAGGAAACACTGCAACGGAGCCACTACACCATCCACTGAAGCTGCCTCCAAAAATAACGCATTCCCTAGCCGGAATAGCACTGGGAATGTTGTAGAAATGTGTGGCCTGATGCCATAGATCTAAAATGAGCTCTATATATCTCCAAAAATATCTCTTGATAGAAGGAAACCTCACTCCTATGAGAAACTAGCTCAAAAAGTGGGATTCCAATCCCTTCCACTGCTGCACCCTACAACACAACACAATAACCTGCAGAAATTGCACTGATGAAGTAAGCTAAATCTTGGCCTGAAAACATAATCTAGAAATGCATGCAAAACTTTTCCGAGAGGCTCCTCAAGGAAAGAGGTGGGATTCACACTCGGGAACACCCAGTGTTAAACATCACAGCAACCCTATTAAATAGCAAGAGGAAGAAAAAGTCTGAGCAAACTAAAATAATAAAATAAAACATAAGGAATAATGCTTCCATTCTCTTCCTTAAATAAAATTTGAATTTTATTGCCCTTGGTCCCACCCAATTAGGTCATTTCCATCAAGAGATTCATCTCCCTCCAAAACTGTGTCATTCCTTCCTTGATCCCTGCTCTTCCACATCTGTGCTATTGGCTTAGTCAAAGTAGACTAAATCAACCTGATATTGTCCCTGTTCACACATGCAGGTGTTTTATTAAGCTGCAAGGAGTGTCTCCTTTCACACTTGAAGTGATTTTATTCCTTTTTAGGAGACTTATGGGCTCTTCTACCCATTTATTCACCGACTAAAGATACTGCTAACTCTAATGTTCCATTTAGCTTTAAAGCTAAAATTTGTGAACATTACACATTAAAAATAGAAGAAATCAAAATATTGTAAGCTCGGTACAAGATTTTATAGGATCAGAGGGTAAAGACATAGATGGATCATGCAACAGAATCACAGAGAAGTCAGAAGAAGATAGAGATTTTACATAATTCTCTAAAGGAATCATCCACAGGCAACACCTTGGATCAGATTAAAGAAATTGTATTGAAAAGCCTCACTAAATCCATGAATTAAATCTAGCCATATATCCATATTATTTTTTAGCAAGAGGACCTGATTGAGAAAGCGAACAAGGCCATTTCAGATATAAATAAATATCTAGGAGACATGACTGATAAAGCTAACAAGATCATTAAGTTTTTGAATTCCAGAAATAGATATGAACTTTATGATCTAGGAATACATGATAGGACATAAACCTTTTTGGAGGTGAAAAAAGTCCTTACACTAAGGAACTTGGTGCAACAACTTGAGGAAAAGTGTAATGGATTGGAAATTGTAGTTAGTAGGTTCTTCAATAGAATTGAGCCATTAAACAAAAGGGGACTACCTTCTCTGTTTGTTATAAATGACAAACTAATGGCCAAAGATGATTATGTGAAGAAAATTAAGGAAATTGCAAAGGACACAAAAAACATTTCAAGAGATTTTATGGAAGCTATGAGTAACGATGTTTTCATCTAGCACTAGATAAAGGATATCTTCATGGTTAAACCCACATTTGCTAGATACATAGATGTGGATGAGATCTATCGGAAGGAAAACAAGTTACTTAGTCCTGATGAGGATCGATGGGAAAATCTATGCGAGTTCTAGGAGGATTGAAGAGCAGATACAACAAGCATGATGGTCAGCACAACAACAGTTAGATCGTGCAACCAACGGTTATAACGTGTAACAACTGTTTCCTAGACAGAAGTACCAAATGTCCAGAAATATTCAAACGACTCCACCTTTTGGATCACGTTGGTTTAATACACTTATGATGTAATTAATAAGAATATTTCCTCTTTTGATACAACATCCTTTATAAAATTAGTTTAAATACTTCATGCATTCGAAATATGAGGGGTTGGACTTTGATAATTGTAAGCTTTTTTATTTGAGCATTGTACTTTAGAGCTACTGATACATCAATAATGAGGACCATTCATAGGATACTTGTGCTATATGTTACTGGTGATGTTTTTCCTTTTGTGATAGTTGTTTCCATTGTTTTTCCTTACTCTGCATTACTTTAATCTAATTTTAAAACATAAAGTGAAGAAGTAAGATTTGTTATCTGAACATCTTATTTATGGTTGTGTTTGCAATATATATGTTTTCTTTTGAAGTAAGATTGATAAATTCTTGAATGTTTTTTAATCACTACTGAATTCACCAATGCTTCATTTCCTAATTCATTTAGGATTAAGGATCCAATAACTGTAACTATCTTTCCCTATGACTCCATAGCCCTAATGGAAAATAATTAACTAAAAAATATCACCTATCCAACCAACCAACCAACCGATCAATCAATCAAATAAACAAACAAACATTTCAACACTCTCATAACTATCCTAATATAAATTAAGGAAATAATGCTAAAATATACACAGAGAGCCCTCTCTGAAGCTGGCAGGGCTAGATCCCAACTTTAAAAGTGGTTTGATGTTGTCCTATATAATTATTCTTGCCAATATTAAAATTATAAAACGATAACACATCCAACATTTTAGTTCAATGGTTTGCATATTATCCCTACAGATGAAGCCTTTAGAGGTTCATGACATGTTATGAATTATATATGTAAAAGATATTTCTTAAACACAGAAAATCAAAGAAACAATAAAATAATCTCACTTGTGGTTAACCTAGTGTGGAATATTGTAGTGTAAAATCTAATTCAACATGAAGTCTATCCAAAAACATGAAGGTAATAATTAACTAGTATCCATGTTTGACTAGTGAAAATATTCTTACTCATTTTTTATTATCTGTGGGGATACATCAAGACAACTCAACTCAAAACCGTGAAACAAAACCAGTTAATGCCAACCAAGAAGCATGGTCACAAATAGCCAACCAAGATCCTAGTTTATCGTTCATATAGCCTGATCTGTAGGTTATAGGAATAGACACTATAAATTCAAGTGGTGGATCAAAGATGTCAAGAATTGAATTCTAATTTTACATGAAACTTGTCCTTTTTAATTTTCAAGTGCTGAGGAAAAATGAGAGATTGAAACTGGAAGTTTTGACATAGTGAGAATGAGTGAAAATTACCCGTTGCTAAATATTGTAGACTTTGCTACACAGTTTCAAGTTTTCTTATGGTTATCAACATCGTTATGGAATTCTACATGTAATATGTGATTCAAATAATCATATATGAAAAGATACCTAATTCATGTTGAATTTAATATATTAAATTCTTGAAAGGGATGAAAAATGTTGATATGTTGAAGATAAATGACATGCTAATTTGTTGAAAGTCACGCGTTATTCTCGTCATGTTAATTTGAATTTACATTTTCATTTATTATGATATGTTTCTCATCATAATTGCATTTACTTGTGTCCTCAGTGTTTTCCTTTTACTTCTGGTGAGTAAGTCGCTTAATAATGTCCTGTTCACCAGGGGATCTGCTAATTATGTTACATCAAGATTGGATGGAAAAGGGCACCCAAGAAAGCCCAAAAATTTCTTGTGAATATATTTCATGAGGTAATTATTCTACTATTTTTTTCTAAACTAGGCTATGAACATCAATAATCCATTTTATGGGAGCATCTAAAATCATGCTTGAAAATAAAACATTTCCATTTCAAATGCAACTGTAAGTACTTAAAAAACAAATAGCTTCCTAAAATAAGATCATATAGCAAGCCACACTGTTTTGGGTCACTTTCAACTTATGAAATCAACTCTATCATATAATAAGATAACATTTATCTTTATTGGAAACAACAAGGTTAATATTCCAATTAGCTCTACCTTTTGCATAACATCCTTTCCAAAAAGTGCATATTGTGATGCATCAAACCGGTCAATAAGGGCACACTCTTCCACTAAAGTCTTCAGATCCTTTATGACCTCTGTCAGATCAGACAATTCAGTGCCTTCAACATCTTCGAAATTCATTCATATTTATTTATTTCAACTTATAATAGCATTTTTTGACCCCAATAACCCAATAACTGCTACTAAACGTCGTGAAGCCTATACTTGAGGATTTAAATCCTTACACTCCAAATATGCCCTAAATAAATCTCAATGTCTTGGATCCCATTGTATACAATAATAATGAACCACAAGAGACTTCAAAACTGCACCAAATGGCTTAAACCATTACAAACAGGAGAATCTATCTTCTGGAAATACAAAACAAAATTATACAACAGACTGCATAGTGAAAAACATGAATATTCCCACACAATACCACAAAGGAGCTTTGTAGAAGCAGAGTTTCCCTATAAGCTACACTAAAATGAAAAATATTTAGAATCTTTGATCATGCAAAGCTCTTCACATTAATCAAACTCCTAAAACTCCCTTCGATTTAAATATTGGATCTATGGCTTCAAGAAACAGTGGGGCAAAACTACAGAAACAGTAAGGTGTGCTAGAGAATTCCTAGAAGTAGGGTATTTAGAATCCAAAGTTCCAATAAGACATTTAAGTCCAAGGCCTCAAGAGTTTAAATATTTCCAACAATACGTTGACAGGACACAGATAATCAAATATGGGGTCTAGACCAGAAAACAATAAGATAGGTCACACACTACTGCAAACACAACAAATGCAACATGAAACTCAGATTAAAAACATCGAAATAAAAAATATCAATAAATTCACTTCGAAGGCATTAAAATATGGGGTTTTGATAAGCAAAATGCAATCAAAAAATAGATAAATATTCAACTTGGTCATTTCTCTTGGTTCATTTTATAAATACCTGATGGAAAACTGTTGATGAAGATGAGCAACATCTTACTTCCACCTTAGAGGCCAATCTAGCATGCATCCCCATAGTTATGGTGTTAACGAGCTATCTCAAACGATACAAAAGAGTAGATCATCCCTCCTCGAAATCCTGTAGAATGGCCACCACATGGTCCCCCTTGCTCCAACTCCTGAACGGTGTGTTTTTTGCAAGAGGGGATAGGGAGGCTGGTATGAGGGGTGAAATTTTTTTTAGTCAAGAATTGGAAGTAAAATAAAAAATTAAATCTAAATAATAATATTTAAAAAAAATGGTAATATAATTAAAAATTGAATAAAAATAAATAAGATATTAAGTTATATATAAATTATTTAATATGTAAAACTTACAAACACAGTTAGTAGTTTTATGCAGTGATATTTATGTGTGTTAAGAGTATAACCCTTTTGAAGTTATAGTTATTTATGTGTTCATATTTAAATTAAAATACTAAAAATTAAAATAATGTAGTTTCTTTTTGTTTTAATATAGACATAAAAAGGTATGATAACATGTCCTCTCCTAAGGTTTGGCAATTTTCTTTTACCAAGCTTCCACCTATCACAATGTGGCCAGTTCCCCAGATTTAGCATTATGAGAGTGTTGTAGATGCTATAACACAACTAAAAATTTTGGGCCTATTCAAATTTTGGGTTCCCCCGATTTTTATTGCTCAACACATTAGGGTTTATCTTAGACTCTTAACTGGTTTCTCTCCTCTCCCCCTTTTTTTCCAAATCTGATGTTGTTCCCATCATTATTTACATGTTTCCCCGACACATCATTTGTTGCCTCAAATGTTTACCTTATAACTACATTAGGGTTTCGAAGGTGTGTCGCTTCGGTGACGTGCTAAGAGACTCCCATGACTTCAAAACTTATCTTTCCCTAGTATGTATCGAAACCAGTAAAAGAATTGCATGTGGACAAGCAGGATTTTATTTTTGGCTCCACCTATGTTGACTATACTAGGGTTTGGGAGAAACCCTAATTTGGCAAGAAAGTGACACCACTTTATGTTTTTAACCTATTCCTCTAAGGGCACAGTCTCATTGACATCACACAACATCATGGTGACATTTATGGCATAGCATGTCGCCCTATGCCCTTGACTGGTCCTATGCCTCAACGTGTGCATTAGTGTTTGAAATACATATATATTTCCCAACATCCTTGAAACCCTAGGCGTTGGTGTTTGAAACTCCAACCCTGTCATGAATTAATCCTTACCCTTGAGGGTGCTTATTATCTTCACCTTCTCATATTATCACGAAACTATATCACTCATATGCATCAGGGTTTACAAGGTACCTGATATAGCATCAGTCCTCATTCGCTCTCATTTCATTAAGGTTTGGGCAGGTATTTGTTGTCTTGTTTGGGTAGGTTTGGGTTGGCTTGTTTGGTTAGCAACTCACTATATGACCAAATGAATTTTTTAATTCAATAACCTATGAAATTTGAAAAGTATGGCAACTAGACAATAATATTCACAAGTTTCCATTTGAAAACCCGAAAACCTGGTAACAACAAATTTTATTTACGCTCAACTCCTAAGCTGGGGAAAATCAAGTGTTTGAGATGTCACATATAAGAAACTGACATGAATAAAAAACAAAGTTTCAATAAATGAAAGAAAATAAATAATTTTTATGCATCTCATGAGTTCATAGGTGATAACCCAGTCCCAAAAGGAATATGAAAAATGATAATCACTACATGAAAATTATAAATAAGGTAGTAGGATTCCACTCGAGAGAAAAATCCAACCCAAAAAGCCAAAAATAAATTCTATGAGGGCTGAAAATGACGCCAAATACACCACAAAAGGTGTCCAAGAAAGTAACAGTCATCTTCATAATAGTTATTAACCTCTGTCAACCATATAAAATCATAATAATGTTGACCTTCCTTACAATGAAATTTTCCTCCAACAAGTAACCCAAGGCATGAATAATTCATAAATATAGTTAAGGCACCAAACGATGGCCCTATTGAATAAAATAATGTAACATTATCTGTATGGATAAGGTTCTGCGACAAAAAGGAAGACCGACTCAAAATGTTTACTAGACATGACAAGTCATGACATTAGAAATATCTTCCATATTGGGCTGCAGAGGCCTTCTATGCACAATGAAATTAATAGTTTATGTAAAAACCCATGCATACTGTTATATATATTTTACTAACAAAAATATTGTAAAAATATTTATCCCTTCATGTACATCTCCTAGTGCGATATTTAAAAGGACATATTCTCTAACATCCATCTTAAAACCAACTACAAATTAACTATAAATTACCAATAGTTTTTCTTTTAACAATATAATATATGCATGATTTCCTACATCCACTGAATAACCCTTGAACATTTCTTCACAAAGGTAACAACATATTGTTGTCCAAAATTTTCTTTACCTCTTCAAAATTTAGAGTTATTGTATACCCTTTGCATTAAATTCTGCTTGTGGCCTATATTTGATGAAAATGGTATGGAACTTTACTTATATATTTCCTTTGTTGAACAATGTTTTCACTTAAAAATTTAGGGCTATGAAAAGCTTAGGTGTTGTCCTAGCCAATATTTCCCCATAGCTTTAGGTTGGAATTAAATGTTTATTCATTTATACAATAGCATGAACTTACAATATTATATCAACATTTAAAATTTAATATTAAAAATGTGGTTAACCTTATATAATATAATTCCATATATTTTTCAAAAGAAATATATTTATGTCCTTCGTGTTACATTCATGTTTCCTTTCCTTGGAGAACTTGCATATACTTTAATATATTGTCTAAGGCTCTTGACCCTTTGAAGCCTTCATGGCTAGATTTCGCCTTCACAAAGGCCTCATATCATTGAATCAATGTAACACATTGGAGGAGAGGTTCATGGTCGAATAAACCATTAGACATGTGTCGAGCTCAATGGTGATGATTTCTTTTGGGTTTAATCAACAGTGATAATTACTCTAACTATGTAAGCATAAATACTTTGTAAGGGTGATGATGGACACTATATTATTTTCTTCGTGTTTCTTTAGTGACTACTGTGCATAAATAATAGGGTCTCCATGATTGGAAAATAATTTAAGATTGAAACTTCACGAGGATTAGAAAATCCAAGATAAAACTAGACATGTAAAATGATACTCTTTGAGCATGAGGTAGGTCATACAAGATAAGAGTAGTTGAAGAGGATTGATATTCTTTGAGGATTGAGAAATCAACATAAGAATAGCACTAAAAAGGCATACTCACATCTTAGACTTGGTGGTTGGGAAGAATTTAGCTTTGGTATTAGTTTTTAACTTATTTTAAGTTATATAATATAGTGTACAATGTTGGGTGGATTAAGAGCCAAAATATTTTTAGGCCATGAACTTATTTTTGAATATATCAATGGAATATGCCACATGAAAGAATATTAGTAAGCCTTCTGCTTTGTGTGTTCGTTTGCATAGCTTTTTATTTTTCAGAAAACTAAGCACTTGTTTCTTCGAGCGAAGTCTTGTTTATTTGTTGTTTATTTTCAATTATTCCCCATAAATCTGAGCATCAAAATGTTGTTTATTTGCAGTTTTATTATGAGCCACTGAGAGGGATACAATTTCGCTCGAATAAATAAGTGCTCAGTTTTCTGAAAACCGGAAATTGGCGCAGATGAACACGTAAAGCAGAACGCTTTCTAAAACTTTGAAGCATAAATAAGTGTTATATGTATACGAAAGTCTCGTGTCCGCTCATTAGAAATTTCCAGGCATGTTGCTGCTCTATGAAGAAGTAGCTCATTTCATTTTAATTTACTTTATTTCTTTTTATTTGGAACCCTTCAAACTTTTTTTTTTTAATCCCGGGAATGTTTTTTTTTTTTTTTCCGGTTGTTAGGAGAGAGGAGAATTGACCCATGACCACTTCTTAGTGAGTTTTTTTAGGCACTATAAATATACAAATTAAACTATATCTCAAAACCACTTATTGTGTATATTTGATCAATATACTATTAAATATCTAATATAAATACAAAATAGAGTCGTCTTTAGAGAGACTTTTTGGAAGGCTTTTTAGGAGGATTTTTTCCGGTTTAATTTCTCTAAATCTGCCAAAAATTTAGTGAAATCACAAGCTTGATAGGTAACCCCTACACAAATACAAATCAATATTTCACCTCAAAAGTTTTGGCCAAAACAAACTAAAAACAACTCCAAATATGAAATCTTATTCACATATTCCTAAAACTAATCCCAATTTATATATCAAAAATATATATTTTATTCTTTCATTTCATTTAAAGGCCATATATATATATATATATATATATGGCCTTTAAATGAAATGAAAGAATAAAATATATATTTTTGATATATAAATTGGGATTAGTTTTAGGAATATGTGAATAAGATTTCATATATATATATATATATATATAATTTGGTTTCATTTCATTCAAGTGAACATTTGAATTCAAATACTACAAACATATTGTTACATATATATATATATATATATATATATATATATATATATATATATATATATATATATATATATATATATATATATATATATATATATTATTTGTTTCATTTCATTCAAGTGAACATTTGAATTCAAATATTACAAACATATTGTTTCAGCCCTAATCAAATTCTTTTTTAGAAACTTCATTCTCGATTTTTGTTTTTCAAGAGGAAAAACATAACTTTTTCATTTATGAAATTATTTACATCTTGTTCACTTTTACTAAAAAGACATGGTTCATAATAGTATCTTTTGACTTACCAACAAGTCACTCTCCATAATATTAACAAAAAAAAATAGAACAAAAAAAGAAAAGAAAAAGAATCCTACTACTCAAGAGAGAATATGAACATTATGTTTCAACTCTAATCAAATTCTTTTTTTAGAAACTTAATTCTAGATTTTTTTTTCAAGAGAGATAAAAGATAATTTTCTTTAATGAAATGTTTTAAATCTGTTTACATCTTGTTCACTTTTTACTAAAAAAAACATGGTTCATATCTTCTAAATTACCAACAACTTACTCACCATTTTCAAGAGAGAATATGGATATGACGAAAATTGCATCAAGAGAAATGTTAAAAACGATAGATTAGATGATGATCTCCTACTGCTCAAACACATAACTATCAAACATGAAGCTCTCCACATTGATCATGACCCTGTTATGCTCTCCAATAACAAAAAAACACAATTAAGACTTGAATCACATCATAAAGGAAAATGGACAAGATCTACCATGTGCAGAGAGGGATCAAATCTCTTTTCAGTCTAAAAAGAGATTAGCATGTCAAAAAAATTTATCTCCCTCTGAGCTTCTACAAGAAATTTGATCCTCTCTGAGCTTGGTAGATTCTAGTTAACCCGTAACGTGGGGAAACTCAAACAACCTAGATCCAAATCTCTTTTAGGGAGTATCCACATCAATAAAATGGGTCAATAATGTGGGTAATTTTTATTGTTATTGTACTTTTTTTTTAAAGTTATTTTAAAATTGTTAATTTTATTTTTACAAAGCTAAAATGTTTACATTACATTAATATTTTTATTTAATTTAATTTATTTATTTTAATTTAATTTAATTAATTTATTTTATTTTAATTTAGTTTTTATTTTTATGTAATTTTACTATTTTAAAATGTGAAATTAGACATTACGTTACATCTCTACCATTTTACGTTGGGATCACATTTCAAAATAATAATTGGAATTTAATGCCTTCAAATAGAGAAAAATAATATAGGAAAAATGGTTCGTCAAAACCCAAAACTCAAAAAAACTAATTTTTACATAATACATATGACAACATCTTATTAAATTTATTATTATTTTTTTAAATTTTATTTCAAAATGTTCATAGAACATTCCAAGATCTCTTCCACATTAGATTTGAGAGCACATTTCCAAGAAATACAATAATATGTAGTGTCATGTAAATAGCCCTTGAACATTTCTTCGCAAAGGTAACAAATTGTTGTTTTCCATAATTTTCCTTACCTATTCAACAATTAAGAGTTATTGTATACTCTTTGCATTAAATTCGGCTTCTAGCATAGATTTGATGAAAATGGTACGGAACTTTAATTATATATCTCTTTTGTTGCACAATGTTTTCACTTACAAATTTAGGGCTATGAAAATCTTATGTGTTGGCCTAGCCAATATTTCCCCTAGCTTAAGGTTCGAAATATTCTTTTCTTCTCCTATACAATAGCACAAACTTACAATATTGTATCAACATTTAAAAGTTAATATTACAAATGTGGCTAATCTTATAGAATATAAGTCCATAATTTTTTCAATATAAATATATTTATGTCCTTGGTGTTACATTCATGTTTCTTTTCCTTAGTCAAAGGCTCTTGACCCTTTGAATCCTTCGTGGCTAGCTTTTTATTTCATGGAGGCCTCATATCATTCAATCAATGTAACACATGGGAGGAGGGGTTGATGCAGGAGCATCTGACTCGAAGTAGAAAAAACAAAGACAGGTCTTTTGTCTCATTGTTACATTTGTTTACAGGCAGTTTATTAGACCTGAGAATTGTTTTTTTTATTTTTACTATTTAAAGAAAGGGCATTAGGATTAGGAAGGTTAATTAAATCAGTAGACTTATTTAAGAGTTTTCTTTTAATCCAGGAATGTAGTTAAATAAAATGGTTGTTAGTTCAACCGAAAAAGATAAACTATTACCATAGTAGTACATAAAAGAACAACATGCTGTAAGATTTTCAATTTCTTTCCATCAGAAAAGAAGGAGAAATTTTAAAAACAATACAGAGACAGAATTGTTATCGCGGGAAACCATATGTTGTAAATGAAAGCTACTGTAACCACTTACTACTAAATTATTTCACTGAATCATTTACATCTACTATATATAACCCTGTGCATTGAATTTACGAATTGAAACAATCATGAGAAGGAGAACTGAAACGTGGGTGCTGGTGAAAAACAAATAAGAACGTTGGACGAAGCAGTGCATATTAATAACTAGAAAACAGAGATTGCAGAGTTTGGGCAAACTCATACGAAATACAAGACTTCCACAAGCAAACAAAGAAACCATCAGTTATGCTTCTGGCCGTAGTTACAATAATTATAAATAATTTTTTTTTTGTAGATTGAAGATTTCAAGAGAAACGTTCCATTCATTCACTGTTAACAATTTACAACAGTTACTTTTGAGAAAGTCCTGTGAGATTACACAGTAGAAATCGACATATACATACAAAAGGAGCGGCCTACAGGGTTAGGGTTCTGAGACCCGTAATCTACAGTAAGGACAAGCTGAGACAAACCCTACAAAAATGAAACCTACAACAAGTTTTCACAAGTAACGAAGGCGGCTAGGTGGAAAAACCCCACAAACCCAGTATTTACGAATAGAGAATAAACTTTAGGAGACTTTAACATTCCATGGACCAGAACAAGAAGCCAAGAATAATACAGTTTGTTTTTACATACCCAGAAGCTAACTGAAAGACAGAAAAACGGAATCGACCCTACCCATTTCAAGTTGAGGGTTTAGTCGACACTTGAACTAGATATTGGAACCCAAACACCTGCAAGGAGAATGAACAGAGCGTTAGCATCAAATATTACCAAGTAACGAAGACAAAAAGATTTGAACTTCAAAACATTACAGTTAAGAAGGGTTAGGAGGTGCTTACTTGAGAAAATGAAACGAACAGAAATGAAGGCATCGGTTGAAAACACAGGAACCTTCTCACAAGGAGCCGTCACATAAGATTCAAAATAATACGCAGAAATTTCTAAATCAAGGACAGAGAACTTACCTTTTTGTGCCGAGTGGAGGTGAGTCGAGCCGAAAGACAACCCACGGGAAAAAAACTGATCTGTGGGCATAAGCAGAAGTCCATTACAAACTGTAAGTGGCATAAAGACCAAGAAAATGAAAAAGTGAGCTTGAAACAGGAGTGGAAACAATGAACGCTGCCAACCAGAATCAACAGAATGAAAACGCACCAAATAACCATCGTAAAAGCTGCCACAAACTACCATTGTCCCAAGCAAAGGAATCCAGACAGGGGATCGAATTCGTGGAGAAAATAAAGTAGTCTGGAACCCTCATAGCAACAGGCGGAACTAAGAACCCTCATCACAGAGCAGAAGTAGTGAAAATGAAAACTAGCTGACGAGTATAGGGTTTCAAGCGCGCGGGAAGGGATAAGTTCGAGAGGTGAAGACATGTGTCAGACCGCAGGCCCATAGTACAGGGTAATCAATCAGAAATTAATACTGAATAAAATCAACATCTATCAAAACCACTAATGTAGAAATTTGAATAAAAGCTGAATTATTCACCGAGATTATCCTGATTACACACTATTTAAGCTTCATGTATAATACATAACCTCTTCTACAATTGATCATCAATATGTGGAAATAGAAACAGTCGCATGCGCACATTAAAAAAATAATCAAGCACACATATCAACACATTATGTAATGGGGAAAGCAATAGCTGAAAACCCCCAACTATCTGTATATTATAATGATAGAGAACATGTAACAATACATAGCACAAAGCTCTCACAGCTCTCAGCACTATCTCACATGCTACACACAAACTAGCACGGAAGATGAACAAGTCACAGGTTCAAATCTCCTCCACAAGTCTGCCTGCCTCTACTGTGCAATCCAAGATGAATAATGATGAGATCCAAGTTCGAATCCACCTGGCTTGTATTGCGCAATCCTCATTGGCAATCTCAATCAATGTGTGTGCAAATCTCATGCACAGCCATAGTCACAACTGATAGTAGACTCACCCTTTCACCCACCTCTAACACCGGTCTCCACTGAACTGTCCATGCATTGCAGTTAACTGATGTGTTCTTTAGTTGATTTATGAGTTAATAATTAGTGAATTAATTAATAATTAATTCACACCACTCATCACTAGTGTAATTGTCAGTTAGACTAAATACAACTAGTTCAACTAAGTTAAACAGAACACAACTCCACCAACACTCTCATCAACTCCACCAAACTCTGCCACATGAGTTCTAACTGAAGTCAACCATGCAATAGCTCAACTAACCCCTAGGAATAGTGTAATTCCTTCTGTCAGCTGCATGTGCCACATCCGTAGCTTGAACTGAAGTGCTCCAAGAGGATAAGATAATGTTTATAGTCCAAATATTATTAAGGGCTAATAATATTCGACTGATCTATTTTTAGACTGGCAGTCTAAAAATAGACTCCGCCCAATGTCTAAAAATAGAGGTCCATCTATTTTTACCAACTTCACCAACCATCCACAAATAGCATCCTGCAACTCATAGACCATGATCCATATGTCTAAAAATAGACTTTGCGCCAAAAATCACCCTCGTGTACCCCCACCTAGTTTAGGTGATCACTTTCCAACTAGGATCAGGAAAGATGTTTCAGGATGCCTCCTTCACTGTTTCTTGTTGCAATCTTCAACACTCCCTCTCAACAAGAAAGGATTGTCTTTGCATGCGACATGCAACTCATGCATTCGCCCTACAACCTTCACAAGCGCCATGCAACTCCATGCATCTGCTCTGCAACTCTTCTAAAACTGAATAGGCTCAAAAAAACTCAATCATTTTGATGCATCTATCATAAAATTCTTCGACTTCTGCTGGTACCAACTGCACATGTCATCAGGAACCACTGCGCTATTGAACTCTTGCACCCATGCACTCTGCACTTGTTGTCAACTCTGATCCACGCTCCAGTATCTGAAACTGTCACTTTGATCTGCTTGCATCAATCCAACTGATCATGCTACTGCTGCACTGTGGGCACCTCGTAGCCAGGTTCAATTCATGAGATCCACACCATCTCATGAATCTTGCCCAGAAATCTCCTCTTGGGATTAGTCATGTATGTCGCCCCACCTCTCACCTGGTGGTATAGCTGCACGCACTCCCTCTGCCCATCTGGCACGAAATTTCTCTGCATGAGTGGTTTCTTCCACTCCATGATCCTCATCTTGTGGCTACTCCACATCACGAGGTTCACTCTTACCTGCATGAAAAACTTGCTCCCTCTCAAGCATCAATTGCATGTCTTTCTTGCACTTCCCAACAGTAGGAAGCTCCGTAGACATCCCATCTACTTCAAGTATGTAGAGATTCTTTGCTCGAATCCCAATCTTCTTGACTTGTCTTGTTGCCTTGTGGCGAAGGAAAATTTTTCCTTCACTGAAGACAACTTCATACCCTTTATCCTCTAACATTGCAACTAAGATCAAATTCTTCTTTAAACCTGGAACATGCACTACATCTTGTAAAAGAATGATTTTACCTGACTCCCTCTGAAAGGTTATGGTACCAATGCCGGTCGCATTGTATCTTCCATTGTCGCCCAACTCAACATGCAACTGGAGATCTTTCTCCACCAAGTCACTGAAAACATTCACATCTCCCGTCATGTGAAAGGAAGCGCCACTATCAAAATACCACCCCGATCCCAATGCAATAGACACCATGCATGCGATCAATGAGAAGTCCAGCTCAAATTGCGAGGCAAGAGCCTCACCAGCTGCAGCTCCAGCAGCCTGCTTGTTCTTCTTCTTCTGTGGACAATTTGTGGTGTAATGTCCATGATCGTGACAGTGAAAACACTTCACTTTGGACATGTCACGCTCTTTACCATCCGCACCAGATTGAGAAGCATTCTTCTTGTCCTTCCCCTTCCTTGCTTTGGCATCCAAAGCACAATATTCTTCATCAGATGCCTTTGATGAAGATCCGTCCCCGGTACTCCGCCTTATCTCCTCTTGCACAAGATCTGACCAAAGTTGCTCCCATCCTGGCAATTTCTCCCGACCATTAACAGAGTTCTGATAGGAGTGCCAACTCTTTGGAAGACCAAGGAGAGCCAAGTCCACCAAGTCCTCATCATCCACACTGATTCCTACACTCCCAAGCTCATCCCTGCAGTGGACAAACTTTGTCAAGTATACCGGAACAATGTCATTCTTCTCCATCTTTATTTTCCTGAGTTTATCCTTGAGCGCCAACTTCCTCTGGCTGCTATTGCTTTGGAATAAATCTGTCAAGGCTTTCCACATCAAAAATGGAGAAGCCTTACCATGCAGGCTGGATACTATGTGATCCTTCACGCCCTCCAACAGAATCCTTCGACACCTTGCTGTCTTCTTTTGCCAAGCCTCAACCAAGGCTGCATCGCTAGGCTTTGGAACTTCAACATCTATGAACTCTTTCAGCCCATTGTCATCGAGCACCGCCTCCATCCTATCTCTCCATGCAATATAATTTGAGCTGCCTTCAAGGGCATACTCCAATCACAATCCTTGATAAGACATTTTGACTTCGACACCAAGAAAACACTGCTGCAAAATTCGAATTCCACCAGCTCAAAACTCAACCGCTTCTGATATGTGAGAACAAATTATTTCTAGCACAGAGATCGACTGTAGGGGCATTTACTGGATATATCACCTTTCAAAGAAAGGATGGATCCAGAGGCTACCTGGCCCGCTTACAGACTCTGTCTACCGAAATAAATTGTAATCACTGTAATAGATCCAATGATCAATTTCGCTCTGATACCATGTAGAAATTTGAATAATAGCTGAATTATTCACCGAGATTATCCTGATTACACACTATTTAAGCTTCATGCATAATACATAACCTCTTCTACAATTGATCATCAATATGCGTAAATAGAAGCAGTCGCATGCGCACATTAAAACATAATCAAGCACACATATAACACAGTATGTAATGGGGAAAGCATACAGCTGAAAACCCCCAACTATCTGTATATTATAATGATAGAGAAAATGTAACAATACATAGCACAAAGCTCCTCACAGCTCTCAGCACTATCTCACATGCTACACACAAACTAGCACGGAAGATGAACAAGTCACAGGTTCAAATCTCCTCCACAAGTCTACCTGCCTCTACTGCGCAATCCAAGATGAATAAAGATGAGATCCAAGTTCAAATCCCACTAGCTTCAACTGCGCAATCCTCATTGGAAATCTCAATCAATGTGTGTGCAAATCTCATGCACAAGTATAGTCACAACTGATAGCCACACTCACCCTTTCACCACCTCTAACACTGGTCTCCACTGAACTGTCCATGCACTGCAGTTAACTGATGTATTCTTTAGTTGATTTATGAGTTAATAATTAGTGAATTAATTAATAATTAATTCACACCACTCATCATCAGTGTATTTGTCAGTTAGACTAAATACAACTAGTTCAACTAAGTTAAACCGAACACAACTCCACCAACTGTCTCATCAACTCCACCAAACTCTGCCACATGAGTTCTAACTAAAGTCAACCATGCAATAGCTCAACTAAACCCTAGGAATAGCATAATTCCTTCTGTCAGCTGCATGTGCCACATCCGTAGCTCGAACTGAAGTGCTCTAAGAGGATAAGATAATGTTTATAGTCCAAATATTATTAAGAGCTAATAATATTCGACTGATCTATTTTTAGACTGACAGTCTAAAAATAGATTCCGCCCAATATGTCTAAAAATAGAAATCCATCTATTTTTCCAACTTGACCAACCATCCACAAATAGCATCCCGCAACTTATAGAACATGATCCATATGTCTAAAAATAGACTTTGCGCCAAAAATCACTTGTGTGGCCCCCACCTAGTTTAGGTGATCACTTTCCAACTAGGATCAGGAAAGATGTTTCAGGATGCCTCCTTCACTGTTTCTTGTTGCAATCTTCAACAACTAAATCATACGGAGCGCATCTATCACCAAGTTCGAGGAGCCACATCGAACCCACAGAGTGTATAACATTTAAAACAAATGTGTTAAAAATCTGTGTTGTGATGTTTAACAATTATGAGTCAATAAATTAAAATCGTATCAATTTTCCAGTTGATTTTTAGTTGTGAGAAGCACATTCGGGGCTTGAGGACTCGGCCCCATCAAAGTGGTATCAGAGCAGTAGGTTGTAATTAGAAGAAAAAAAATGGAAGTTGGTAGACGAGGACGAGGAAGAGGAATAGCTATACGCAGAGTAGCCGATGAAGGATTGAGGGAAGAAATCCGAATTTTAAATGCACGATTAGCAGCAGTAGAGGCTAGGAGGAGAAGAGATCCTAAAGGAGGAGACGACAGTGACGAAGAGGTTGTAGAAGTGACAGATGGTTCAGATGGAGGACCTGAGATCAGGTTATTAAATTCAGTTTTATTATCGAGTAGTAAGCCGAAGCATGAGATTTCTACTTATGATGGGAATTTATCAGTAGATGTGTTGCTGGATTGGCTCAATGAGCTGAAAAAGTACTTTGATTATGAGGAAATCAGCGAAGATAAGAGAGTAAAATTCGCTGCCACCAAATTGAAAGGACATGCGTCCCTATGGTGGGATAGTGTTCAGGCGGAAAGAAAGAGGTTGAACAAACAACCTATAAAGAAGTGGGCCAGGATGGAGGCCAAACTGAAGAATAAATTATTTCCCAAGGATTACTAGATTATGCTGTACAGACAGGTACAAAATATGAGGCAAAGGGGGTTAACTATTAAAGAATACACGGAAGAATTCTACAGATTGAATTTAAGAGCTGGGTATATAGAGGATACCCCTGAAAATACAGCGAGGTTTGTAAATGGCTTGAGAGGGGAGATATTGGATGAAATCATTATTTTCTCACCCAGAACTACAGACGAGGCATATCAGTGTGCCTTAAAGGTGGAAGAGAAAATAAATGGGAAGCAGAATGCTAGAAGAGGAGGAGGTTCTGGCAGAGGAAAAGGAAAGGATTTTGGCAGAGGTAGAGGCACAAATCCCAGTGAAGAAGGCAGCAGTTCCAAAACTTCAGGAACAGTAGAAAAAGAAAATAACACTAGAGGGAGACGACAATACCAGTGAGGAAGAGGTAATGGTAGGGGCAGAGGAGATATCTAGTGTTATAGGTGCCATAAGTGGGGGCACAAGTCTTATGAATGTCCTGAAGGAGAACCAGCAGGTGGTAGAGGAATGTATGTTTCCCAAACAGAGGAAGAATAAGCACCACCCCAGGAGGTAGAAAATGCACCTGAGACAGGGGAAGCTTTAGTGCTGAATAAGGTGTTGCTGAAACCAGCAAAAGAAGTTGTAGAACTGGATCAAAGAAAAGCCTTTTTCCGGACAGTTTGCAAGTCACAGGGAAAGTGTTGCAAACTGATAATTGACAGTGGGAGTACAAATAATTTAGTGGCCACATAAATGGTGGAGAAGTTGGGGCTGAAAAGGTTGAAGCACCCCACTCCCTACAAAGTGTCGTGGTTGCAAAAGGGACATCAACTGTTAGTTCAATAACAATGTGAAGTAGAATTTCATATTGGTAGATACAAGGACAAGATTATCTGTGATATCATGCCAATGGATGTGTGTCATATACTGTTAGGGAGACCTTAGCAGTATGACAGGAAGGTAGTGCACGATGGGAAGACAAACTGTTACAAGTTTGTCAAGGATGGGATTAAGCATACGCTAGTACCCATCAAGGAGGAAGATACACCGGAAGCCAGTGGAGTTAAAGCATTGCTGGTGGGTGGAAAATAATTCTTGAAGCAGATCGAAGATAATGAAGTTAAGTTTGCTGTTGTAAGGAGGCCAAGGATGGTAATACTGCATACAAATATTACAGATTTACCAGAGGAGGTCCAGGACATGTTGCAATATTTTGGTGATATCATAGTGGATGATTTACCGGATGAGCTGCCTCTTAAGAGAAGCATCATTAATTGCATTGATTTTATACTAGGAGCTAGCCTACCAAACAAGGCAGCTTACCGTATGAGTCCCAAGGACAATGAGGAAATTAGGAAGCAGGTGCAGGAATTACTTGACAAAGGGCTGATGAGGGAAAGTATGAGCCCCTGTGTAGTTTTGACAGTTCTAGCTCCAAAAAAAGGTGGAGAGTGGAGAATGTGCACAGACTCAAGAGATATTAACAATATTACTATAATGTACAGGTTCCCATTGCCACAAATGGATGACATGATGGATTTTTTGAGTGGGGCAGCATACTTTTCAAAGATCGATCTGAAGAGTGGTTACCACCAGATCCGAATTCGGGAAGGGGATGAGTGTAAAAAAACTTTCAAGATGAATGAAGGGTTGTATGAATGGCTGGTGATGCCATTTGGTTTGAGTAACGCCCCTAGTACATTTATGCGCCTAATGAACGAAGTGCTGAAAGAGTTCATTGGGAAGTTTGTAATTGTTTATTTGGATGACATTTTGATTTTCAGCAAAACGAAGGAAGAACACTTTCGACATGTTCGAAGTGTATTAAGGAAATTGCAACAGAATAAGCTACTAATAAATCTGAAAAAAGTGTACTTTTTTCCAGAAGGAATTAGTTTATTTGGGTTTTGTGATTGCAAAAAATGAGCTGAAGATGGACCCAGAAAAGGTTGCAGCTATAGTTAGCTAGCCATCCCCAAAGAATCTGTTTGCGGTTCGAAGCTTTCACGGATTGGCAAATTTTTACAAGAAATTTATCAGAGATTTCAGTGGAATCTGCACACCCATGTTGGACACAATCAAAAAGGAAAATCAGCCTTTTTGTTGGACAGAAGCAGCAGAGAAAAGTTTTCAAGCCCTGAAGAAGAAGATCACTGAGAGACAGATTTTGAGATTGCTTGACTTCAACAAAAATTTTCAAGTTCGTTGTGATGCCAGCGGTATAGCCATTGGGGCATTACTTAGCCAGGAGGATAGGCCGGTCGCTTACTTCAGTGAAAAGTTGAATGAAAGTAGGCATAAATACTCATCCTATGAGAAGGAGTTTTATGCGGTTGTCCAAGCATTGAAACACTAGAGACACTACCTATTTGGTAATGAGTTTGTTTTATTTTCTCATAATTCTGCATTACAGTATATTATGCAGCAGCATAAGTTGAACCATAAGCATGGAGAATGGGTTGAGTATCTGCAGAGTTTTACATTTGTGTTGAAACATATTAGCGGACAGGCCAACAATGTGGTAGATGTGTTGAGTAGAAGAGCTTTTCTCTTACAGGAAAGCATAGTACAAGTGTTGGGTTTTGAGCATTTGAGGGATTTGTATCAAACAGATACAGATTTTAGGGAGGCCTATGAGGCTTGTCAAAACCCTTTGCTGAGAAACAATAGTCCATGGTTGGACTATAATTTGTAAGAAGTATTGTCATTCAGGGGAGGACAGTTATGTATTCCCGACTGTTCGATGAGGGAGAACATTATTCGGGAAAAACACAGTATAGCTCTAGCCAGACATTTCGGCATAAACAAGACATTATCGCAGATTGAGCATTTTTATTACTAGCCGAAGTTACGACGGGACATGCAGAGGTATGTAAGAAAATGCAAAATGTGTCAGTTAGCGTAAGGTTGCAGTCAGAATGTAAGACTTTATACGCCACTACCCATTCCGAGTAGATAGTGGGACTCGGTTAGTTTGGAATTTGTCTTGGTTCTGCCTAGAACATAGCGGGGGTTTGTTTCAGTGATGGTGGTAGTGGATAGATTCTAAAAAATGGCACATTTTATACCCTGTTGAAAAACCAGTGATGCCACTCACGTAGCACACTTGTTTTTCACAGAGATTGTCAGACTGCATGGTTTGCCGAGGTCCATTATTTCTGACAGGGATGTGCGGTTTACAGGACATTTTTGGCGTACCCTGTGGAAAAATTTGGACACTCAGGTGAATTTCAGCTCCGCTTATCACCCACAGACAGATGGGAAAACAGAGGTGGTGAACAGGAGCTTAGGAAACCTGCTACAAAGTTTGATTGGTGAAAATTCATGAATGTGGGATCGCATACTTGCTCAAGCGGAATTTTCTTATAACGATTCACCAAATCGTAGCACGGGCTACAGTCCTTTTCAGGTTCTGTATGGCATGCATCCTTGCGGAGTGCATGAGCTGCGGGATTTGGGGAAGCTTAAAAAAAGAAGTTCTAATGGGGAAGATTTCGCCCAAGCAATGAGCGATTTGCATGAGCAGGTGAAGTTAAAATTACAGGACAAAGTCAAAAGTACAAACTGCAGACAGATTTGAAAAGGCGAGTGGTTCAATTTAATGTTGGGGACGAAGTTCTTGCACACTTGCGCAAGGAACGTTTTCCAAAAGGGCAATATAACAAACTGAAGTTTAAGAAGATTGTCCCCTGCAAAATTCTTCACAAGTTTTCTGCCAATGCTTACGAAATACAGTTGCCACCAGGGATAGGAATTTCACCCATTTTTAATGTGGTTGATCTGTTTCCATATATTTCCAGTCCTGAAGATGACAGGACAGCATGGCCAAAGCGGGACACCCAAGTTGACCAGGGATCTTGGATGAGGCAAATGCCTACGGTGCAACCCCTTGAGATCGAGGGCATCCTTGACACACAAGTAGTCGAGCACACGCGCAGGAAGGAGTATCTGCAGTACTTGGTCAAGTGGAAGAACCATCCCATTGAGGATAGTTCCTGGCTTGACACACCACAAATACAAAAGGCTGGCTATTCAGTGGAAGATCTCATGGAACGAAGCCATGAATTTTTTTTACCCCGGGAGCCTGATGCAAGAGCATCTGACTCGGAGTAGATAAAACAAAGATAGGTCTTTTCTCTCATTGTTATGTTTGTTTACAGGCAGGTTATTGGACCTGAGAATTGTTTTTTTTATTTTTACTATTTAAAGAAAGGGCATTAGGATTAGGAAGGTTAATTAAATCAGTAGACTTATTTAACAGTTTTATTTTAATCCAGGAATGTAGTTAAATAAAACGGTTGTTAGTTCAACCGAAAAAGAGAAACTATTACTATAGTAGTACATAAAAGAACAACATGTTGTAAGATTTTCGATTTCTTTCCTTCAGAAATGAAGGGGAAATTTAAAAAAAAATACAGAGACAGAATTGTTATCGCAGGAAACCATCTGTTGTAAACGAAAGCTACTGTAACCACTTACTGCTAAATTATTTCACTGAATCATTTACATCTGTTATATATAACCTTGTGCATTGAATTTACGAATTGAAACAAGCGTGAGAATGCGAACTGAAACGTGGGTGCTGGTGACAAACAAACAAGAACGTAGGACGAAGCAATGCATATTAATAACCAAAAAATAGAGATTGCAGAGTTTGGGAAAACTCATATGAAATACAAGACTTCCAAAAGAAAACAAAGAAACCATCAGTTATGCTTTTGGCCACAGGTACAATAATTATAAATAATTTTTCTTTAGTAGATTGAATATTTCAAGAGAAACATTCCATTCATTCACCGTTAAAAATTTACAAAAGTTACTGTTGAGAAAGTCCTGTGAGATTACACAGTTGAAATCGACATATACATACGAAAGGAGCGGCCTATAGGGTTAGGGTTCTGAGACCCATAATCTACAGCAAGGACGAGTTGAGACAAACCCTACAGCAATGAAAATGACAACAAGTTTTCACAAGTAATAAAGGCGTCTGGGTGGGAAAACCCCACAAACCCAGTATTTACAAACAGAGAAGAAACTTCAGGAGACTTTAACATTCCATGGACCAGAACAGGAAGCCAACAACAATACAGTTTTTTTTTACAGACCCAGAAGCTAACTAAAAGACAGAAAAACGGAATTGACCCTACCCATTTCAAGTTGAGGGTTTGGTCGACGCTTGAACTGGAGATTGGAACCTGGACACCTGCAAGGAGAATGAACAGAGCGCTAACATCGAATATTACCAAGTAACGAAGACAAAAATATTTTAACTTCAAAACATTACAGTTAAGAAGGGTTAGGAGGTGCTTACCTGAGCAAACGGAACAAACAAAAACAAAGGCATCGGTTGAAAGCACAGGAACCTACTCACAAGGAACCGTCACATAAGAGTCAGAATAATACGCAGAAAAGTCTAAATTAGGGACAGAGAACTTACCTTTTCGTGCCGAGTGGAGGTGCGCCGAGCCGAAAGACAACCCACGGGAAAAAACTGATCTGTGGGCACAAGCAGAAGTCTATTACAAACTGTAAGTGTCATAAAGACCAAGAAAATGAAAAATCGAGCTTGAAACAGGAGTGGAAACAATGAACGCTGCCAACCAGAATCAACAGAATGAAAATGCACCAAATAACCATCGTAAAAGCTACCACAAACTACCACTTTCCCAAGCAAAGGAATCCGGACAGGGGATCGAATTCGTGGAGAAAATAAACCAGTTTGGAACCCTCATAGCAACAGGCAGAGCTAAGAACCCTCATCACAAAGCAGAAGCAGTGAAAATGAAAACTAGTCGACGAGTATAGGGTTTCAAGCGCACGGGAAGGGATAAGTCCGAGAAGTGAAGACAAGTGTCAGACCGTAGGCCCACAGTACAGGGTAATCAATCAGAAATTAATACTAACTAAAATCAACAGCTATCAAAACCACTAAATCATATGGAGCACATCTATCACCAAGGTCGAGGAGCCACATCGAACCCACAGAGTGTATAACATTTAAAAAAAATGTGTTAAAAATCAGTGTTGTGATGTTTGACAATTATGAGTCAATAAATTAAAACCATATCAATTTTCCAGTTGCTTTTTAGTTGTGAGAAGCGCAGTGAGGGCTTGAGGGTTGGGCCCCATCAGGGGTTCATGGCACAATAAACCATTAGACATGTGTTGAGTTCAATGGTGATGATTTGTTTGGGATTTAATCAGTAATGAGCATTACTCTAATTTGTAAGGGTAAATACCTTTTAAGGACGATGATGGATACTATATTATTTTATTCATGTTTTTTAGTGGAGACCATGCATAAATAATAAAATCTCCATGATTGGAAAATAATTTAAGATTTAAACTTTAGGAGGATTAGAAAATCCAAGATAAATGTGAATTTTTAGATAATACTCTTTGAGGATGAGGTAGGACATCTGAGATAAGAGTAATTGAAGAGGATTGATATTCTTTGAGGATTGAGAATCCAAGATAAGAATAGCACTAAAAATACATACTCACTTCTTAGACTTGGTGGTTGAGAAAATTTTGGAAATATAATGTATAATGTTTTTAGGCCATGAACTTCTTTTGGAATCTATCAATCAAATCTGCGTCATGGAGGTGATAGATGGATTCAAAAAGAACTTCTTGTCCTAAAAATATTTGTGTAGTTAATATACCAAAAATTTTACATCATATAATACAAAGGTATAATATCCTCGAGTATGACAGTCAAGTATGTTGAAGTATAGAGAAGTATAGATAAGTGTTATATGTATCAACTCCTTAGAAATTTCCAAGGTGTTTTTCTGAGGAATTTTCTCATTTAATTTTAATTTACCTTAACCATGACCACTTATTATTGAGGTATTTTAGCTACTAAAATATATCAATTAAACTATCTCTCAAAACTATTTATTGTGGAAATTGTATCCATATACTATTGAATATATAATATAAATACAAAATAGATTTATCTTTAGTGAGACTTTTTGGAAGTTTTTTTGGTGGATTTTTCCAGTTTAATTTCTCTAAAATTTTGTGGGAATTTAGTGAAATCAAAAGCTTGATAATTAACCACTACAAAAATACAAATAAATATTTCACCTCAAAATTTTGGACAAAAATCATACTAAAGACGACTCCAAATATAAAATCTTATTAAAGTATTAATAAGTTGAAATAAAAAATAAGCTTAATTTATTAATGCCATAGAAATCATGGAAAAAATAGTCAAATGAAATTAAATTACAAAAACCTTTACCCAAACAAATGTCTACCATAAGGAAATCATAATTTGGCAGTTCTAATACATAAATGAAATTAAATTCCAATAACATACCTTTGTCAAGGCAATTGACACAAAATCAAGATTGTTTTTGAAGAAAGTCCATAGCGAGGAGGCCACGTGGATATGGCATAAGTAAATTTATTCATCCTAAAGAGGTTTCCTAAATATGGCATCACAAAATTTAGTCATATAAATTTAAATAGCTTATAGAAGGATAAGCTATTTTTGCCATATAATAATTGATTCTTCCCGTTTACACTTAGTTTCAAGGATAAAAAAATCTCCTTTTAAAAACTTAATTTTGGATTTTTTTTTTCTAAGAGGAAAATCATTTTTACTGAAAAAACATGGTTCATATCTTTTGACTTACTAACAACTTACTCTCCATAATATCTAAAAAACAGAGAAGAAAAACAAATCATTTTCATTAATGAAATGCATTACATCTATTTACATCTTGTTCACTTTTTACTCAAAAAACGTGGTTCATATCTTCTCACTTACAACTAACTTACTCACCTTATTATAAATAAATTAAAAAAAAAACAAACTTTTCAAGAAAGAATGTGGAGATGACCAAAAACACATCCAGAGAAATATTACAAAAATAGAGCAGACAATGATCTCCTATTATTCAAACAGAGAACTATCAAACATGAAGCTCTGCACATTTATCATGAACTTATTATACTCTCTCCTAACCAAAAAACACAATTAGGACTTCAATCACATCATAAAGGAAAAATACCAAGTGTAGAGAGGGATAAAATCTCTTTTCAGTCTAAGAAGATATTTTCATTTCAAGAAATTTGATCCCTCTCTCAGCTTCTACAGGAAATTTGACCCCCTTCGAGCTTGGTAGATCTGTGTTTAGTTCACCCCCTTAAATAAGGTATATTTCACCCGAATAACATGGACCAATACTATGGACCCATGGTATTGACACATGGTGGTATTGACCCTTGGTATTAATGTGAAATATATATTATTTATAGGGGGCATTAAACCAACCTAGAACCAAAACTCTTTTAGAGTATATCAACAGGAATATAATGGGTCAATAACGTGGGTTACTTTTATTGTTATTATAATTTTTTTTTTTTAAGTTATTTTTAATTTTTTAATTTTATTTTTAAAAATTTAAAGTGTTTACATTACATTAATCTTTTAATATAATATAATATAATTATTTTATTTTTATTTTTATTTTTATGTAACTTTACTTAAATTAGACATTACGTTATACCTCTAGCATACTCTACCATACTAGGCTGAAGATCACCCTTCAATGTAATAATTGGAATTTAATACCTTCACATAGAGAAAAATAACATAGGAAAAATGGATTGTGAAAACCCAAAATCCAAAAAAAAAAAAACCAACTTTTACATGATATATATGACAACATCTTATTAATTTTATTATTAGTTTTTTTAAATTTTATTTCAAAATGTTGACATGACATTACAAGATCTCTTTCATATTAGATTCGAGAAAATCTTGCCAAGTAATGCAATATTATGTAGTGTTATGTAAACATTCTAACTAGGTAAAATTAAAATCAAAATAAATTATTAATTTGTTAATTTTCAAGAATTATTACCTTCGTTTTGTAGCTTTGAGCCCATGGTGTTGACCAATCCTATTCATCTATAATATAACATATTTAAATGGGGGAATTAAATGAGGGTAAATGCATCTTAACTATAGATCTACCAAGAGCCTACACATGAATCTAGGCTAGTTTAAGTGTAAAAAATGAATAAACTAAAGCTATTTTTAAAAATCTAATAAAAAAATCTAATTTATTATTTATTTTAAAAATCTATTTACAAATATTTATTGGAATGGTTTAATGATTACAAATTTCCCTATTTATGATACTTTTCCTTTAAAATTAATGATAAAGCCTCGTTTTTTTTGTTTTTTTTTAATACAGTTTCATATATATATATGTATGGGCGAAGCATCTAGAGGGATCAAATTTATAGACCTTTGGTAGATTTGAATTAGGATGAATTTAGGCTAATTTAATTCCTCCTTTTAAATAGGAAATATTCCACATGAATACCATGGGTTAATATCATTGGTTCTCAATACCATGGGTCATTTTTTTTAGGGTTATTTTACGTTGTTATTTTTATTTTTATTTTTGTTATTTTATTTTCAAAGAGATAAATTTTTTACATTGAATTAATCATTTTATTTATTTTTTTATTTTTTGACCAACTCAAAATGTTTACTAGACATGACAAGTCATGACATTATAAATCTCTTTCAAATTGGGCTAGAGAAAGCTTCTAGGCACAATGAAATTAATAGTTAAGATAAAAACCCATGCATATTGTTATATAATTTTTACTAAAAAATATTGTAAAAATATTTATCCCTTCATGTACATCTACTACTACTTCATGTACATCTACCACTACTGCAATATTTAAAAAGACATATTCTTTAACATCCATCTTAAAACCACCTAGAATTTAAATATAAATTACCAATCATTTTTATTTTAACAATATAATATATGTATGATTTTCTTTCCAAAAATTTCTTTACCTCTTAATTGTTGAAGAGTTATTGTATACTCTTTGCATTAAATTCGACTTGTCACTTAGCTTTGATGAAAATTGTATGGAACTTTACTTAAATATTTCCTTTGTTGCACAATGTTTTCACTTACAAATTTAGGGTTATGGAAAACTAAGGTGTTTGCCTAGCCAATATTTCCTAATAGCTTAAGGTTGGAATTAATTTTTTATTCCTTTATAAAATACCATGAACTTACAATATTATATCAACATTTAAAATTTCATATTACAAATGTGGCTAAGCTTATATAATATAAGTCCATACATTTTTCAAAATAAATATATTTATATCATTGGTGTTACATTCATATTTATTTTCCTTGGAGAACTTGTATATACTTTACAATATTTTTGAAGCCTCTTGACCCTTTGAAGCCTTCATGGCTAGCTTGTGCCTTCATGGAGGTTTCATATAATTCAATCAATGTAACACTGATCTAAAAATGTTTCGGATAACTTGTGTTGAAGATTGCAACAAGAAACAGTGAAGGAGGCATCCTGAAACATCATTCCTGATCCTAGTTGGAAAATGATCACCTAAACTAGGTGGGGCCCACACAGGTGAGTTTTGTCGCAAAGTCTATTTTTAGACATGTCGATCATATTCTATGAGTTGCGGGATGCTATTTGTGGATGGTTGGTCAAGTTGGAAAAATATATGGACTTCTATTTTTAGAAATATTGGGCAAAATCTATTTTTAGATTGCGAGTCTAAAAATAGATATGTCGAATATTATTAGCTCTTAATAATATTTGGACTATAAACATTATCTTATTCTCTTGGAGCACTTCAGTTAAGTGCACAGATGTGGCACAGGAGCTAACAGAAGGAATTACGCTATTTCTGAGGGTTAAGTGGAGCTATTGCATGGATACTTCAGTTAGAACTCATGTGAGAGAGTTTGGTGGAGTTGATTGAGGAAGTTAATGGAGTTGTGTTCAGTTTAACTAATCTAAACATAGTTGAGCTAGTTGTATCTAGTCTAACTTATTGATACACTAGTGAGAGTGGTGTGAATTAATTATTAATTAATTCACTAATTATAAACTCATTAATCAACTAAAGAATACATCAGTTAACTACAGTGCATGGACAGTTTCAGTGGAGACCAGTGGAGAGGTAGGTGAAAGAGAAGTGTGACTATCAGTTGTGACTATAGTGATGCATGGTTTGCATCCAACACTCAGTAGAGATGCCTTTAAATTGCTATTATGTTGGTCAGTAATTCTAAGTCATTCAGAGCTATTCTTCAACAAAGATTTAAAGAGATATGTTGTCGTGTAAGTGTAGATTGGAGCATGTGTTTTGCTAGATCTAGCTTGATTAGTGTGTAGCAATTGGAGGTTGTGCTGAGAGCTTGTGAGGAGATTTTTACAATGATTGTTACATGATCTCTATGATATATAATATACAGATAGTTGGGGGTTTTTAGCTTTAAGCTTTCCCATGAAATATTGTGTTCATATGTGTGATTGTTTATGGTTTTAATGTGCGCATGCAATTGATTTTATTTCCGCATGTAATGATCAATGGTAGAAGAGATTTTGTATTGTGCATGAAGATAAAATAGTGTGTGATCAGGAGAATCTCGGTGGATAACATATTAGTTATTCAAATTTATACATGGTATCGGAGCGATATTGATCATTGACAATTGGCAAAGCATTGAAGTGTGAAGTTTTAGGCCGGTGGAATTAGGATTGCTACAAAGAGCTTTCGGTGTCGAAGGAGATGTCTTTCAATGATTATGTATTGGAGTATGCCCTTGAGGGCAAAATTTCGACTATGTCGGGTATGGAAGGACAGGATGGAGGCGGTGCTGGATGACAATGGGTTGAAGGAGTTCATAGATGCAGAAATTCCAAAACCTACTTCTAGTGATGCTGCCGTACTTGACGCATGGCAAAAGAAAGTAGCAAGGTGTCGAAGGATTCTGTTGGAAGGTGTGAAGGATCACATAGTGTCCAGCCTTCATGGTAAAGCTTCTCCATTCTTGATGTGGAAATCTTTGACAGATTTTTTCCAAAGCAAGAGCGACCAGAGGCAGTTGGCGCTCAAGGATAAACTGAGGAAAATAAAAATGGAGAAGAAAGACACTATTCCGGTATACTTGACAAAAAATTTCCACTGCAGGGATGAGCTTGGGAGTGTAGGAGTTAGTGTGGATGATGAGTAATTAGTGAGCTTGGCTCTCCTTGGGCTTCCGAAGAGTTGGCATTCCTATCAAGACTTTGTCAATGGTCGGGAAAAATTGACAGGATGGGAGCGACTTTGGTCGAATCTTGTGCAGGAGGAGATAAGGCGGGATAGTAGGGATGGATCTTCATCAAAGAATGATGATGAAGAGGATTGCGCTTTGGCTTCCAAAGAAAGGAAGGGGAAGGGTAAGAAGAATGCTTCTCAATCCAGTGCGGATGGTAAAGAGCGTGACATGTCCAAAGTGGAGTGTTTTCACTGTCACGAGCATGGACATTTCTCCATGCATTGTCCACAAAAGAAGAAGAACAAACAGGCTGCTAAAGCTGCAGCTGGTGAGGCTCTTGCCTCGAAATTTGAGCTGGGCTTCTCATTGATCGCATACATGGTGTCTAGTGCATTAGGATCGGGGTGGTATTTTGATAGTGGCACTTCCTTTAACATGACGGGAGATGTGAATCTTTTCAGTGACTTGGTGGAGAAAGATCTCCAGTTGCATGTTGATTTGGGCGACAATGGAAGATAAAATGTGACCGACATTGGTACCATTACCTTTCAGAGGGAGTCAGGTAAACTCATTCTTTAACAAGATGTAGTGCATGTTCCAGGTTTAAAGAATAATTTAATCTCAGTCGCAATGTTAGAGGATAAAAGGTATGATGTTGTCTTTAGTGAAGGAAAATTTTTCCTTCAGCACAAAGCAACAGAACAAGTCAAGAAGGTTGGGATTCGAGTAAAGAATCTCTACAGACTTGAAGTAGATGGTATTTCTACGAAGCTTCCTACTGTTGGGAAGTGTGAGAAATCCATGCAATTGATGCTTGAGAGGGAGCAAGTTTTGCATGCAGGTAAGAGTGAACCTCGGGATGTGGAGCAACCACAATATGAGGATCATGGAGTGGGAGCAACCACTCATGCATATAAATTTTGTGCCAGATGGGCAGAGGGAGTGCATGCAGCTATACCACCAGGTGAGAGGTGGGGCGACATGCATGAGTAATCCCAAGAGGATATTTTTGGGTAGGATTCATTGAGATGGTGTGGATCTCATGAATTGAACCTGGATATGATGTGCCCATAGAGCAGCAGTAGCATGATCATTTGGATTGATGTAGGCAGATCAATGTGACAGCGTCAGATACTGGAGCGCGGATCAGAGTTGACATCAAGTATAGAGTGCATGGGTGCAGAGTTCAACAACGCAGTGGTTCCTAAAGACAAGTGTAGTACCAGAAAAATTTGAATACTTTGATAGATGCATTATACTGATAGATTTTTTTGGAGCCTATTCCATTTCGGAAGAGTTGCAGAGCAGATGCATGGAGTTGCATGGCGCTTGAAAAGGTTGCAGGGCGAATTCATGGAGTTGCATGTTGCATGCAATGACAGTCCTTTCTTGTTGAGAGGGAGTGTTGAAGATTGTAACAAGAAACAGTGAAGGAGGCATCCTGAAACATAATTCTTGATCCTAGTTGGAAAATGATCACCTAAACTAGGTGGGGCCCACACAGGTGATTTTTGTCGCAAAGTCTATTTTTAGAATATGTATATTTTTAGACATGTCGATCATATTCTATGAGTTGCGGGATGCTATTTTTGGATGGTTGGTCAAGTTGGAAAAATAGATGGACTTCTATTTTTAGACATATTGGGTGGAATCTATTTTTATATTGCCAGTCTAAAAATAGATATGTCGAATATTATTAGTTTCAATAATATTTGGACTAGAAATATTATTTTATTCTTGAGCACTTCGTTGATATGATGTACAGATTGAGGAAGGAATTACGCTGTCTGAGGTTAAGTGGAGCCACTGTATTGAGATTCAAAGCTAAAACCTGCGAGAGCCTGTGGAGTTTGATTGGAGGAAGTTAATGGAGTTGTGTCTGCTTTAACTAAAAAAAACATAGTTGGAAAGTAGTTTATCTAGTCTAACCGATTGATACACTAGAGAGTGGTGTGACACTATTAATTAATTCACTAAATAATAACTCATTAATAAACTAAATTCCCTGACTATTAACTTCATGGACAACTTTTTAAAGGGAAACCAGTGAAGAGATAGGTGAAAGAGCAGTGTGACTATCAGTTGTGACTATAGTGATGCATGGTTTGCATCCAACACTTAGTAGAGATGCCTTTAAAGACTACGTGAGAAATGCTGGGGTAATTCGAACTCATCAAGAGATATTCTTTAGCAGTGATTGCGCAGTAGAAGTAGGCTATCAGGTGGCAAATATTGGAGCATGTGCTTTGCTAGATCTAGCTTGATTAGTGTGTAGCAATTGGAGATTGTACTGAGAGCTTGTGAGGAGATTTGTATGAGGATTGTTACATGATCTCTATGAAATATATAATATATAGATAGTTGGGGGTTTTCATATTTAAGCTTTCCCATGAAATACTGTGATCATTGGAGAAATTACAAAGCATTGAAGCAGTTGAGTTTTGTGCTGGTGGAATTCGAAATTGCTGCAGTGTTTTCTTGGTGTCGAAGTTGAGATGTCTTTCAACGGATTGTGATTTGAGTATTCCCTTGAGGGTAGGTCGAATTATATTGCATGGAAGGACAATATGGAGGTGAAACTGGATGACAATGGGTTGAAGGGGTTCATAGATGCAGAAATTCCAAAACCTACTTCTAGTGATGCTGTCGTACTTGACGCATGGCAAAAGAAGGTAGCAAGGTGTCGAAGGATTCTGTTGGAAGGTGTGAAGGATCAAATAGTGTCTAGAATTCATGGTAAATCTTCTCCATTCTTGATGTTGAAAGATTTGACATATTTTTTCCAAAGCAAGAGCGACCAAAGGAAGTTGGCGCTCAAGGATAAACTCAGGAAAATAAAAATGGAGAAGAAAGACACTATTTCGGTATACTTGAAAAAGTTTTTCCACTGTAGGGATGAGCTTGGGAGTGTAGGAGTTAGTGTGGATGATGAGGAATTGGTGAGCTTGGCTCTGCTTGGGCTTCCAAAGAGTTGGCATTCCTATCAGGACTCTGTCAATGGTCGGGAAAAATTGCTAGGATGGGAGCAAATTTGGTCGGATCTTGTGCAGGAGGAGATAAGGTGGGATACCAGGGATGGATCTTCATCAAAAAATCATGATGAAGAGGATTTTTCTTTGGTTGCCAAATCAAGGAAGGGGAAGGGTAAGAAGAATGCTTCTCAATCTGGTGCAGATGGTAAAGAGCGTGACATGTCCAAAGTGAAGTGTTTTCACTGTCACGAGCATGGAAATTTCACCACGCATTTTCCACAAAAGAAGAAGAATAAGCAGGCTGCTGGAGTTGTAGCTGGTGAGGCTCTTGCCTTGCAATTTGAGCTGGACTTCTCATTGATCGCATGCATGGTGTCTAGTGCATTAGGATCGGGGTGGTATTTTGATAGTGGCGCTTACTTTCACATGATGGGAGATGTGAATATTTTTAGTGACTTGGTGGAGAAAAATTTCCAGTTGCATGTTGAGTTGGGCGACAATGGACGATACAATGCGACTGACATTGGTACCATTACCTTTCAGAGGGAGTCATATAAAATCATTCTTTTACAATATGTAGTGCATTTTCCAGGTTTAAAGAAGAATTTAATCTCAGTCGCAATGTTAGAGGATAAAGGGTATGATGTTGTCTTTAGTGAAGGAAAAGTTTTCCTTCAGAAAAAAGAAATAGGAAAAGTAAAGAAGGTTGGGATTCGAGCAAAGAATCTATACAGACTTGAAGTAGATTGGATTTCTACGGAGCTTCCTACTGTTGGGAAGTGTGAGAAAGCCATGCAATTGATGCTTGAGAGGGAGCAAGTTTTTCATGTAGGTAAGAGTGAACCTCAGGATGTGGAGCAGCCACAAGATGAGGATCATGGAGTGGGAGCAACCACTCATGTAGAGAAATTTCGTGCCAGATGGGCAGAGGGAGTGCATGCAGCTATACCACCAAGTGAGAGGTGGGGCGACATGCATGAGTAATCCTAAGAGGAGATTTTTGGGCAGGATTCATTGAGATGGTGTGGATCTCATGAATTGAACCTGGCTACAAGGTGCCCATAGAGAATCAGTAGCATGATCAGTTGGATTGATGCAGGAAGATGAATGTGACAATGTCAGATACTGGAGTGCGGATCAGAGTTGACAGCAAGTGCAGAGTGCATGGGTGCAGAATTCAACAGCACAGTGGTTCCTAAAGACATGTGCAATACCAGCAGAAGACGAAGAATTTTATAGATGCATTATACTGATAGAGTTTTTTGGAGCCTATTCAGTTTCAGAAGAGTTGCAGAGCAGATGCATGGAGTTGCATGGTGCTTGAAAAGGTTGCAGGGCGAATGCATGGAGTTTCATGTCGCATGCAATGACAGTCCTTTCTTGTTGAGAGGGAGTGTTGAAGATTGCAACAAGAAACAGTGAAGGAGGCATCTTGAAACATCATTCCTGATCCTAGTTGGAAAATGATCACCTAAACTAGGTGGCGTCCACATAGGTGATTTTTGTCGCAAAGTCTATTTTTAGACTATGTCTATTTTTAGACATGTTGATCATATTCTATGAGTTGCGGGATGCTATTTGTGGATGGTTGGTCAAGTTGGAAAAATAGATGGACTTTTATTTTTAGACATATTGGGCGAAATCTATTTTTAGATTTCCAGTCTAAAAATAGATATGTCGAATATTATTAGCTCTTAATAATATTTGGACTATAAACATTGCCTCATTCTCTTGGAGCACTTCAGTTAAGTGCACAGATGTGGCATAGGAGCTGACAGAAGGAATTAGGCTATTCCTGAGGGTTAAGTGGAGCTATTGCATGGAGACTTCAGTTAGAACTCATGTGAGAGAGTTTGGTGGAGTTGATTGAGGAAGTTAATGGAGTTGTGTTCAGTTTAACTAATCTAAACATAGTTGAGCTAGTTGTATCTAGTCTAACTGATTGATACACTAGTGAGAGTGGTGTGAATTAATTATTAATTAATTCGCTAATTATTAACTCATAAATCAACTAAATAATACATCAGTTAACTTCAGTGCATGGACAGCCAACAGAGAATGAACAAGAGAGAGGAAGAAAAGGTGACTACTGGGGCCAGACTATAGTGATGCATGGTTTGCAACCAAAACTCAATAGAGATGCCTTTAAATACTGTGTGAGAAAAGCTGGGGTAATTCTAACTCATCAAGAGCTATTCTTCGGCAGTGATTGTGTAGTAGAGGCAGGCTATCAGGTGGCAGATATTGGAGCATGTGTTTTGCTAGATCTAGCTTGATTAGTGTGTAGCAATTGGAGATTGTACTAAGAGCTTGTGAGGAGCTTTGTATGAGGATTGTTACATGATCTCTATGACATATATAATATATAGATAGTTTGGGTTTTTCAGCTTTAAGCTTTCCCATGAAATAGTGTGTTCATATGTGTGAATTTTTATGGTTTTAATGTGTGCATGCAATTGATTTTATTTCCACATATAATGATCAATGGTAGAAGAGATTATGTATTGTGCATGAAGATAAAATAGTGTGTGATCAGGAGAATCTTGGTGAATAAAATATCAGCTATTCAAATTTATACAACTTGTTATGTATTTCAAGAACCTCCCACTTAGTTTAACAATTAAATGACCTAGCTTGTACTTGACAATTTGCGGAATTTATGATTGAAAGTGGTGTATGATTTTTAATTTTTGATGTGTATTATGTTATTTTTTCTTGCTGAAATTTAACATGTATAAAAGCAACATAATGCATCAATAAATTATTTAAGCATAACAACAAAATTAATCTAGGAGTTCACCTGAATCTCGTGGGCTACGTCTCCTTTGAGCTTTGTCATCTTGACTCAGATCTTTGGGATTATGGTAAGGTTTCTTTTACAAGTTCCAAAATTAACTCCAATGGATAATAAACTGATCCAAAGGGTTTATAATACCATATATATCCCTCTCATGGCTTTCCAAACATTTCAAACAACTTTAGGCTCCCTTTGACACGATTCCTTCTATCAGTGCTATGAGCTACTCTGAGCTTCTACATTGCAAAAAATCCTTCTGAATTCTATTTCTGTCACTAAAAACACTCCTTTTGTATCTACCACACATAAGAAACCAAATATCAACTGATAAATTTCTTAAAACGAGCACTCCATCCCCAAACTAGGCCTTCCTCCACGGTTTTCCCAGGGCTGCCCAAAACTTCCCATCAACTTCTCGAGCTTTAAAAGTTCTCAAAATGTTCTAAAACCACTTTCATTGGTTCCAAAATTTCTGAAATAGTCAATATAGACTATTAATTCATCAAAAATGGCCTTCGGCTGCTCCGGTTTCACCTCCAACACCTGTCGGCACCCTTGGCACTAAGGTCACTGAAAAATTCTCTGCTGAGTTTTCGACCTCTAGAAGTCCTCAAAGCATTCTGAAACCTCTTCCATTAGATTAAAAATTATTCTTAAAGTCAATAATGACTACTGGTTCACTGCATATAGTCTCTAGCTGCTCTGGCTAGACCCTGCACTGCTACTGGCAAAAGCTGACACTAATGGCCCCTGGAACTTTACTGAAGATTTTCGGCTTTATAAAGTTGTCTACATGCTCTAAACACCATCTCATAAGATTCATAACATCTGAAATATCCAATTTTTACTATTGGATCTTTGGATAAGGCCTCTAGCTCCCCTGGCTAGGCCTTAAACTGATTTTGCCTCTTGGTGGCTCTCGTGGCCCCTTGAACTTCTTTGAAGCAAAAATTGCTTTGATGCTCTCCGATGGCTCTGAAACATACTCCATTGAGTCCAGAAGATCTGATATAGTCAAAATTTACTATTTTTTCACTCAATTTGGTCGAAAAATGAAGGAGTTATGACAAAAAAAAAAAATTTCCCAATATCCCTTGAAAACCTCCTCCAAACTGGAGGAACTCCAGTTAGTAGCGCTAATTTGGGGATAACTCCGAATTTTTCGGACCGTGCCAAATCTGGTGGTAACGGTTTAATGTGGCATTAAATTTGATATGGGGTGGTCACATGTGACTACTGCCTAAACCGTCGTCGGAACCATCGCTGTCATAACCACTATTCGTGGTGTTTAATGTGGCATCATGCGTTGGACACATGTCACAGTTTTCTTAACCGTTTTCTCCGTGGTTTAAGGCCTTAAGGGCTCGGTTCTGAGGGTGGTCATGTGATAAGGTCGGGGCTTGCCCTAAGGGGCTAGTCCTTAAATTTTTTTCCATTTTAAATTTTAAAACATAAATACGTCTCGGACCATTGCATTGTTAAGTAATACAAGTGAGCCTAATTGGTCGGGTCACAAGGCTGGTATTGGGGAGACTGTGGTTTGAAACCTGACGACTGTAAACAATTAACATCTTCCACCCTAGGGCCATGTGGTAGCCTTTGGGCCTGCCACGTGGCAGCCCTGATTGGCCAATATTTCAAAAGTTAAACCACCATCAAATAATAAGTTGCCAAATGTCAGAATATGATTCAGCCGAATGGAATATTTCGAGGAATATTCCTTAAAATATATTTTTTTAATTTTTCTAAATTAATAAAGTCAAACTTGGTCAACTCATTTTTGGAGTTTTCTGGGCATTTTCAAACCTCAATAATGTTGAAAATGCAGCAAGATGATGGAGCTTAGTGAAATGAAGTCGCCTTCACTAAGTGGGCCCGCAGGCAAATTCTGGCGCAAAGTCTATTTTTAGACATATGGAGCATGGTCCAGGGGTTGCAGTATGTTATTCTTGGAGTATTGGTCATGTTGGTAAAAACAGATGGACCTCTATTTTTGGACCTATAGGTCGAAGTCTATTTTTAGACTGCCTATCCTAAAAATAGGGAAGTCAAATATTATTTACCCTTAATAATATTTGGACTCTAAACTTCAGTTTACTCTCTTGGAGCACTTCAGTTCAAGCCTTGGAAGTGGCTCATGCATCTGACAGAGGAATTACACTATTCCTAAGGTTTTGGTGAGCTCATGCATGGTTGACTTCAGTTAGGACTTCAGTGGCAGAAGTTTGGTGGAGTTGATGAGACAGTTGGTGGAGTTGTGTTCGATTTAACTTAGTTGAACTGGTTGAGATTAGTTTAACTAGCTAATCAACTAGTAATGAGTGGAGAGAATTAAATATTATTTAATTCATTAATTAGTAACTCATTATTCAACTCAAGAACACAATGTTCACCATGCCCCATGGACAAACTGGAGACCAAAGAAAGAGGTATGAAAGGGTGGAGTCAGTTGTCACAGACATCGCCATGAACAACAGATTTGCACCACACTTGGAGGAATTTCATGATGATTTCATGTCTGCTGCTTTGATGAGATTCAAACTCTGGATCTCTATTTAGATAGGCCATGGTTGCGCAGAGGCAAGTGGTGGTGAAAGTTTTGAACCTGTGACTTGTTCAAAACCAAGCTAGTTTGTGTGTAACTTTTGGAGACAGTACTGAGTACTTGTGAGGAGTATTGTACCGAGATTGTTACATGTTTCTCTTCTATTATAATATACAAATAGCTGGGGGTTTTCAGCTATAAGCTTTCCCCATTACATATTGTGTTTATGTGCGCATGCGACTGTTTCTATTTCCGCAAATTGATGATTGATTGTAGAAGAGATTATGTGTTGCATATGAATTCGAATTAGTATGTGATCAGGATAACCTCAGTGGATAAATCTTCATTATTTAGCAAATTTCTACATGGTATCAGAGCTGTTGAAGCTGAGATTGATCATCACAGTGATTACAAACTTATTTCGGTAGACAGAGTCTGCATGCGGGCCAGGTAGCCTCCGGATTCATCTTTCTTCGGAAAGTGAAAGGTCTGGTAAATGCCCCTTGCAGTCAATCTCTGTGATAGAAATAATTTGTTCTCACAAACCAAGAGCGGTTGAGCTTTGAGGTGGAATTCAAATTTTGCAGCAGTTTTGTTTTCTTGGTGCCGGTGTTGAAAATGTCTTTCAACGGTTTGCGACTCGAATATGCTCTTGAAGGCAGTTTGAATTATGTTGCATGGAAGGATCGCATGGAAGCAGTATTAGAAGATAATGGTCTCAAGGAGTTCGTAGATACGGATGTCCAAAAGCCCACTGATCCTGCTGAAGTCGATGCATGGCAAAAGAAGATGGTGAAATGTCGAAGGATCCTGTTGGAGGGCGTCAAGGATCATATTGTATCCAGCCTGCATGGAAAGGCTTCTCCATATTTAATGTGGAAAGCTTTGACGGATCTATTCCAGAGTAAGAGCGACCAAAGGAAGCTGGCGCTCAAAGATAAGCTCAGGAACATCAAGATGGAGAAAGGCGACAATATCGCCAAATACCTCACGAAGTTCACTCAATGCAGAGATGAGATGGGAAGTGTGGGGGTGACTGTCGAAGATGAGGACATGGTCGACCTGGCTCTCCTTGGTCTTCCGAAGGCTTGGCACTCATATCAAGATAGTGTCAATGGTCGGGAGAAGCTGCCGGGATGGGAGCGCCTTTGGGCGGATCTCATGCAGCAGGAGATAAGGAGGACTACTCGAGATGGATCTTCATCAAAGGGAGCTGATGAAGAAAACTGCGCTTTGGTGTCCAAAGCAAAGAAGGGGAAGGGTAAGAAAACCTCTCATTCTGATGCTAAGGGCAAGAAGCAGGATATAGCGAAAGTGAAGTGTTTTCACTGCCATGATCACGGACATTATGCTACCAATTGTCCAAAGAAGAAGAAGAACAAGCAAGCGGGAAGATCTGCAGATGGAGAAGCTTTGGCTTCACAGTTCGAGCTTGACTTTTCACTGATTGCATGTTTGGTTTCAAGTGTGATGGGATCGGTGTGGTTCTTGGACAGCGGTGCGTCATTTCATATGACGGGAGATCGGGAGTTGTTCTCAGATCTGGAGGACAAATATTTGGGTGTGCACATCGAGATGGGCGATGACGGTAGATACAGTGCATCTGGTATCGGTACCGTATCCTTTCAGAGGGAGTCTGGTAAACCCTTTGTACTAAAGGATGTCATGCATGTACCCGGATTGAAGAAGAACCTGATTTCAGTAGCGATGTTGGAGGATAAGGGGTATGATGTGGTCTTCAGCAAAGGAAAAGCCTTCCTGCACAGTAAGACTACTGGAGAGACCCGGAAGATAGGGGTTCGAACCAAGAACCTTTATCAGTTGCAGGTAGATGGCTGCGCAACAATGGCATGCAAGGCGGGAGAAGTGGTGAGCCGGGATGATGAGGGCGAACTGTGGCACAGGAGATTGGGCCACCTTCACCATGGATCTTTGAAGATCCTGCAGAAGATTTCTACTAGGCTTCATAAGGGCACTCTTGCGCAGTCAGATCAGTGCAAGGGGTGTACTTTAGGGAAGTATGTGAAAGCCACCTTTCATGAGAAGGTTAGTCGCGCCACGACGATCCTTGAGAGAGTTCACACAGACGTGTGTGGTCCTTTCTCAGTTGCTTCGACAGCAAAGCACAGGTATTATGTGATCTTTGTTGATGATTTCTCTCGAAAGTGATGGATCTTCTTCATGCAGAAGAAGAGCGATACATTCGCGAAGTTCTGTGAGTTTAAAGCACTGGTCGAGAAGGAGTCGGGGAAGAAGGTGATTGCTCTAAGGAGTGATAACGGTGGTGAATTCATCTCGGCTCAATTCAAGGAGTTCTGCAGCGCAGAAGGGATTCGGAGAGAGCTCATCGCACCCCATAACCCACAACAGAACGGGGTGGCTGAGCGGAAGAACAGAACGATCGTGGGTGCTGCACGGGCGATGTTGCATGATCAGGGCCTACCCCTTCACTTGTGGGCTGAGGCATGCAATACAGCAGTGTATGTGCAGAACCGTTGTCCTCACAAAGTTCTTGGCATGAGTACACCGGAGGAGGCTTATTCTGGCAAGAGGCCTGATATTTCCCATTTGCGGATTTTTGGTTCTCCTGTCTACATGCATGTGACGAAGGATGCAAGAAGGAAGATGGATCCGACCGCAGAGGTTGGAATATTTGTGGGGTACACTGATACACCTCACAAATATCGAGTGTATTTGTCAGACAGTCGCAAGACTGTTGTGCGATGGGATATAAAATTTCAGGAGGAGAAAGCCATGCAGTGTTCGCTTGAGAGGGAGCTACACTTGCATGCAGATGAGGAGTTGTTAGTTCCTAAGGAGGAGCTTCCGGATGTGGATCAGCCACAAGAGGAGGTTCAAGAGGTGGAAGAAACCACCCAGGCAGCGCCAACCATCAGAGGGCGCATGCGCACTACAGAAGCCGAGCGACTGGCTCGGGATGCAGAGAAGGTTGTAGGACCACCTACAGCACAGCGCAGACAGAGACAGTCACCGGATCGGTACACTGGATACATGGCTCTTATGAGTCAATGTGTTGTGACAGAGCTATCCTCTTTTGAGGAAGCTGTGGAGGAACCCGCATGGGTAGATGCCATGATCGAAGAATATGATTCGATCGTCAGAAACAGTGCATGGGAGATTGTCCCAAGATCGGAGGGGAAATCAGTGGTGGGTTCGCGATGGATCTACAAAGTGAAGCAGGCGGCTGACGGGAGTGTGGAGAAGTACAAGGCGAGATTTGTCACCCATGGCTTTTCACAGATCGAGGGGATCGATTATGAGGAGACCTTTGCACCTGTCACAAGGTACTCTTCCATACGGATGATCCTTGCTCTCTCAGCGCAGATGGGGTGGCACATTCATCAGATGGATGTGAAGACTACGTTCCTCAATGGAGTTATTGAGGAGGAGGTGTACATAGAGTAGCTTGAAGGTTTTGAGATCTTCAGCAGTGAGTCACATGTGTGCTGACTCAAGAGAGCACTGTACGGGCTGAAGCAAGCACCTCGTGCTTGGTACACTCGGATAGACAGCTACTTCACCGGGCTTGGATTCTCCAAGAGTGAGGCGGATCCTAACCCGTACCAGATTGTGGTGGAGGGGAAGCTGTTGATCATCGTACTGTATGTAGATGATCTGATTTTGACTGGCGATGAGCAGTTGATACTTTCATGCAAGGAGGATCTTGCACGAGAGTTTGAGATGAAGGACCTGGGCATCCTTCATTATTTCCCGGGATTGGAGATTTGGCAGCGCAGTGGAGGACTGTTTGTTTCTCAGGGCAAGTATGCCCTGGAGATTCTGGAGAGGTTCAACATGCAAGGCTGCAAGCCTGTTGACACTCCTCTTCCTGGTGGTTGGAGGAAGGAGGATGCTACTTCAGCGGAGGTAGTGGATGCCACTGTCTATCGACAGTTGGTGGGGTCGCTTATGTATCCGGTCAATACACGACCCGATATATGCTATGCAGTTAACCAGCTTTCGCAAGCTATGGTTAAGCCTACCAAGCTCTTTTGGAAGGCAGGCAAGCATGTATTGCGCTATATTAGAGGCACATCGGGATATGGTTCATGGTACAGACAGGAGGATCAGTTGAGGCAGCATGGCTTCACAGATTGGTATCATCATATCAGAGATTGTGTTCAGCAGAGAATCATGATGCTTTCATATGTTCCCACGGAGGATCAGGATGCCGACATCCTGACGAAGGCGCTCACCAGGAGCAAGTTCAAATTCCACAGAGGCAGGATAGGGGTTACAGATAATCCATATCTTGCTGAGAGGGAGTGTTGAAAATGCAGCAAGATGATGGAGCTTAGTGAAATGAAGTCGCCTTCACTAAGTGGGCCCGCAGGCAAATTCTGGCGCAAAGTCTATTTTTAGACTATGTCTATTTTTAGACATATGGAGCATGGTCCAGGGGTTGCAGTATGTTATTCTTGGAGTATTGGTCATGTTGGTAAAATATATGGACCTCTATTTTTTGACCTATAGGTCGATAGGTCGAAGTCTATTTTTAGACTGCCTATCCTAAAAATAGGGAAGTCAAATATTATTTACCCTTAATAATATTTGGACTCTAAATAGCAGTTTACTCTCTTGGAGCACTTCAGTTTGAGCCTTGGAAGTGGCTCATGCATCTGACAGAGGAATTACGCTATTCCCAAGGGTTTGGTGAGCACATGCATGGTTGACTTCAGTTAGGACTTCAGTGGCAGAAGTTTGGTGGAGTTAATGAGACAGATAGTGGAGTTGTGTTCGGTTTAACTTAGTTGAACTAGTTGAGATTAGTTTAACTAGCTAATAAACTAGTAATGAGTGGAGTGAATTAAATATTATTTAATTCATTAATTAGTAACTCATTATTCAAATCAAGAACACATCAGTTCACTACAGTGCATGGACAGTTCAGTGGAGACTAGTGAAAGAGGTAGATGAAAGGGTGGAGTTAGCTATCAGTGGCGACATCAGTTGTGCATGAGATTTGCACCACACTTGGAGGAATTTCCCATGATGATTGTGCTGTCAAGCCAAGGAGATTCGAACCTTGGATCTCTATTTAGACAGGCCATGATTGCGCAATAGATGCAAGGCAATTAGTGGTGAGTTTTGAACCAGTAACCTGTTCAAAACCAAGCTAGTTTGTGAGTAACTTCATGAGATAGTACTGAGTACTTGTGAGGAGTATTGTAATGATTTTGTTACATGTTTTCTCCATTATAATATGCACAATAGCTGCGGGGTTTTCATCTATAAGATTTCCCCATACATACCGTGTTAATGTGTATGATGATTTGATGTGCTATCGCTTGTTTTATTTCCGCATGTGTGATGATCTGAGTGGAAGAGATTATGTGTTGCATATAAATTCGAATTGTATGTGATCAGGATAGTCTCGGTGGATAATTAATAAATATTCAGCAAATTTCTACAAATAACTTATGCATACGACCTTGGTTTTTTGAACCATTCGTAACATTAGAATCAGAGCAACGAGACTTTTCCGGTCATTTAGGTTACAAACATTTCTGAGCACTTTCATTTTTGAGCATGTTTTTAAAACTTGGACATGATCTCCTGATCAAACACATAGGAGGAGGGGTTCATGGCCCAATAATACATTAGATATGTGTCGATATCAATGGTGATGATTTGTTTGGGGTTTAATCAATGATGAGATTTAATCTAACTTTGTAAGGTTAAATACCAACATCGAGTCCCTCTGCCACTTTGGCCTCATTTAAATTTTCACAGGTTGAGAATCGACTTATGAAACCTAAACTTTAAGTTGGTAAATAATAGGGCTTTACATTGTATCCAAATAATTTTCCGCCGTCATTTGGATTGTGAAATATTAACGGAAAAGATTTTTGCTTGTTGGCTGAGACACAGTTTTCTCCCAAATTCTAAATTCAACCACTAGGGCTTCACTGGGGGAGAAATACCATACCACGTGCATTCATATTGGGGGATATATATTGAGGAAAGAATGATATAATATATTTAATATATAATAGGGGGTAAAGGGTTTTTATATTAGCGTGTATTAAAAATAGAGCTCCAAGTTAATGAGAAAATATAAAGGGGTAAAAAAAATGTTAATGAAAAAATGGATACCTACAATATCTAGTGAATGTAGGGCTTTTTTAAATTGATAAGGTGTACTGGGTTAGTATAGGTAGGGGTTTAAATAATGTTTTTTTTATATCCTTTCTCTAATATTTAGTCAAATTAAGGGTATTCTTTTGTATGGAATGAATGCACGTGCTATGTCATAGGTTCATTGTTTGAAGTCCCCATAAATTTGACCCTCATAGTCTTTCCATTTACTTTTGTTTTCTATATGTACAACTCTATGCAAATTTGGATAAGATATTTGTAATTTACTATGGATAATTTATTTTCTTTGCTTGGTGATATATGTATAGGTAAAACCCTCCCTTTTTCTAAAGGTTCTAGTCTCAGACACATTGTCTACAGATATTTTTCCCAATGCCATTCATTTAGTGTGGCTTTCTGGATAGTAATTCTTTGGAATTTAAGTCCAAAATCAAAAACCTATCTTGATTATTTTATATGTATATATATATATATATATATATATTGACACTCAAGCAATTACACACATACACACACATATTGACACTGAAGCAATTTATTTTCAATAAAATAAGGCTTTGGAGTGGGAATTTCGCCCTCTGCTGCCAAAGGGAAGAGAAATTACAAGTCACCCTAAAATTCCCTTTTATGTATTCTTATGATTAATTCCTAAGTGTTTTAAGACCTGAATATGAGTTTTTTTCTCATTGTTTTGTAGGTTAGTCCATGGTCGCACTTGGGTTTTGCTTTGTAAAATTTGTGGGGCTTAAATACTTCTAGTTTCCTTATTTCTGTTGTTTCCACTACAGGTCCTCACTTTATATTATCCTTTACAAGTCCTTGATGACATCTTTAGGCTTCAATTATTTGGTTATATTTATGGTATTTGTAAAAAAGAAAAGGCTTGTAGTTGGCTAGGGTTTCTAATGTATTCTTTATGGTTCTATAGAACTCTTTCTGGAATAAATCTCAGCCTAGATGGCCAAAAACAAGATTTTTCTTCCCCTTTTTGGAAAAATAAAAATTGTATAATTATATTTTTATTTGCTAGATTTGAGGTTTTTGTGGTGTAGTTTTTCAGATGTAAAACTTGGAATATCCACAGTCATTATTTTTAGTCTACGTTTCGAGTCTAAATCAAGACTCATCATGATGATGAGTCTTGATTTAGACTCGAAACGTAGACTATATTTTTATTTATTTATTTCATGCTAATATATATATATATATATATATATATATATATAGTCATATTTATTACGCCCTTGATAGATTTTTTCCATTTTGTTATCCATGCATGTGCACAATGTAAATTATTTAAGTTCTTCCATATGGTTATCATGGAAATCTTGGAATTTATGGAATTATTATTTTTTATTTATCTCCTTATAACCATGCATGTGTATAGGGTATCTCTTAATACATCTTATTTATTGTCATGATAGTAAATCTATGTAAACTATGTAATTATTATTTAATTTAGCATACACGAACTAGGAGAGGAGCTTGGTGGACTCCTGTCATTTGGGATCACCTGTGGTTTTCCTTAGGCCATGATATTATTTTTCCCAGGACTACTTGTCTCTTGGATAGTCGAGAAGGTCCCTTTCATTTTCATTGTTGGGTGTGGAGCCTGATTATCTTGTTTACTTTGTATCACAACATTGGACCCCTGTACCTTAAAAGGGGCGGCAATGCCGCCCGTAATTAATCACTACCGTGGGGGGTCCGGGGGGGGGGCCGACAGCGCTTTTCGGAGCGCCCCCCTGGCGGGGGTTTTCGGGGGCAGTGCCCCCGAAGCTAAAAACAGATGTAAAATTGCCTTGTAAAAGTATAATAATTTCTAGTCAATCTGGGTTGTTCATTAGGAAAATGATCTGACGGTAGAAGTTATGTTTAGATTAGGTTTTTTTTGCCCTAGAAAGCAACCCCTCGCTTTTATGAGGGCATTGTATTGCGGCTGTGCATTGTATGTGTATTCTTGGAGTGAGAAACAGAGAGGGAGACTGTGAGAGAGAACAGAGGATATTACAACGGATCTGCTGTAGGTTTTGTCTCTTCAATTTTTTCTGGATAATAGAAAGGAAGGACTGGTTGTTCGGGGTGGACGTAGCCCAAACTGGGTGAACCACATTGTTTGGTCAATTTAGTATGTCCTAAATTGTTGCATTTAATTTGTCAATCCGGGAATCGTAAGCTGATGAAGTGCGGCGCACTATATGTGCAAGATAACCTATTTCTTAACTTATTGTCGTTTTTGGTCTTTCTAAGGTGAAATGGAAATTATAAAATGAAAACAAGTTTGGTTATATTTGTTCAAGGAAGTGATATCCCCTATAATGATTTACCAGCTTGAAACTTTAAAAGCAAATTGAAAATTACAATGACAAGACTTGAAAGAAAATGAAAATGTACCGATGAAATGAAAAGATGCTGCTAATCTAATAAATCAAAACAGTAAACTAGTGAACATGAAAATCAAACTATTCTTGCTGCTGACTAAACACAAAAGAAACTATGTTTAAGGAAATTCAAAATTGCAATAAAATAAATCTAAATCAGATTACATCAATTTATCTTCTGACCCTTCATCATTAGTCCAGCTATGATTTTCGGAAGTAATCATAAACAACTTGAGTAACTGATATTTAATTTGCAGAAAGTAAACTAATACTAGACCATACACTCATGATTCAATCCCTCACCATCAGTCCAGCTGTGGCTTTCGGAGGCAACCGAAGATGTCATGCATGATTTAATATATCTAAATTTGCAGAAAAGAAACTAATACTAAACTACACATTTCATAATGCAATCCCTCACCATCAGTCCAGCTGTGGCTTTCGGAGGCAACTGAAGATGCTATGAGCATCTTAATATATCTAAATTTGCAGAAAAGAAACTAATACTAAACTACACATTTCATAATGCAGTCCCTCACCATCAGTCCAGCTGTGGCTTTCGGAGGCAACTGAAGATGCTATGAGCAGCTTCATATATCTAAATTTGCAGAAAAGAAACTAATACTAAACTACACATTTCATAATGCAGTCCCTCACCATCAGTCCAGCTGTGGCTTTCGGAGGCAACTGAAGATGCTATGAGCAGCTTAATATATCTAAACTTGCAGAAAAGAAACTAATACTAAACTACACATTTCATAATGCAGTCCCTCACCATCAGTCCAGCTGTGGCTTTCGGAGGCAACTGAAGATGCTATGAGCAGCTTAATATATCTAAATTTAACTACTGAAGCAGATAAGTAAAACTGAAATGAACAAAGCAAGACTGAAATTAAACAAAAGCTATGAAAAGCAAACTAGCAGCAGAACAAATGTTAGATCCATGTCATTAGTCAAAAAGCTATAAAAATGCCCGGGCTGCCTATCTATAACCTGCAACAAGAACACTGATCAGTGATTAACAATCATAAATCATGAAAGACAGAAATGAAATGGAAATTATGGAAATGTATAAACAGAAATGAAACAAATGCAATATATGAACATATGAATGGATTATGACACAATGGAATGAAATTAAAATTATACACTAATACACAAAACCTTAGCTGAGCAGGGGCCCTCTACATTAGCTTTGGCAACGGTCCTCAAACACGAATTAAGTTGAAAAACAGAGTCTTCTCATATTAAAAAGCAGTTCATTACAGAATGGTAATGTTACGGCACAAGTGCAGCGTAATCACTACAGAGCAGACTAAAAGATAACAGTGACTACATTCACTAACATCAACTCTCTTCATATGCGTATGCAAACGCACTATATATAACAACAAACTATAATTGTCTCCTAAAGTTCATGCTGGTAGAGAGCACGTAGACCACTACGTCCACGGATATAGGAGTATGGCCATGTTGGAAAGTGAATCTACGAGAGGTGGATGCTTGAATTCGACTCTAGAGTCCTGTATAGATGTCGATTTATCCTCCGCAGGCTTAGAAACGGTCGTATGGATCTTTATGTGACACGAAACAGAGTCCGGCCGACATGAAACTCCATGGTTGACTTCCATGTGGACGCCTTTGACCGCGGCTTCTTTGGATGAGTTTGCTTGAACCAACAGGACACGAACCATGTCCACGTCATTCCTGACCTGCCCATGTGGCTCGTTTTCCTTGTAGACACCTGTAGCATAGAGTTTCACAAAATAGCTGCGGAAAGTTGCAGCAGCTGCGAAAAGTGGCAAGATTCCGCAGCTGAATGAACAAAATCTAGATCAAATAGAAAACACAAAAATATAATTAAAAACCATGTTAGATACCCTTTTGCACATGATATTGACAATTTGGGAGGTTTAGGTGAGTGAAAAAGGTATGGAAAAGTGTATGGAAAAGATGCAAATTCGGGACTCAACATACCCCCACTGTGAAGGTGTTGCATGTCCTCATGCAACCAAAATTTTGATACTCTTTGTTCAGTTCATGTGCCTTGATACTTCAGCTAGCACATCCAATCCCCTTCTCTTCTTCTTTGGTACTGCCATCATTCTGGGTTTCTTCATTAAGCACCTAAATTTGATATTCACAAGTGCTCTACTCAATTTCGGGCATTTCCTTTTCAATTTCTTATTCTTCTTTTGCCATATTCCCAAATGTAACATAGTAGTAGTAGAAGTATTTTGGATTTCATCTATTGTTCTTTTCCGTCTACTTCTTCTTGCTGTGCTAGCTGCGGGAATTTCCTGAGTAGGAATAATTTGGGTTTCAACATTTATTCTTTTTCTTCTACTCCTTCTTACTGAACTACCTTCAGGAATTTCCTGAGGTTCCTCAAAGAAATTTCTAACTAGAAATTGTTCCCATGTGTCTTTTATTTCCTTTAGCTCCTTTTCAATCAGAATTTTTATAAGGCCATGGTGATATAAATGAGGCTCTACATCTCCTAAGTGTTTTTGAACAGTCACAGCCATTTTCTTTAAGCTATTGAATAGAAAATAAGGGAGATTGAGAGTTTGGTTTTCTAGAAAATTCATCAATAGTCTGGTATGGTACATGTACATAGACCCAAAACGGCCTTCACATGTAATGAATTTCTGAACAATTAGTAGTAAAGTGGCCCATTCTTCTTTTATTGCATGCACGGGGATTCCTCTTTTGAAAACAGTTATGTCCATACCTTGGTTTCGTAGGATTGTTCTCCATGCCTCATCACTGATGCTTTTATTTTTGAACCAACTTTCTCCCTCCTGAAGAAGTTCTGTGGCTGTTTCTATTGATGCTTCATTGACCGAAAACTTGAGGTCTCCAATTTCTGCTTCCGAGCCATCAAATGACCTTGCAAACGCTTTCGTAACTTCTTTGTGGTAACCTCTGAATTTCTGAATAAAACGCAGCCATTTTGCTTTCTTCAATATCTCTTTTGCTTGCGGATATCCCTCTATAAACTTCGGTCATTCCGGCTCTGCCCTTAGCAATTTACCCATTTCACTTTTCTGTGCTTCACAAATTTGCCTTCGTGAGGGTTTAAGTGGAAATGGAACGACTGAATACACAGGATCGAGCACAATGACTGTGGGAATGTATCATAAAATGGGAATGAGTACCATAAATGGAATGGAGTAAGACTGTGGGTAGATATACGGGAGTGAGAATGAGCAAAAGGAACGAAATGGAGTGAAACAGGGAGTGAGAATGAGTAAAGTGGGGTTTTGTAAACACGGCAGAGACACGACAAAGAGGTTAACAAAGTATAATACATTCGGCAGCGTTTTGAATTTTGGTGGCTGTGTAATAAATATGAACACGTTTCAATCAACGGTTATGAATTTATGCGGCTTGTAAGAGTCCTTTGTCAAATCAAATACGTCTCATTATCTCCGGTGGGATATTGGAACATGAGTGAAAATCGGAATTTCAATGATGAAACCGTTTGTGAATGAATGCAAGAGGATAACATGGAGATCGTGAAAGGTTACGGAACTGTCAATATAATCATTGCGCGTAATGGATAGAGCTCATGGTTTAAAACTATATAAAAATGTGTTTTTCAATACTATTTGAAATAAATTTTATTCATACCTTTGGAATCTTTGCTTTTGCCCTTGGTCTTCAACTGATTGATCTCCATTGGTGTCTTGAATGCTCCATTGATCCTCTCACCTGCATTTTATTTCATAATTATGGAAATAACATCTGACTGTACATTCTCTTTGAAACAGAGTAGTAGCTGCGGAATCTGCTTCTGGCTGCGGAAACTGGAGTCAGTTGCGGAAACAGATGTCAGCTGCGGAAACTGACACAGCTATTTCTTGGTTGAATATAAATGAAAAAATGACAAATGACCAGATGGAAATGGTCATGAAAAATATTTTTATTGATGGAATGGATGAAATGAAGTGGAATGAAGTGAAATGAAATGAAATGAAATGGAATGAAGTGGAATGAAATGGAGTGGGTGGTGAAATGAAATGAAATGAAAGAGAGATTTTTTTTGGAAAATATAGAGTGTCAGGTGTCCCTGATTTTCACCCTATATTTTCTGCATAAGACTGCCAATCAATGATTGGTTTTCAGGCTTATACCATTTTTTTTTTTTTTAAAGTGAAAAACAAAAGCTAGGCTGGTGGAGAAGAAGAATTCTTCTGTACCAGCCTGATTTCAGAACTTTCTTGAAACATCTTGACAAAATCCTCTTTTGAGAGTGGCTTATGATAAAATTTCAATCTATGGCCATTCACAATAAGAGGAGTTTGAAACTCATCAATGGTCTTGATTCTTACCGCTCCATTGCTAAAGATCTTGTCAATCTCATATGGCCCAAGCCAATGAGTGTGAAATTTTCCTTGAAAATCTTTAAACTTGGAATCAAATAACAATGCCCAATCTCCTTCTTGAAACTTCTTCTCTTTGATGTACTTGTCATGCCATTTAGCTCTTTGATATTGAACTAGATCAGTTCTTAAAATTGCTTCTTGTCTAATCTCATCTAGCTCATTTAACTGCTCCATTCTATGCTTTTGGGCTTCTGATAAGTCCATCCCCAACTGAACTGCTATCTTGAAGGTCTTGACTTGGAACTCAATGGGGAGCAAGACTTCTTTCCCATAAACTAGTTCATAGGGAGAATGTCCTGTTGTATTCCTCCATGTAGTTCTGTAGGCCCACAAGGCTTCTGGAAGCCTTTCTGCCCAATCTCTTCTATGTAGATGAGCAGTTTTGGTGATGATACTTTCAAGAACTTTGTTTGTGGACTCCACTTGACCATTTGCTTGTGGATGGTAAGGAGTAGATCTTCTGTGCTTGATTTTGTATTCTTCCATCAACTTCTCCACCAAATTTGATGTGAATTGGCTCCCATGATCTGTCACAATTTCTCTTGGAACACCAAAGCGAGTAAAAATATCCTCATAAAGAAAATGAACAACTGAATTTTCAGTAGCAGATACTAATGCTTTGGCTTCTACACATTTAGTAACATAATCAGTACAAACCAATATATACTTCTTTTGCTTAGATGGTGGATTAATAGGTCCAATGAAATCTAAAGCCCATTTTTCAAAGGGTTCAATGAGTACCTGTTTTTGCAATGGCATTTCATTTGAAAGGGTAGGTTTCCCTACTCTTTGGCAGCTATCACACCTTTTGACATATTGTTTTGCATCTTTGAAGAGAGAAGGCCAATAATATCCCAATGAAAGGATTTTATAGGCCTTCCTTTTGTCCGCAAAGTGTCCGCCGCATGGTTCATCATGACATGCCTTAAGAATATCAGGCATTTCATCTTCCCTGACACATCTTCTGATCACAAGATCTGGCCCTGTTTTAAACAATTTGTTAGAAATCCATGAATATTTTGAACTCTCATGAATAATATTTCGTTTTTCTCTTGGAAATAAATGTGAAGGTAGTTTCCCTGTAACCAAATAGTTAGCAATATCTGCATACCAAGGGGTCTTAATAGTTACTGCAAACAAATATTCATCAGGAAATTTATCTTCTACAGGAGAATCTTCTTTAGTATTTTGAATCCTAGACAAGAAGTCAGCTACTGTATTCTGTTTTCCTGGTCTATCCAACACAGTAATATTGAATTCTTGCAAAAGTAAAATCCATCTTGTCACTCTGCCATTAGTAACAGGTTTGTTCATCAAATATCTAATTGCAGAATGGTCAGTATGAATAAAAGTTTCATAGCCTGTTATGTAATGTCTAAATTTATTAATTGCATGAACAACATCTAAAAACTCTTTTTCAGTCACAGTATAGTTCAACTCTGTGGGAGTCAAATTTTTACTGGTATAATAAATGGCATAAGGAACTAAATCTTTTTGACCCAACACAGCTCCTAGAGCTGTATCTGAAGCATCCGTAGAAATATGGAAAGGGAGTTTTCAATTTGGTCCTCTCAAGATAGGTGCTTCAGATATTCTTGTTTTCAAAGTTTCAAAAGCTGATTGACAATCAGGATCCCATTTAAATTCACAGTCTTTTGTAAGCAATTTGAAAAGTGGAGATGCTATTTTAGTGAAGTTTTCTATAAATCTTCTATAGTAACCAGTAAATCCTAGAAAACTTCTAACATCTCTTTGACAATTTGGAATAGGCAACTTGGAGATGACTTCAACTTTTGATCTATCAGCCTTAATCCCATCTCCTGAAATATGATGTCCTAAAACAATCCCTTCAGTAAACATCATAAAGCATTTTTCATGGCTTAATGAAAGGTTTGTTTCTTTACATCTTATAAGAACTTTTTCCAAATTTTCTAATGCCTCTTCAAATGAATTACCATAAACTGTAAATTCATCCATATAAACCTCTACACAATCATGGATTAGATCAGAAAAAATTCCTAGTACTGCTCTTTGGAATGTTGCAGGTGCATTACATAACCCAAAAGGAAGCACTTGGTAGGCAAAAGTTCCCCATGGACAAGTAAATGCGGTCTTATCTTGATCTTCAGGTGCTACCTGAATTTGATTATAGCCACTAAAACCATCCAAAAATGAAAAGTACTTTTTACCTGCTAATGTATCTAATACCTGATCAATAAAAGGCAAAGGAAAGTGATCCTTCAAAGTTGCTTTGTTCAACTCCCTGTAATCAATGCATACTCTCCATTTACCATTCTTTTAGGTACTATAACCAAAGGAGAAACCCATCGGCTATCTGAAATTGGATAAATGAAGTTTACATTGAGAAGTTTTTGGAGCTCTTCTTTCACTATCTCCCTAAGATTTGGATTCATCCTTCTTTGAGGTTGTCTGATTGATCTACTGTTTTCCTCAATATAGATATGATGGATGCAAGTCTTAGGATCAATACCCTTCATGTCAGTATACTCCCATGCAAATGCAGTAGAATGTTCTTGCAAGATTCTGGTTAGTTCTTCTTGTTGTGACTTCTCCAAATGTTTGTTGATATTTAATGTTTTTTCTGGAAAAATCTCAATAGCAGAATTACCAAACTCTTCCATAGAGTAAAGAGACATTTGTCTTGATGATAAATATTCTATGTCAGATTCCAACTGAAATTGTGTGGGGTCATATTCTGAAGATGTCTCAAAATTTTCTAATGTGTTCAGTATTTGACTATCCTCATTGATTTCAGAAATGGTAAAGACAGGTTGTATAGTGTCCTCATCATCGACCCATTCATTGTCTCCTATTTTTGTGATTGCTCTTGCTGGAGGATACAAATTGAATTTCTTTGTCGAATTACCATTTGAAATGTACATGTCTCCAGATCTACAACTAATTAAAGCATCAGCTGTGGCTAGCCAAGGTCTTCCTAAGATAAGTGGATGTCCTCCTAGATTATTCTTGGGAGTCAAAATCATAAAGTCTACTGGATATTCCCAAGAATCTAAGGAGACTGAAATATCTTCTAATACACCATCTAGTTTGATAACTGACCGATCTGCAAGTTGCAGTAAAGTAGGTGTAAAAAGAAGGTTAGGAAGTTTTAACTGTTCCATAGTATGTCTACTCATAATGTTGATAGCAGCCCCTAAGTCAATCAATGTGTTTGGAATTTCTATCCCATTTATATGTGTCTTGACAATTGGACTTCCTGGATCTACATACTTCTGCATGGTAATTTTTCCCATCATAATGTCTGCAATCTTTCCTACCAGATGGATTCTTCTTGTGTCTTTTAGTTTCCTTCCTGGTCTTTTGAAACTCAACTCCTTTATGGTTTTTGCTAGAATAGGAATTTCTCGAATGGCTTGTAGCAAGGGAATCTTGATACAAACATTCTTCAATTCATCTAGAAAGTCATAGTTAGGAAACAATATTTGTTTTTCCACCCCCTTGTCAATTTGTAGTCTTTCAGGAAAAGGAGGTATAGATGAAGATGCGGGTTGCTCAACTATAGGAGTTGTGGATGTTAACTTTTCTTTTTCTTTTTGAATTTTTGAATTTTGAAGAGATTCTTCCTCGGAACCCTTATTGACTTGAAGAGAGTCCTCCTCAGAGGTATCTTTCTCTTGAATATCTATAGAAGGTTTTTCTAAAACTCTACCAGATCTGAGTTGTACATCGTTGAGAGGAACAATCATATAGGTAGGAAATTGTTGTCCTTCTACCATGTAAGTATTCTGAGGATTTTTATTATTAGGATTTGGCAATGGGTGAGCTGGAAGTTGATTTGTCTACTACTGGTATGGAAGCATGAGTTGAGGATTTGTATTTTGTTGAGAAGGTTGTTGTTGTGGAAATGGCAATGAAAGTTGTGGATTTGGGTTTGGAAGTTGTGGAGCTTGTTGATTTTGAAAAGATGGAGGATATTGATAAAATTGAGCAAATCTCCCATAAGGATTTTGCATCCCCTGTACCCATGGCTGATATGAATTTTGATGTTGGGGCCAAGGTTGTTGCCAAGGATTCCAATTTGGTGGGGTTTGAAGATTCATAGGGTTATTAAACCCTTGAGATTGTTGTCCCTGCCAAGTTCTCCTTGCGACAAAACAGAGAGATTCTACTGAGTTTGGATCTTATTGAAAAACAGCTTTGAGTCCAGGAATTGAAGGACAATCCTTGATCTCATGATTTTCTGAGCAAATCATACATGTTTCTACAACTTTTGCATCCAAGGGACATTCCCTTAAAGCATGTTTTTTTCTACATTTCGGACAAAAGATGGCTAAGGCATCTGTTTCTGCTTTCTGCTTGTTTTGGATTTTAAGGGTGTCTAGTTGTTCACTAAGGCTCCCTAAGATATCAGTTTTGAACTCATCAAGCATATTACCAATCTCTGCCCTACTTACCGATCTAGTTGCAGATTTGTTAGCCCTAATAAGAGAAGAATCCCTAGGCCCTTTTCCAGTTTTAGATTTTCCTCTTGAGAGATGGATACATAGTTCTGTTATATCACGAAATGGGAGTTGAGAAATATCTCCTTTCCCCATCATGTTTAAAATGTCTATCCATTCATCTCTAATGGCTTTTAATATGAGGGCTTTCAAATTTTCATCATCTAAGTTGCTCAGCTTTGCTCTTTTCAAGTTGTATTGAAATCTTTCAATTAAGTCTTCCAAATTGTCATCTTCTTTTTGCATCATTTTGAATACCTCATCCTTGTGATTGGTGGGCATACAATAGTCCAAGTATCTATCCAAAAATGTTTGTTTCATTTCATTCCAAGTCCCGATAGATTGAGTGGCTAATCCCATGAACCATTTCAAAGCAGATCCCTTCAATGTTGAAGGAAACAATTTGAGTTTTTGAGAATCTTCCATATAGTCATAAGTTCGGCATACTACTTCAAACTCAAACAGAAATGTTTCAGGATCCTCACTTCGCAATCCATAAAAGTTAGGGAGAACAGATGGTGAGATTTTTTTCATTGTTGAATGAGTTTCCTCATCAATTATAGGGAATCCAAGCAAATTATTTCCTTCCCTATTTCTACCATTATTTCCTTCACCATTGTTATCTCCATTGTTTCCTCTTCTTCTACCTCCACCTCTATTTATTACTTCCTCTGCCATGATAGTTTCTTTAGAGTCCTTATAGTCCTCTAGTTCTTCTACCAAGGAAGGATGAGAGAAATTCTCTTGGTTTTAGTAGGTGGTATAGGAGAATCCTCTAATTCAGTTGTTCCTTGACTTCCAAGAATCTTAAGGCTAGGGGTAGATGGTGGTGAATCTGGTCTATGCCTTGAAGAAGATGGAGTTATGAAAATCGAACTCTTGGCTTTAGCTATAAACCTTCCCCTAGAATCTCTTGCTCTATGCATGTCATTTTTTATTTTTTAAAAAGTTGGCTAATAATTCTCTTTCTGATCTTCCAGATCACACTAGGTGCAAGAAGAGAGCATACTTAAGAAATTACTAAACCAATAACTCTCTTTTCTGATCCTCCAGATCACACTAGGTGCAAGAGGAGAGCATACTTCAAGAAGTTATCAAGTTTTTCCTTCTTTTATGATTTTATGTTTTTTTTTTTTAAGAAATTGGCTACCTAGTTACACTTCCCCGGCAACGGCGCCAAAATGTTTGGTCAATTTAGTGTGTCCTAAATTGCTGCATTTAATTTGTCAATCCGGGAATCGTAAGCTGATGAAGTGCGGCGCACTATATGTGCAAGATAACCTATTTCTTAACTTATTGTCGTTTTTGGTTTTTCTAAGGTGAAATGGAAATTCTAAGATGAAAACAAGTTTGGTTATGTTTGTTCAAGGAAGTGATATCCCCTATAATGATTTACCAACTTGAAACTTTAAAAAGCAAATTGAAATTTACAATGACAAGACTTGAAAGAAAATGAAAATGTACTGCTGAAATGAAAAGATGCTGCTAATCTAATAAATCAAAACAGTAAACTAGTGAACATGAAAATCAAACTATTCTTGCTGCCGACTAAACACAAAAGAAACTATGTTTAAGGAAATTCAAAATAACAAAATAAATCTAAATCACATTACATCAATTTATCTTCTGACCCTTCATCATTAGTCCAGCTATGATTTTCGGAAGTAATCATAAACAACTTGAGTAACTGATATTTAATTTGCAGAAAGTAAACTAATACTAGACCATACACTCATGATTCAATCCCTCACCATCAGTCCAGCTGTGGCTTTCGGAGGCAACCGAATATGTCATGCATGATTTAATATATCTAAATTTGCAGAAAAGAAACTAATATTAAACTACACATTTCATAATGCAGTCCCTCACCATCAGTCCAGCTGTGGCTTTCGGAGGCAACTGAAGATGCTATGAGCAGCTTAATATATCTAAATTTGCAGGAAAGAAACTAATACTAAACTACACATTTCATAATGCAGTCCCTCACCATCAGTCCAGCTGTGGCTTTCGGAGGCAACTGAAGACGCTATGAGCAGCTTAATATATCTAAATTTGCAGAAAAGAAACTAATACTAAACTACACATTTCATAATGCAGTCCCTCACCATCAGTCCAGCTGTGGCTTTCGGAGGCAACTGAAGATGCTATGAGCAACTTAATATATCTAAATTTGCAGAAAAGAAACTAATACTAAACTACACATTTCATAATGCAGTCCCTCACCATCAGTCCAGCTGTGGCTTTCGGAGGCAACTGAGGATGCTATGAGCAGCTTAGTATATCTAAATTTAACTACTAAAGCAGATAAGCAAAACTGAAATGAACAAAGCAAGACTGAAATTAAACAAAAGCTATGAAAAGCAAACTAGCAGCAGAACAATGTTAGATTCATGTCATTAGTCAAAAAGCTATAAAAATGCCCGGGTTGCCTATCTATAACCTGCAATAAGAACACTGATCAGTGATTAACAATCATAAATCATGAAAGACAGAAATGAAATGGAAATTATGGAAATGTATAAACAGAAATGAAACAAATGCAATATATGAACATATGAATGGATTATGACACAATGAAATGAAATTAAAATTACACACTAATACACAAAACCTTAGCTGATCAGGGGCCCTCTACATCAGCTTTGGCAACGGTCCTCAATCACGAATTAAGTTGAAAAACAGAGTCTTCTCATATTAAAAAGCAGTTCATTACAGAATAGTAATGTTACGGCACAAGTGCAGCGTAATCACTACAGAGCAGACTAAAAGATAACAGAGACTACATTCACTAACATCAACTAACTTCATATGCGTATGCAAACGCACTATATATAACAACAAACTATAACTGTCTCCTAAAGTTCATGCTGGTAGAGAGCACTCCGCATGCTTAGAAACGGCCGTATGGATCTTTATGTGACACGAAACAGAGTCCGGCCGACATGAAACTCCATGGTTGACTTCCATGTGGACGCCTTTGACCGCGGCTTCTTTGGACGAGTTTGATTGAACCAATAGGACACGAACCATGTCCACGTCATTCCTGACCTGCCCATGTGGCTCGTTTCCCTTGTAGACACCTGTAGCATAGAGTTTCACAAAATAGCTGCGGAAAGTTGCAGCAGCTGCGGAAAGTGGCAAGATTCCGCAGTTGAATGAACAAAATCTAGATCAAATAGCAAACACAAAAATATAATTAAAAACCATGTTAGATGCTCTTTTGCACATGATATTGACAATTTGGGAGGTTTAGGTGAGTGAAAAAGGTATGGAAAAATGTATGGAAAAGATGCAAATTTGGGACTCAACACACATATATCTGTGTCTCTCTAGTTTTATGTGTTTTGTGTGCTTTTATTTTCCGCATATTTTGTGTCTTTCATTGCTCTGTAATATTTAATTTTATAACAACGGGTATCAGAGTCGAAGGTATATTTGGCTGATAAACTCACAGGAAAGAAGGGCTCCTGGTTCGAGTGGGAGTAATAGCGGATGATGGTAAGTTTAGGTTCAAGAAATTTAACGGCCAAAACTTTCCGCTGTGGAAGATGCAGATGGAAGATTATCTATATCAGAAAGATCTGTACCTACCATTGAGCAGAGAAACAAAGAAGCCGGCGGCTATGACAGACGCGGAATGGAACATTCTCGATAGAAAGGCACTCGGAATAGTAAGGTTGTGTCTTGCGGCATCATTCGCCTTCAATATTTCGAAGGAAACAACAACAGGGGGTTTGATACAGACATTGGCGAAACTATATGAAAAACCCTCGGCCTCAAACAAGGTATTTCTTATGAAACGACTATTTAATATGAATATTTCGGAAGGTGGATCTGTTGCAGACCATTTAAATGAATTTAATACAGTTACCAGTCAGTTAAGTTCTGTAGGGGTAAAATTTGATGATGAAGTTAGAGCTCTGTTATTCTTGTGCTCATTGCCAGAGAGTTGGAATGGTTTAGTAATGGCCATTAGTAACTCTGTCTCTAGATCTAGTACTTTAAAGTTTGATGATGTTGTTGGTACTATCCTTAGCGAGGAAATGCGACGGAAAAGCTCCGGTGAGACATCAGGTAATGCTTTGAGTGCAGAGTCTAGGGGAAGAAGAATGGAAAGAGGAAAGAGCTCGGGATATCGCAGTAAATCAAGGAAAGGCAGATCCAAGTCCAGATCAGGGATAGTGTGCTGGAATTGCAGAAAGAAAGGACACCTAAAGAAAGATTGTAGATCTCGGAAGGGAAAAGAAGGAGACACACAGCAAGAAAACAATCATGAAGCAAATGTGACAGGTGATGTGTTACAAGATGCTTTGATTCTTTCTTTCGAAAATATTACTGATTCTTGGGTTGTAGATTCAGGGGCTTCATTCCATGCCACACTTGATAAGAAATATTTTCATGACTATGTTCAAGGAGATTTTGGACAAGTTCGTTTGGGTGATGATAAACCTTGTAAAATTGTTGGAATGGGTAAAGTTCTTGTAAAAAAACAGAATGGAAACCAATGGCTACTAAAGGAGGTAAGGCATGTTCCAGATCTGAAGAAAAATCTGATTTCAACAGGGCAGTTAGGCGGTGAAGGTTGTGTGACAACTTTCACAGATAAAACTTGGAAGGTCACCAAAGGAGCGCTAGTAATAGCAAAAGGTGAAAAGGTTAGTACATTGTATTTATGCAATGGTATTTCTAACTCTGTTAATGCTTTAACTTCCAAAGGAGCAGATGCAACATTATGGTATCATAGGCTCGGACACATGAGTGAGAAGGGGATGAAAATTCTTCACTCAAGAAATTTGTTGCCAGGTTTGAAGAATGTTGATTTGGATTTCTGTGAGTATTGCATTTATGGAAAACAAAAGAGAGTCATATTTCTCAGAGTTGGGAAAGAAAAGAAGAGCAAAAAATTGGAGCTTGTGCATACATATTTATGGGGACCTGCTCAGGTATCGTCTATCGGTGGCTCTCGTTATTATGTTACTTTTATTGATGATGCAACTAGAAAAACATGGATTTATTGTATTCAGAATAAATCTGATGTATTTGATACTTTCAAGAAATGGAAAGCTTTGGTTGAGATTGAGATAGGAAAGAAGTTGAAGCGTCTCAGATCAGACAATGGAGGTGAATGTTGTAGCAAAGAGTTTGATAGGTACTGTTCAGAGCATGTAATTCGTAGAGAGAAGATAGTTCCAAGAACACCACAAGAAAATGGTGTGCCAGAAAGGATGAACAGAAAAATAATGGAGCATGCAAGGTGCATGAGATTGCATGCAGGATTTCCTTTACAATTTTAGGCAGATGCTGTAGATACTGTTGTTTATTAAATAAACAGAGGGCCTTCAAGTTCCTTGGATGGTGGTATTCCAGAGGAAGCATGGACAGATAAAAAGGTAAACTACTCTTTTTTAAAGCCTTTTGGTTGTGAGGCCTTTGTCCATATTAATAAAGAAAATAGAACAAAGCTTGAGGCAAAATCAAAGAAATGTACCTTTATTGGATATGGTGCTAATGATTTTTGTTATCGCTTATATGATTATGAAAATCACAAAATCATTAGGAGCAGAGATGTAATATTCAATGAAAAGGTCTTGTATAAGAATCAGTTGCAGGAAAAGAAACAGAAAAAAGAAAGCAAGGAATACACGGTTCTTGATGAGATAACTAAAAAAGTAAAGGTGCCTGAAAATAATAATAATCAACAACCACTGCAGCAACAACCACCACAACAGCAACAGGCACCTCAAACACCTGAAAGTGGTGTTAGAAGATCTACCAGGATAAGTAGACCCCCTGAACGATACTCTCCTTCATTATATTATTTATTGTTGACTGATTCTGGTGAACCTGAATGTTATGAAGAAGCAATGAAGGTTGAAAGTAGGAAGAAGTGGGAGCTAGCCATGGAAGAAGAGATGGACTCCTTAATGCATAACCAGACTTGGGATTTAGTCAAGTTTCCTGCAGGTAAAACTACATTGCAGAATAAATGGGTTTACAGGCTGAAGGAAGAAGATGGAGGAAAACAGAGGTACAAAGCTAGACTTGTGGTGAAGGGGCTTGCACAGAAGAAAGGTATTGATTTTGATGAAATATTTTCTCCTGTTGTTAAAATGAATTCAATCAGAACTGTTTTAAGTCTTGTAGCAGTGGAAGATTTACATCTTGAACAGTTAGATGTAAAGACAACATTTCTCCATGGAGATTTGGAGGAAGAGATATACATGAAGCAACCAGAAGGATATGAGGTAAAAGGGAAAGAAAAATTGGTGTGCAGGTTAAAGAAGAGCTTGTATGGTTTAAAACAGGCTCCAAGGCAGTGGTATCTAAAATTTGACAAGTTCATGTCTGAACAAGGTTATACTAGATGTCACTCTGATCATTGTGTTTATATAAAAAGGCAAAATGATGGCAGCTATATTATATTGTTATTGTATGTAGATGACATGCTTGTTGCAGGGTCTAACATGCAGGAAATAAATGTGCTCAAAAGAAAATTTGAAAATTCATTTGCAATGAAGGATTTGGGAGCTGCAAAACAAATCCTTGGTATGAGGATAACTAGAGACAGGAAAAATCGTAAATTAACACTGTCTCAGAATGAGTACATAGAAAAGGTGTTGAAAAGATTTAATATGCACAATGCAAAACTAGTTAGTACACCTTTTGCTAGCCATTTCAAACTTAGTAAGGAGATGTGCCCAAAGACCCAAGAAGACATGGATTATATGTCTAAAGTTCCATATGCATCAGCAGTTGGAAGCTTAATGTATGAAATGGTTTTCACAAGGCCTGATATTGCACATGCAGTGGGAGTTGTAAGCAGGTACATGAATAATCCAGGAAAATAACATTGGATGGCAGTAAAATGGATTCTCAAATATTTGAGAGGTACCACAAATCAAGCATTATGCTTTGGTGTTTCAAACATTGCTCTACAGGGATATGCTGATGCAGATATGGCAGGTGACAGAGATAACAGGAGGAGCACTACAGGATATGTATTTACTGTAGGTGGAACAACTGTCAGTTGGGTTTCAGAAATCCAAAGTGTTGTTTCACTTTCAACAATAGAAGCAGAGTAACTTTCAACAATAGAAGCAGAGTATGTTGCTGCTATAGAGGCTAGTAAAGAAATGATTTGGTTACAAAGGTTTATGGGTGAATTGGGTAAGAAGCATGATATGGGCACACTATACAGTGATAGCCAAAGTGCTATTCATCTTGCAAAGAACTCAGCATTTCATTCCAGGACTAAACACATACATATCAAGTACCATTTCATACGGTCAGTATTAGAAGATGGAGAGTTGAAGCTGGAAAGGATACACACTAGCCAAAATCCTGCAGATATGCTAACAAAAGTTGTAACTAGGGAGAAACTAAGAATGTGCTCCGTTTCAATTGGTCTTCAAGGATGACGATGAAGATGAGGAACAGCCAGGTCCAAAGAGGAGTCATTTTCTAGCAAATGAAGCAAGGGTGGAGTTGCTACAATCAGTCTCCAAGTGGGACATTGTTGGGTGTGGAGCCTGATTATCTTGTTTACTTTGTATCACAACATTGGACCCCTGTACCTTAAAAGGGGCGGCAACGCCGCCCGTAATTAATCACTACTGTGGGGGGTCCAGGGGGGGCAGTAGTGCTTTTCGGAGCCCCCCCCTAGCGGGGGTTTTCGGGGGCAGCGCCCTCGAAGCTAAAAAAAGATGTAAAATTGCCTTGTAAAAGTATATTAATTTCTAGTCAATCTGGGCCGTTCATTAGGAAAATGATCTGACGGTAGAAGTTATGTTTAGATTAGGGTTTTTTTGCCCTAGAAGGCAACCGCTCGCTTTTATGAGGGCATTGTATTGTGGATGTGCATTGTATGTGTATTCTCAGAGCGAGAAACAGAGAGGGAGACTGTGAGAGAGAACAAAGGATATTATAGCGAATCTGCTGTAGGTTTTGTCTCTTCAATTTTTGTCGGATAATAGAAAGGAAGGACTGGCTGTTTGGGGTGGATGTAGCCCAAACTGGGTGAACCACGTATATCTGTGTCTCTCTAGTTTTATGTGTTTTGTGTGCTTTTATTTTCCGCATATTTTATGTGTTGCATTGCTCTGTAATATTTAATTTTCTAACATTCATGGGCCTACAACATGCTAACCTCACCATGAAAAAAATAGCATTAAAATCAACTATATTATTAAATGTCTTATAATAATCCTCTTTACTACAATCGGTATATATATACAATTTTTAGGAATACAATTTTCATTTCAAGTGGAGTGTTAATGTTTAAATGGAGATTGTGTACACAATGTTATTCCACCTACTACCTTGGTACTTCCTCTACCTTAATCAAAACTTGTTGGTTTTTTTATGCATGTCCACCTATATAGTGGATACCAGGGTTAGTCCCTGGGTAGGGTTCCTTCCCCAATCCACCACAATGGAGGGAAAACTTACTATGTGGCTATAACCACCAATTTTCTTGGAACATAAACAATACAAATACACATACATGCATGTATATTTAACTCACAAAACATCAGTATGGGTTTCCATTCATTTTCATGCTAATACGTAGACTCATTTAAAACAACAATAACATCATACTCCATTTTTTTCATAACCCTAAATAGCCATAAATTAATTAATTAACACAATATTATATATTCCTTCATGTACTTATCTATGTTTTTCCTGGAAATGTATTAAAGGTTGTCATGTTCCCCCCAACTATGGACAACATTTTTGAATAGTTCCCCCCAACTATGGACCACCTTTCCCAACAGTTCCCCCCAAGCTCCAACTCTTCTCTTCCAGAAGAAGAAATTAGTATTTCTTTCTCATTTCACACCATCTTAACACTTGGTAGTGTCTTGCTAATTTTTAAGTTTACGCCAAGTCATTCTCTCCCAATGTCCCTACGTTTTAATCAAACTGCATTTATTTCTCGTGTCCTTCATTTTGCAACTCCCCTGTGGTGGTGTGTTTGTTACCAGGGAGTACGAAATGCACCTTCCTTGGAGTTGGTTGTTCCCTAGAAGGAAAACACAAGAAATTTTTGGTTGTTAGTGGATAAACATGGGTAAAAAAAAACATTGTAAAAAATGATAATAATGCATACATAAACATAAACTAATAATTAATAAATAAACACATGAAAATTTCTTAATGAAGAAAAAAAATTGACAAAGTAAAAGAAAAGGGTTCACTTTATTGAGTTTTGAATGTAGAAGAAATAAAATAGATGAATAAAAGACACTTGGAGAGAATTGTTTGAGTAATGGTGCTAAAAAATCCTCAACAAGGAAGTTCATTTCCTCAATCTCCTTATAAGATTCCTCTCTCTTTCAGATAAGTATAAAAAATCTCCCAATGATGAAATCCAATTCTCAATGAAATGCTTGATTGCTAGGGCGAAATTTTGGTAGCATAAATATGCTTTGCTTTATATTATTTCTAGAACTTGTATTTATAGAGTTTCTTGGACACTCCTCCTCCCCTTGGATCATCGATGTGGTATTTTACCTCATAAAGGAGATGAGAGCTACCAATTACTTTCCTTTAAGGCTTCTTGGGGCTCAAGGCTCAAAATTGTCAGCCCATCATATAATATTTGGAGTGTTTCTCAGGAAATTTATCAACCCAAGGTATTGAATCGACTTTGCACGACCATACAGCTATCACAGAAATAGTCGCACAACCATTATTCTTTTATTCTGGTGCACCCACATGGTCCAATTTTTTAATTTGAACCTTAGGAAAGCTTTTAATTTTTTTTTTCATGGTGTTTCTAGCTGAAAATGTCACCATTGTATGTGTTGATCACTCACTTTGAGTGTCTCTTAATGTGTACATATGAGTGTACAAATTTCATATGAAAACATTTTCACCCCGATGTATGAGTTTAACAACATCTGTATAACTAAAATATATCATTTTTTTTTATATGACTGAGAATATTACCAAAATTTTGAGAGATAAAGTAACATATTGTGAAGATGCATAGGGAAAATCATTGGATGATAATTAAGTATAACCATGCTCTAGAGAAATTGTGATATAAAAAAGTGTTTATGCGAGGTTGGAATGCCCCATGATCATGATCATGGCTAATGACTAATTATTACAATCATGCAAGAAATGGTCCTTTCAAGTTAGCGTTGATGAGGTTAACATGCTGATGGTTGTTAATGATAACTATTGATGCCCTAAGGGGTGCCTTTTGACAAATATGTTGAACTAGGTGTTAGTATGCATCCAAAGTGAAGAAATGTTGACTGAGGTGTGAATGGATCGATGGGTTTTTTACTATGGGTACCTCCCATTCATTGAATTGTAAGCATTGTTGAATGAGGTTCTAAGGGAGGCATGGGTATTCGACTAAATGAGAAAACTATAATGGTTACAATGTACGGTACTACCATGACGTGAAAAATTTTTTTGGTGTTGAATGTCAGGGATATTGATGACATGAATGTGAAATAGTGATTCCCATTGTGCTACCCAAGGTTTTCCCATAAGGGGTGGAAAAACCAATGTACAACTTTGATCCTGGAAGATGGGTGTTGAGGTCCACAGGAAATAAGTGTCAACTGCCTGAAATGTTATTTCATGGAATCATGGTAAAGGGATAAATATGATTGTAACATGGTGGGCCATAAAGGCATGATAATGAAATATTCCAATATGGGTGGATATATATAACATCCCAAGTTTGGAGTTGTAATATGAATGGCGGAAGTGAAATTTTTTTATGGGGGAAATGTCCCTAGAGACTGTAGAACATGTAGGGTAGGTATCATCATGTTATGACTGTCATCGTAAATCATGAATGAGTGCATATCATGGTATCATTATATAATATAGCTCCAAAGAAGGGAAAGAGGGGACTGTCGTCAGTACAAGACACAAAAATTATGGGTGGGAATCCATTTTATCATAAAAAAAATGTACACTTGCCAAAATAATTTAAAAGTGGTTTTGGATGTACATACAGGGAGACAAGATCCTCAAGAAAATAATGGTCTATGTAATGATGCAGGTAAGGTTTTTTCTGAGGGTGGGGGGGCCATTAGTTGGTATCAGTGTGAGGTTGATGAGGCACAAGAAGTGAAGCTGATCGGATATTTTGTATGGGGGGATGATAGGCCAACTGTAGAATGTGAGAGTGCATTCGATTTAATCCAAAAAAAAAGGTGGTGTCCTCTGAGCTGGGTTGGTAAGAAATAAGTAAAGAAGAGGATAATGAGGTTGATCTTCAAGACATGTGAATGAGATGTCTCACAGGCTTGATAGTAAGGTCATGTATCCCATCAGTCTAAGGTGATCTATGTATGGGAGGTGTTATCAATCACATGGGCATTTACCAAGTGCATGTGGAGGGTGGTGTTATACGTGGTCGAGATGATGGATCCTATGATGAATTTTAGAGAAATGATGCTAGGATATGAAAAGCTTTAGGGGAAGCCTATCAGGCTAAGTGAATAATTATACATTAGCTATCGATGGTCATCGTGGGATGGATTTTGCTGAGAAACTATTAGGAGACCTGAAACTTCGACAACCAATACCCTAAGAGAAAATAATATTGATGAAACCATATGTAATGTGAAATGTGATAAACCATATGAATCAAAAACATGGAAAGGCATGAATGATAAGTACTCTCAAATGTGAAATGGGCCCAAAAAATGAGTATGTTTTGGAAATGGAATGAATGGCACCATGATGAAAATGGCGTCTTCCTAATCCTAATGTCACTGAAAATTTTATGAAAGGAGGTCCTAAGCTCCTGAATGGGTCATAAGAAGGTGACAAAGAGCATGATTTTTGTGAAGGAAAATCCCCTCTACGGGTAGAGGCAATCCTTCTAGCCCTAGGGTGGGTCTAGCAATAAGGGAACAAGCTGGCTTCTAAAGTCCTAGTTCATAAATCAAATGTGGATTGGAATAGATGTCCTACCTCAATCCAACTCTCTTGATGCAGTACATTGTAGTGATCCCTCGATCTCAGTCCTTCAAGCCTTACGCTCCATTGGTAGTGACGTTTACACACCTGGAAAAATATTAAAAAAAACTCTAATATCATACAAGCATACATATTCATTTACAACTATCAAAATATTCAAGGACAGTCGAAAACTTCAAATACTAACATAGACAAAGATGGAACTAGAAATCAGTCATGTTATATATATATATATATATATATATATATATAAGGGAGTTTACAACCTGCGCCTTGATGCTGCAGCCCTCCTTTGACGGGTTCAGTCGTGCATGTCTCAAAGCATTTGTTCGTCAATTGAACTCGAAGAGGCGAAAGGTTCAAACTCTCTCCCACAACTATGGACTATTATATGCTATTAGCTCTTAGTATATTCTAGCTATATCTAGCTAGGTGATTCAATGGAATGAATAGGGATTTATAGGAGTGGAGGATGAGCTTTTTGATCCACATATGGTGGAGGAAAGTTCTATCCCTTTGGTAAGTTTCATTTTTGTCGGAACTAGAAGGCCAAAGGGAGAAACTCAACCTCATCCAGTTGAACAAACATCCATGACTCCACTCACGAATCTTTTACATTTTAGAATCTTCATTTCCATATTAAAAAACCTTCCAAAAATAGCTCGGTGTGGGTGATCTTTAGAGACAAAGCGACCATGGCACGGGACCTAGTGTAAATCTAGCCATCGGCGCGTGGCCATAACTACACAATTGCGCCGACCCAAAATTATATGTTTTAAAGGGTCAACTTAAGGAATGGTCAATAGATATTGTGTTGTTGACATGTTAAGGGATTCAATGAAATTCATTATGATTTGTGATAGTACACAGGGGTCACTCTGAGAGTCCTCCAGTATTTAGGATGGGGAATGCAGGGACGGTGATAAAATGTTGTGTAACAGATGCCTCGTAAAGCATGAAGTCTGAGAGGGAGGGAGGGGTGAAATGGTTTTCAGAACATACCCAAAGAAAAATGCCTCCGTCAGTGGACATGCAACATCAAGTAGGAATGATATCTCTGATACATGAATACAAGATATGGGCGCATCCATCCATATTAGGGAACATGTAATAAGATCCAAGGTATGGACACAAATATCTAGTGAGAAGGATCATCAAATTGACTCAGGTATGGATGAAACCATCTAATCAGAAGAGTCATGTATATAGCCATGATAAACCAAATCGTCCTAGAAACTTGATTTCATCAAACAAAACCCACGGTTTTGCACTCTGTCTCGACCGGAACAAGTACAAATTCAGGCATGTGAATGAATGAGTTGAAGTCAAACATGCAAGAAAGTTACCTAATTACCAATCAATGATGGAAGTTGTTAACAGGTGCAAGAGAGACCACCAATAATGAAAATGGTTCTCAAGGTGCCGCTAGTGCAAGCCACAGAATGTGATCAATGAGCTAGAGTCGAACATTTGCGAAATCACCTGATCAAAGGTCAAGGATGAGAACTTATCGTAGAATGAAAATAACTTTCCAGTGAGGCATGCAAGCTCTAAGGTACCAGAAGGGAGTCTCTAGATCAACTTCCTGGATAATGAGCTAAAGTCGATAGGAAGTGATCAGTCGAAGGAGGGCCATAATGTTTCCCTCATCATTGGCAGGAGACATAGGAATAAGATTATAATTTATCAAGACTAAACAAAGGATCAAGGTTTGAAAACTACATAAGGGACTTGTATTGAACATCTTGGTGACACGACTCTGGATATTGGCAGTATTTGACATCAATGGATCTGAGGTCATGGTGACAAGGAAAAGAGCATATGAGAGGTAAAAAATGGATAACCCAAACCCATGGAGGTAAAATTAGGAATGTGGGATGTCCCCAACCAGACATGAACTGCAAACAAGTTTCATGTTCAAAATTGACATACTGCCAACACAACTGAGAACTAGTTCCATTTCCCCCCACCATTTCTAGTGAGTGCCCCAATTATTTTTGGAAAGAAGATTGAAGAGGATATGCTATGCTTGTCATGTCAGTTTTTCCTTCGGACAAATCTATCCTAGTACATTTTACGAGCCTTAGGAAGGAGGGACTCGGTAACGTCATGGTGATGGTTTCCAATGTCAGTTAGTATTAACGAGTCCGACAAAGGGAAAAATCGATATGTTTTAATGTTTAGATAGTTTGAAAAGAAGTAGAAAAGAAAACTCCAGAAGGTCCCTTTTCGTAGGAAGTCTCTCAGAGCCAAAAAAGTAGAAAAAAATATCTGAGAGAACCTCTTAGCCATGTTCAACTAAGGTATTCCTTTTTCGTAAATAATTCGTCCCAACCTAAAAAAGGGGTAATCGTATACTGGGAAGATGACATTTCACAGCCTTTAATGAGTTCAAAATGACAAGATTCTCGACAATCTTTTCATTTTTTGGGAGTCTGAAAAGAGTTGAAAGATGACTCCAAGGGGTGGCCACTAATATTCACCTGGATGAGTGAGAAAGTAGCTCATTTCATTTTAATTTACTTTATTTATTTTTATTTGGAACTCTTCAAACTTATTTTATTTATTGCGGCAATGTTTTGTTTTTTTGGTTATTAAGAGAGGTTAATGATATTGAGGAGAATTGACCCATGAACACTTATTAGTGAGGTGTTGTATCCACTACAAATATACCAATTAAATTGTATCTGAAAACTATTTATTGTGGAAATGTTATCAATATACTATTGAATATATAATATAAATACAAAATAGAGTTTTCTTTCGTGAGACTTTTTGGAAACTAGAAATCTACCAATTAAACAATATCTGAAAACTATTTATTGTGGAAATTTTATCAACATACTATTGAATATATAATATGAATACAAAATAGAGTTTTTTTTAGTGAGAATTTTTGGAAGATTTTTCTGTGGATTTTTCCGGTTTAATTTCTCAAAAACTAGAGACATCACAAGCTTGATAGGTAAGCCCTGCACAAACACAAATCAATATTTCGCCTCGAAAATTTTCGCCATATTACATCACAGGAAAATCCAAAAATTCACACTAAACACAACTCCAAATATGAAATCTTATTCATATATCCCTCAAATTAATCTCAATATATATATATATATATATATATATAGATAATTTCTTTTCATTTCATTCAAGTTACCATCTAAACTCAACTATTACAAACAAACATATTGTTGAAGTATTAATAAGCTAAAATGTAAGTAAGTTTAATGCCATAGAAGCCATAGAGAAATCAGAGTTTGCTCATTCTAATACTCAAACGAAATTAAATTCCAAGAACCTTCGCAAAAAAAAATGTCTACCATGTCATAATTGGGGACTTCTAATACTCAAATGAATTAAATTTCAATAACATACCATTATGAAGGAAATTGATGTACAAACCAAGTTAAGCTTGTTTTTTAGGAAATTCTATAGCCAGGAGGCTGCCTAAATATGACATAACTAAATTTATTCATCCCAAAGGAGGCGGCCTAAACATGGCATAACAAAATTTAGTCATATAAATTTAAATAGCTTTAATTTAATCATATAAATGTTATTAATATGGAAAAACTTTACTAGCATGAGTAGAACCATGAACATACCCATGTTATAGATGAATAATCTATTTTCCCATATAATAATTGACTCTCCCATTTAAACTTAGTTTCAACCCTAATATTTTGTTTTTTGGAAACTTAATTATGGATTTTTGCTTTTCAAGAGGAGAAAACGGAACAAGTTCATTTATGAAATGATTTACATCTATTTACATCTTGTTCACTTTTTATTGAAAAAACATGGTTCATATCAGTATCTTTTGACTTACTAACAGCTTAATCTCCATAATATTAACAAAAATTGAGAAGAAAAAGAATCCTACTGCTGAAGATAGAATATGGACATGAAGTTTCAACCCTAATCAAATTCCTTTTTTAAGATTATTTATAGATTTTTGTTTTTCAAAAGGAACAAACAGACAATTTTAATTAATGAAAATTTTTACATCTATTTACATCTTTTTCACTTTTTACTGAAAAAATAGGGTTCATATATTCTCACTTACCAACAACTTAATCACCATATTATCAACAAAAACAGAGAAGAAAAAGAATCAAACTTTTCAAGAGATAATATGGAGATGACCAAAAACACATCAAGAGAAATATTAAAAAAAATACAGTAGATGATGATCTCCTACTACTCAAATAAAGAACTATCAAACATGAAGCTCTCCACATTGATCATGACCCTATTATACTATCCCCTACCAAAAAACACAATTAGGACTTCAATCACATCATAAACGAAAATGGAGGAGATCCACCAACTGTAGAGCGGGATCAAATATCTTTTCATTCTAAAAAGAGATTTGCATGTCAAGAAATTTGATCCTCACAGAGCTTGGTAGATCTGAGTTATGATGGATCAGTGCTATTTTAATTCACCCCTTCAGATATGTTATATTCCACATGAACACCATGGACCAATACTATGGACCCATGGTATTGACCCATATGATATTAGAACCAATGGTATTGACCCTTGCTATTAATGTGAAATATATCGTATTTAAAGGGGGGAAATTAAACCAACCTAAATCCAAATCTCTTTTAGAGTGTATCCACATGAATAAAATGGGTCAACCTAGATCCAAATATCTTTTATAGTGTATCCACATGAATAAAATGGGTCAATAATGTGAGTCATTTTTATTGTTATAGTAATTTTATTTTTAAAATGTTATTTTAAATTTTAATTCTATTTTTACAAAGTTAAAATGTTTACATTACATTAATATTATTACTTAATTTAATTAATTATTTTTATTTTTATGTAATTTTACTAATTTTAAATTTTAAATTAGATATTATTGTACATCTCTACCATTCTAGGCTCGAGATCACCTTTCAACGTAAAAATTGGAATTTAATGCCTTCAAATCTAGAAAAATAACATAGGAAAAATGGATTGTCAAAACCCAAAACCCCAAAATAAATAATTTTTACATGATATATATGACAACATATTATTAATTTTATTATTATTTTTTTGAAATTTTATTTCAAAATGTTTACAGAACATTCCAAGATCCTAGGAATTTGGCTTCTGTGATCCATAAAATGTATAAAAAATATTTCGGTGATAATCACATCTAAGCATATTTTGTGACGAGTTTTGAACCAACCATTGTGATTCATCATCACAACAAGTTGAGAAACCTAATCTAGGAACCAGCTTAAATAGATAAAGGGATACTCCAACTAGCCGTTGTCACTACTAGTTTGACTAGAATAGGAAAAATAAGAAATTTAATTAATGTAAAACAGTAATTGATTAATAGTTGTATATTATTTGTACTATTTTATTTTAATTTAAATTAAAAATGAATTACTTATTAGTTTTTTTTTTCCGCAGAAAAAATCAGCAACTTTTTATTAAGAAAATGAAAAGTTACAAGTAGCATATGCATTTAAGCATTTCGAAAAATGCCCATTGGGCTCATGTGATTTGGCACACAATGCATCGTAGCGAGGCTACATTGCATTTAGAATAAAAGGAAAAAAGTGAAAGCAGTAGAGAAAAAGAAAGCAAGAAAAAACTATCAGCCTCTAGACAGTGGGTATATGTCCCACAAATCAAGTTTTTCTCCCTTTCTTCTTCTCAACCTTACGCCACTCACCCTGAGATGGCACAGAAGTAGCAAGGATAATCTGATTTTTTGTTGTTTTTGTTCTTGTATCCTTGTCCGAATCTGAGGTTTCTGATGGGTGGTGTCATTTTATCCCTCCACTACCTATATCATCAGTATTCCTTTCTTTTTGAATCACCTAAAATTGTGGATCCATGAGTGTTGTTGTGTCCTTTTGTTGTGCTTCTAGTTCCTGAGTAGGTTGTGTACTTTCCATAGGAGCTGGTTCCTCTTCTTCTTCTTCTCATCCTCATCTGAATCTGGCGGGGAGAACTTCCAGCCTTTCCTTTGCTTCCCTTTCTGATTCTTTCTGCTATTTTCTTTCTTTTCTTCTGGGCATGTATTCTGTAGATGTCCTGTCATCCTACAATTCCTGCATCTGAATGCAGTATTCTCATAATATAATGGTTGAAACCAGTTTTTTTGTTGATAGATCAGCATTATGTTCTCTGGTAATACTTTGCTTAGATCTAATTCGACACAGATCCAGGAAAAAGCGTAAATTCTGTCTTCTATTCTTTCCATGTCTGTTTTGATGTACCGCCCAAGACTATTCCCAATGCTCTCAAGAACCTGATCGTTCCAGAAGTGAAGAGGGAGATTGAATAGTCTCACCCATAATGGCATTCTCAATACTGTCATAGTATTGGGGTCAAATTCTGGAAACCATGGGGTGATAAAAATCCCAGTGGATCCCCAAAACCATGGCCCCTCCCTGATGATTATATCTCTTTCCTCCAAGGATTTAATTTTCACAATAAAGAACCCCTTGGAACAGAGGTGTATTTCGCATTAAAGGGTCCATCAAGTGAAGATCCAATGGAAAAGTTCCAAGGGTTTGGGCCACAAGTAGTTGAACCCACATATTAATGCCTAGGCTTTGTATGTCTTAACATGCTCCTCTGTTGTTGAATTGTTGATTTTTATTGCTGCAGTTTTTTCAAGTTGTTCTACTATGTATGGCCTCGAAGCATTCCCAGCTTGTTCTAGAGGTGTGCATACAACCTTTTTCCCCTATAGAATGTTTTTTTAGGATGGGCCTCCATTTGTTTGTTGCTAGCTGTTGGGTTTTTTTTCTTTGTCTCCCCCTGCAAATCTTGATATGCCCTGGTTTACGACACCCCCTCTCAAACGCAGATTTAGGGAGATAGTCATTTATGTCTTTATGGCATAGTCCTTCAAGAGCCTACAATCCTGAAGAGAGCTGTGTCCACTGAATAGATGTTGAATCGGTACTGGGTACCCCATCAATCCCCATATTTTCTGTTTTAGTTGCAGAATGGAGTTTTCTTCGTGTATCCAGACTAACTGAGACTTACCCTTAGGGGTTCTGATAAAAATTTGAAAAGAATTAGATCTCAGCTGAAACAAAAGGTTACCTCGAATTTAGGGATCAAAGATCTCATGGTTTGCTGACAAGAGAAAGAAAAGTGCTCCTTTTTGTTGCCGTTCACACACCGTCTCTGCCTCCCCTTTCTTCAGATCCAGTGAAAATTTCTGCTGATAAGACTTGGGTGCCTCTATTCTCATCATTGGCTTTGAAAGAAGCGCATGACATGGCTCAAATTTCCCGCCATAGACAGCCAGGAGGCTTACCGAAAATATGGATCCCAGGCCGGAGCATATCCCACCTTCAGTCGCATGAAGAAACGGGATCCCTTGATTTCCTTGACGATTTCCAGCAGATTTTCTTAACCATACTGGCCATATCTCCCTATCCGCCGAGAAATTTCCATAAACAAGCACAATGGAGACCTTTTCATTACTCAATGTGTGCAGATCTGAATGGGTTTGGCCACAAATCGCCTTTGATTGAGGCACATTGAGAAACGGTGGCCCTAGATCTGACAGCGCAGCTCCCGATCTTCTCTTATCTTCCGATGGGGCTAGGATCCGTAGCTCAAGTCCGTGAGGCAACACCAAGAACAAACCTCGCCCACATGCTTCTGGTGCAAACAAATCTAGTTTGTAAAAAGCATCAAGAGCGCCGCGAGAGGTCCTTTCTGAAAGTGTGCTACTAGGAACAACGAGCTTGACGGCGGCAAGGATTGGCAGGATCCTATCTAAAACCCTAACTGAAGCCATTTCACCGTTTTTTCAGCCTCCACCTTAGAGCTGCCACTATTATTGAGGTGATCCCATCAAATTACTTATTAGTTATTTAATATATTTATTTATTTAAAAATTAATTAATTAATAGTTATATGTTATATAATTTTAATATAATTGAATATACTTATTTTATTACTTAATAAGTAATTTAATATGTTAAATCCTAGTTTAATATATATTTCGATACATTATAATTAATAAGAAATACATATTAGATCTAAGACTTTTGTGATCCATAATGTAGATAGATAGAAAATATTTTGGACCAAATCCTAATGATGTGATTAATTCCAAATATTTTCTATCTATCTACAAGAAATATATAATGAATTAATTTGAATCTATTAAAAATCTAAAATGGAGAAAGAGAGCCAGAGCAAGAGGACCAAAGGAAGAGAAAAGGGTTGGTTAAGAGGAGGAGAACATACAAGAGGGAGAACCGGGCGGGAATAAAAAACAACTATGAGTGAAGGGCATTAATACAACATCTCCTAACACTCCACCCATCCTCCCTATTAAAGTTAACCGCTCTCTTTTCAATTTCAAAGGCTTCCCTTAACTTAATTAATTAAATTTCTTGTTTTTCTTATTTTGGTCAAACTAGTTGTTATTTACAACCGCTAGTTGAAGCATCCCTTTATCTATTTAAATTAGTTCCTAGATCATATTTCTCATCTTGTCCTGACGATGAAACACACTCCTCATGACGAACCACACTAGCTCATTCTAAAAGCGTCCACAAAATATGCTTAGATGTGATTATCACAGAAAGATTACATATACATTCCAAGATGTCTTCCATATTGGAATTGAGAGCACCTTTCCAAGAAATTCAACATTCTAAGTAGGTAAAATTAAAATTAAAATAAATTATTAATTTATTCATATTCTTGTTACATTGATTTTTTTATCTTTGAACTCATGGTGTTGACCCATCCTATTCATCTAGAATATAACATATTTAAAGGGGGGAATTAAGCCAGGGTAGATCCGTCTTAGCTATGGATCTACCAAGTGCCTACACATGAATCTAGACTATTTGAAGTGTAAAAAATGAATTAAAAAAAAATATTTTTAAAAATCTAATAAAAAATGTAATTTATTATTTATTTATTTTAAAAATCTATTTACAAATATTTATTGGAATGATTGAATGATTACAATTTTCCCTATCTATGATACTTTTACTTTAAAATGTGTGATAAATCATCACATCTTTATATATATATATATATATATATATATATATATATATATATATATATATATATATATATATATATATATATGGGCCAAGCATTTAGAGGGATCAAATGTATAGGCCCTTTGTAGATCCAGATTTAGGATGAATCTAGGCTAATTCCATTCCTCCTTTAGAATAGGAAATATTCCACATTAATACCATGGGTTAATATCATTGGTTTTCAATACCATGGGTCATTTTTTTTAAGGGTTATTTTATTTTTATTTTTATATTTGTTATTTTATTTTGAAAGAGCTAAATTTTTTACATTACATTATTTATTTTTATTTTTTGACCTACTCAAAATGTTTACTAGACATGACAAGTCATGACATTAGAAATATCTTCCATATTCGGCTCGAGAGGGCTTCTAGGCACAATGAAATTAATAGTTTATGTAAAAACCCATGCATATTGTTATATATATTTTACTAAAAAAATTGTGTAAAAATATTTATCCCTTCATGTACATGGACTAGTGCAATATTTAAAAGGACATATTCTCTAACATCCATCTTAAAATCACTTAGAAATTAACTATAAATTACCAATCATTTTTCTTTTAACAATATAATATATGCATTATTTCCTACATTCACTGAATAGCCTTTGAACATTTGTTGAACATTTCTTCACAATGGTAACAAATTATTGTTGTCCAAACTTTTCTAGACCTCTTCAACAATTTAGAGGTTATTGTATACTCTTTGCATTAAATTCCGCTTGTCACCTATGTTTGATGAAAATGGTATGAAATTTTAATTATATATTTCCTTTGTCGCACAATGTTTTCACTTACAAATTTAGGGCTACGGAAAGCTTAGGTGCTGGCCTAGCCAATATTTTCCCATAGCTTTAGGTTGGAATTAATTTTTTATTCTTTTATACAATAGCACGAACTTACAATATTATATCAATATTTAAATGTTAATATTACAAATGTGGCTAACCTTATATAATATAAGTCCATACATTTTGAAAAAGAAATATATTTATGTGCTTCGTGTTACATTCATGTTTATTTTCCTTGGAGAACTTGTATATAATTTACTATATTGTCTAATGCTCTTGATCCTTTGAAGCCTTGGTGGCTAGCTGCCTCATATCATTCAATCAATGTAACACATGAGAGGAGGGTTTCATGGCCGAATAAACCGTTAGACATGTGTAGAGTTCAATGGTGATGATCTATTTTGGGCTTAATCAACAATGAGCATTACTCTAACTTTGTAAGGCTAAATACTTTGTAAGGGTGATGATGGACACTATATTCTTTCCTTCATGTTTTTTTTAGTGACAACCATCCAGTTGTACCTGATAACTTGATATATTGCCAAGTATTTGGGAGTGACAAAAGGATTGAAAGTTTCTTACAGCCAAAGGATGAGTTTGAAGATAGTAGTATAGATTTGGATTGTGAGTTAGAAAGTCAAACTAATTTATAGGTTAGTATAGATAAATATTTTGATGTTTCTAATGTAAATATTTCAACAAATAAAATTGTACATAAACAATAATTGCATGAAAAAGACCCAAAAAAGAGGAATTTGAAGTACTTTAGCTTAAGGTTAATGACCTATTGGAAATGTTGTCATTGATGGCAAAGGAGATGACAAAGGAGCAGCACCTAAACTATCCATAAGGAAAAAGAGACAGAGAGGTAGCAGAGGCAGCAGAAGAAACAGAGGAATTGAAGCAGAAGCAACAAAGGAATTAGATACAGAGCAGTGGAGTTGAAAAGGCCTGAAGGAGTGTAATACAGAGGTTTATTCATGAATTAGGGGTGTAATACATTTTGTAGATGAATTATTGAGAAATTATTCATTAATTGAGTTTGTATGGCATAGACTTTGATTGAAGACTAAAACCCTGTGGTAAAGACTTAATATGCTTGGGGATGAGTTGGAGCATTGAAGCATTGTGTATTTACTGTGGTAAAGACTTAATATGCTTGGGGATGAGTTGGAGCATTGGAGCATTGTGTATTTACTGGTGAAATTCCTGCGTGAAACTCCCTTAAGTTCTTGTAGAAGCTGGAATCCGTAAATCAAGCTAAGAATCTGCCTGTATATTCAGGAAGAAGAGTGTATGGTAAATGTGTAGATATGTACCGCAATTTTGCAAAATTGTGCTCGTATTTATTGAAGAAATCTTTACTTCTGCCGATGTTGTGTCCAAACCGTATGTTACAATGAGTAGTTGAGTTCGGCGCAAGAACCGCCAAGAATTTGAAATCAGGCTTTGATCGTCTTCTTCGAGAATTGACGTGAGGTAAATTGATCACCGTAAGGACGATTCGAGAGAGAAGAAATTTCAAGTGATGAGACCGTGATAGAGTATATATATAAAACCCATGACAGAGCTTGTGTGAGAGTTGCGCCCAAGTTAGTGAATTGATTTCGCATGGTAGGAACTCCCCCAGTGAAAAGAACTTACATAGAACAGCGACCAGAAGTGGAAGCTTCTAGTGGAACTCAGAGCGGAGAAGTGGAACCATGACCCGATGACTAGTAACAGTGGGTTGGAGCGAAACCGTGGGTTTCATCGCACCACCCTTATACGGAAAGCGGTATTGGAGGAATGTGCAGCGATTCCATTCAGAGTTCAACACGTGGCGAAGTGACCCGTCCAAAACCGCCCGTTAAAGTTCGTCCATCGCGCATTATCATTCACGCATGTTGGTCGAGTGATATCCGTCAGATTGCATGAGGTAAGGGATCATGGTAACGACCGTCAGATGGGCGCGTGAATTAACAAAGGTGCGGTGCATGCGGTTGATTGGCTATTGGTTATATAGGTGGGGCCCGGAGCCAAACATTTATAATAAAGTCATTCATTTAAAAGGCTTAGAATGTTAATATAAGGTCACGAAGGTATGAACGTTGGTTGGCGGCATAATATAAAGATCGAAAATAATATATATAAACCGGGAGCCAGAATTAAGTTCGAAAGTTGTGAATATATTTATTTGTCAAGTGATAAATAAATGAAAAAGAATATTAAGAGCCACGTAAGCTAAACTGGGAATATGGTTGATTTATGTCAAAACATTGTTGAGTTGCCCAGACTGCGAGTCGAGTGCATGACCTAAGGGTTTGGAACTAATGTTTCAAATCTCAGGGATTTGAGATATTAACACTTCATAATTGTTTATATAAATTGCCAGCGTAGAATAAAGAGAACATGCGAGAGTGCCTAGATTGGGAAATGGGCAATGAAATTTTGGGATGGAATATAGTTGATTTATTAACACTCCAGATTTAAGCATTGAAACTGCCAGCGTAGAACAAAGCAGAGATTGTGAGATTGCCCGGACTTGGGAAATGATTGGGCATAAAACTTGAATGCAATTATGGAAAAGGAAAAGAAGAGGAGAGCATGCAGAGATACATAGAGATTATAGGTTTGACAGGAATATGTATAGGAATGAGTTGGACAGGAGAATAAGCACAGAAAACAGGGAATATGCAGATGATAGTGAACAAAGAGTATGCAGAACAGGTTCTTAACAGCAGTAGGAAAAGACAAATCCAGTAAAGCCAAAATCCAGAAAAGGAGCTGAGTAAAATTGAAATATGTAATTAAAAATGTGAATGTAAAAGATGCTATCCCAACGAGCATGAAATTTTTGTACATATTATTATGATTTTAAATCATTTGGATGTAAAAATGAGGAGGCAGAAGACCAAGGGGTATGACCATCCATTTCGAATTCCTAGAGGAAAACAAACAGTCATCAAGAAATTTCTATAAGTAATATCATCTTGATATGCAAAAAGGTAGTTGGGTTAGAGGTTAGAGAGAGTGAGTGAAGAGAATGCATAAATGAAGCAGTGAAGCAGAGAAGAAGGAGGAGCTGAGCAGAGAAGAAGGAGAAGCTGATAGAGAATCTGAAAAGATGCAGAGATGATACAGGGCAGATATGAGAATAGATGAACAGCAGAGCAGATGGAACAGAACAGAGCTGATATCCAAGGTAAATCAGCAAGTGTTTCTCTTTTGAAAGAGTAAGGAAGTTGGAGCTTCCCTATCAAGTTGTAGCTTGATAGATGTCAGTTGTAGCTGACTGAGGTAGGAGCCTCCTGTAGGTTGGTGCTTGCAGAAAATAGATGGGAGTTGGAGCTTCCTTGCAAGTTGTAGCTTGCAAAATTGAGGTTGGAGCCTCCTGTAGGTTGGTGCCTGCAGAAAATCAGTGGTGAGAGGGAGTTGGAGCTTGCCTTTGCATCACAACAATAATAAGATGTGGTTTTCTCCCTTTATGGGTTTCCAGGTATATCTGGTGTCTCTGTGCATGATGTCTATGTGTTGATGTGATTTATCTAATCTGCTTAATACTTGTTGCTCACATATTAAGACTGTTGTTACATTAACAAATCTGTTTGATACTTGCTGCTCACTAATAAAGATTGCTCACATATTAAGTTGATCATGAAGTAAAGGTGTAAATAAGTTTTAAGAGAAAAGTTTTAAAAGTCCATGTATGTGTTAAATTGATTCACCCCCCCTCTCAGTTTAACTAAGGGTTCAACAATTGGTATCAGAGGAGGTTCCTTTGGTGAAAGCTTAATAGCTTGAAGGAGATCTGGTTGAGTCATGGACTATCAAAATGTACCTATGCTAAATACAACAAACTTTCCTGAATGAAGAGATAAGGTTAAGACAAGTTTAATGGCTGATGAACCTGAGTTATGGAAGCTTGTTTGTGATCGTTACTGCAAAGACTCACCCACGGTGAAAGAACAACAGAGGAATGCCAAGGCAAAATGTGTGATATATAACAATCTTCATAACAAGGATCTCGAGTTAATAATGGATTTAACTTCAGCAAAAGAAATCTGGGACAGACTGCATTTCATGCATGGAGTAGACACTGAGGATTGCACTGACAAGAAGGATAAGAGAATTAAGAAGAAGAAAAATTCATGTCAACAGGAAAATATTCAATCAAATAAAGTACCTGCTAGTGTGAATGGAGATAAGAACCATGAAGAAATTACAGTTGAAGAAAAAGCCAAGCTTGACACTGCTTTGACTGAACTAGAAAAATTGGAAAATGAAAACAAAGACCTTAAGACAGTGGTGCAAATATGTGATGAGAGAGAATATGAAGATAGGAAAGAAATTATTGGCCTGAAGACACAGCTTGAAGAGGCAAAGAAAGTAGAAGACACTCTGCTGCAACAAATGAGAGAGAAAAATCTGGAATGTGAAAAATTGGAAGAAGAAGTAGTGAGCCTAAGAAAGAATTTAGAAAAAGCCCAAAGAGAACTATTAATGAATACTCCTCTAATGAAAAGCTCTGGACAGTTGGACCAGATTCTAAATGCACAAAGGTCACCTATCATAAAGACTGGGATAGGATATGAAGGTGAAACCAGTAAGTCCAAGGTTGAAGACAACAAGAAAATCATTTTTGTAAAAGCTGTAAAGAACAGTGAAGCAGCTCAGCAAACTACTACAGAAGCAGAGGTCAACAGGAACATGAGCTGTAAAGAAATAAACATAATCAAGCAGCAACATGAAAGAACAGAGAATGAGAGGATGAAACAATCAACTGCTAAAGGCTCACATGCTCCTAAAGATGAAGTGAATAAATTTGGAAGATGTCAAAGAAGATTTTTTCCACCTATGAGAAGTATCACTTGTTTCTCTTGTCACAAACCAGGACATATTTCAGCATATTGCAAGACAAAACAAATCCAGTCCAATCAGCAAAGGATGCAGCAAAAGAGAAGAATCGCTCAAGCAAGCAAATGGAAAGAACAATCTTTCACCTGGTACACAAATCATTTCCATAGCTATTGTTATGCATGCAATAATTTTGGACATAAAATTGTTGATTGTAAAATGTATCCAAGAAGAGGAACAAAATATTATACATCAGCTCAAATGCACATTGGTCAAATAAGATGTTATGTATGCCTCAAACTTGGTCACAAAGCAAAAGATTGTAATCTGCCATATACATTAAAGAACTTTAGACAGATGATGGGATCAAAGCAAATCAAACAAAACTGTGAATTTAAAAGAAGTGCAGACATTATGAAGAACCCCAATAAAGTATGGAAGGAAAAGAGAAAGGGGGAGCCTATTACCTCAATAACAAAATGAATCCTCCATAGTCTCAGGGGGAGCTGCTCTAGGAAACAAAGCACAAATCCATCTAGTGACAAATATGAAGCAACATCCCAGGGGGAGAGCAGTTCATATATAGACCCCATGAAAGTAGTCTAAGAAGAGCTCCATGTAATGAGAACAACTATGAGATCAGGAAGAAAAAGGAAATTCCTCTAAAAGAAAACTATAGAGGAAGAAGATCATCTAAAGTATTAAGTAGTAGACAGATTGATGAAAAAAGAGAAGACAGTAAGAAGCCATGGTGGTAGAGAGAACATCAGCTATGAACATGTAAGCTTGGAAGACATCAACACATTAAGTGATGATCACATTGTGTATCATTCTACTAGAATTAACAATGAATCACATTAAGAAGATTAAGTAAGAAAAGAGTCTACTATCTTGATGTCAGTACATAATTGATATATGAAAAGTCCCCTTGGAGGAATGAAGACAAATAAGTGACAAATCTCTGAGTAATGAGCCCATGAAGATTCATAGTATAGAAATTGAAGATGTCCTTCTGAAGATCATCATGTCAGAACAGTTGAATTGGTATATAAAGCAATATATAAAGCAACAATGATTCTAGAACTGTCATAGAAAATAAAATGCAGTGACATTCTTTCAAATCAGGATGACATAATAAGTAGCAGGTTAATGATGCCAAGGTCCAATTCAATATATTGATGGTGGTTGGTGTGAACAATGAAAAGATCAATAGTAGAAACTAAGGGTAAATGTGCAAGCTAAAAGTGAAATCTCAGCATGGTTTATCAAAATAATATCAATTGATGGTTAGGTACAAGCAGCATGCTTATCAACATATTACCAAGCATTATCAGTGGAGCAGCAGTATGATACAGGTCCACAGGATCAAAGGACTATGGCAAGAATGCATCAAGGTAAAATTCCCAGGGTTATCTGCATTCAGCATGAAAAGGTCAGTAGCAGTGCTAAAGGATCAGCATTAGGTTTACACTTGAAGGATTATATTATGCATTGCAACACACAAAGGATTTACTGGTAATCCACCTTTAAAGAGAGATTGATTATTGACATACATACCATTATGTCATAAATAAAACTGCAAAGCTGATAAGTGAAACTGACCAATACATTGAAGGGTTTATTTTGGAAATACATTGTACAAGAAGGAAAGTCAGTTGGCCTCTAATATTGAAAGATATTGCCTATTCTTACAATAAGCTGTAAGCTCTGGTTTGATTCATTTGTTCACATCAACAACAAGAACCTCTCAAACTTTAAAAGTAATATCCTTGTCAGCATCCTAGTTCATGTCATCAACAACAAGCAGGAAAGGTGTACCATAGCAATAAAAGATATATTGGCATCATTATCATAATTGAACAGGTGTGGTACTGCAGATGAGTATTGCAGGAAAAGACATATTCAATCTACAATCTTCTTCAACAGAAATATATTAGCTCACTACATCAGACAGAGACAGAAGTATATTTGAAGCCTTCTCAGTATTTTAGTTTTTGATCCAATCATACATCTCTGATTAGATAAAACTGGTACAATGTGTTCTATGAAGGAACATTATCCTCACTTTCAACCTTATACTAGTGAAAGGAGACCGTGCTTTGGATTGTACCAATTTATAGTGTATATTCAAGTCCAATAATCCTCAAAGTGTTCTCTCAACAAGTCTTTTACATCAGTCTGGAGCAGCATGGTACAAATTCAGCAGAAGAGGGCCTAAACATAACTCAGAGAGAGAAAATGCAGAAAGAAAACTAGGAAATGAGCAACCCTTTGCCATTGAAGTCAAAGGGGGAGAAAAAACAAAAAGGGGCTTTTTAAAGGCAAGCAGAGAAAGTATGTTGCCATCAATGCCAAAGGGGGAGACTGTTGGAAATGTTGTCATTGATGGCAAAGGAGATGACACAGGAGCAGCACCCAAACTATCCATAAGGCAAAAGAGATAGAGAGGTTGCAGAGGCAGCAGAAGAAACAGAGAAATTGAAGCAGAAGCAACAAAGGAATTAGAGACAAAGCAGTGGAGTTGAAAAGGCCTGAAGGAGTGTAATACAGAGGTTTATTCATGAATTAGGGGTGTAATACAGTTTGCAGATGAATTATTGAGCAATTATTCATTAATTGAGTCTGTATGGCATAGAATTTGATTGAAGACTAAAACCCTGTGGTAAAGACTTAATATGCTTGGGGATGAGTTGGAGCATTGAAGCATTGTGTATTTACTATGGTAAAGACTTAATATGCTTGGGGATGAGTTGGAGCATTGGAGCATTGTGTATTTACTGGTGAAATTCTTGCGTGAAACTCCCTTAAGTTCCTGTAGAAGCTGGACTCTCTAAATCAAGCTAAGAATCTGCCTGTATATTTAGGAAGAAGAGTGTATGATAATGTGTAGATATGTACTCTGCAATTTGGGATAAATTGTGCTCTGTATTTAGTTGAAGAAATCGACTTCTTGTCGATGTTGTGTCCAAACTGTATGTGCCTTGATCATATTGAGTTCTGCGCAAGCACTGCCAGTAATTTGAAATAAGGTTTTTGATCGTCTTTTGAGAATTGACGTGAGGTGAATCGATCACTGTAAGGATTGATTCTGAGAGAGAATAATTCTGTGCGGATGAGACCTCATGACAGAGTATATATATAAGAAACGCATGACAGAGCTTGTGTGAGAGTTGCAGTCTCGGTTAGTGAATTGATTTCAGTATGGTAGGAACTCTGCGCCGGAGTGAAAAGAACCTTTTTACATAGAACGAGTTGAACTAGAAGCGGAAGATGAGAGGAACCTAGAGCGGAGAAGTGGAACCATGACCCGATGAATAGTAACGGTGGGTTGGTGCGAAACCGTGGGTTTCATTGCACCACCCTTATACGGAAAGCGGTATCGGAGGAATGGGTAGCGATTCCATTCAGAGTTCAACACGTGGCAAAGTGACCCATCCAAAATCGCCCTTTAAAGTGCACCATTGCGCGTTATACCTCGACTGAAGACGTGGAGCGATATTAACATACACCGTTGATCTGGTGGCTCGACATCTAACGGGTGATCGCTCGCAGGACTGTTACACTAAAATCTGTCATCCTGACATTTTACCATGAGTATGAGCTCATTATTACTCATACTTCCTCCTTTTGCAAGTCTAACATACCAGCTCCTCATGTCAAGCTTCAAAATAAGAGAAAAGTCCCTAAAATCCCCTAAGAATTGGTATCGGACTTTCTCTATACATTCCCTGCGGTCCCGCACCTAAAGTTCAGCCTGCCTGCGGAACCATACCGCACTTTCCTTGTGTTATGGGTGCGGACCTCTGTAAAATATAAAAAGGCGAGAAAGTAAAGATAAAAAGTGAATTTCAGATGAATTCTAGAAGATTCTAGATGGGAATTTTTGGGAATGGATACGCTTTGAGAAGGTTCATGCATCCCTCACTCGATGGAGCTAACCCCTTGATGAAAGGAGCTAATCCCTTTGAAGGAGGATTCTATCCCTTCATATTTGGAATAAGAAACCTCCTCTTTTCCACTATAAAAAGAGGCCTTGGGTAGCCTCAAAGGGAGTTCAAGCTTAAGATATTTGAAGTTAAATGCTGTTGAGATTCAGACTCAGTTAACTAAGACTTTCTGTAAGGTTAAATCACTCATCTCTATTTGTCTTGGTTCAAAGAGTGCAATGCTTGTCAAATTAGAAGAGATTCCTGCTTCGGACCCCAGGAGGACCTGCACAACATCAAGGCACAGGTTGTAAAGGTTTTCTTTATTTGAAGTTAATACAAATATACTCATTTCTCTCATTAAACTGTCGATTCATGGTTTATTTCATAAATTCCTTGATCATTATGATAATTATGGTTTATAATAATGTCTATACAGGTGCTGCGTAATCTTTTTGCTTGTTTGTGACTGCAGATTCACGAGGAACGTTCTTTCAGTGCACGGGAAGGACTTCAACGAAATCAAGCAAGCGCTGGACATAAGGTAGGCCTTACACCTATATAGTGTTTTTATGAATCTTATATGCTTAGAGAGAGATTAGTATAATTGGTTGTTTGTTGCTAGTTACTTTTAGTACTAGAGAGATCAGTCTTGTCCGCAAGACGGATTAATCTACACAACAAAATGGCGACTCCGCTAGGGAAAGAACTTGTTGTTTTTGGTTCTCTTTTATTTTTGATTTGAGGAAACATTTTTTCCTGGTTTTTGATTGATACATATCTATCTGGGTAATTTAGATTTTCCCTGTTTTTGAAAATTTAGAAATATTTCAAGTTTTTCTATAATTTTTCCTAGGACCGCACTCTGCCTTACTTTGACAGTGCGGGCAGGTTCGCACTTTCTCTAGAGAATACAGTGCGGGACCGCACCTGTCAATGCTGGTTACCTGCGGACCCTGTAAAATTTTTAGAAAATCTCTAGGTTTCTTTTTCTAGTTTATTTTTAGATCTTTGGTTTCTGCCCAGACTGGTTATTGTGTCTATCAAGAATTTATTGTGAATGAACTCCAACAGTGTTAATGTTTTGATGATTTTCTAGAAGATTTTGCCGATTGGATTGTTTTTCCTGCTTGGTCTTTGTAGTGATTCGAACTTTTGACAATTTGCAGTATCTCAGATTACATTGATCTCTTTTTGTCTTTTGAATCCGACCTGATTGTGAAAACATCCTATATTGAGAAATTAAGCCTTTTGGTTTCTTTGCAAATCTTCGAAAAAACTTGGTTCAAAGTTTTGAATTTCATTTTTTGTAAAAACATATTTTGAGTGTTTTTGATCTGTTTGTTATCTGAACGAATAGATTCTTAGTTTGCTGAACAACTAAGGAAAACATTCATAAAAAAAAATCTAAAAAGCTTTTACTCAATTTAGATCATAGTTCTCAAGATTAGATTTTGTAGTTTTGAGTAGTTTTAATTTTTGTAGTTTTCTTTCGAAGGAAAATTGTTTTCTAGCTTCTAGTTTGGAAAAGGAAAGGATTTTTCTTGTGAGCTTTGATAGTTTATTGAAAAGACAAAATAGTTTTTTTTCAATTATTTTTCATGTTTGAAGAAGGAATTTAAAGGATTGCATTCTCTAACTCTTTCTTTAGATAGAAAGTTCATTGAAAGAAAAAAGAATTGAATATCATCATAGGTGCATTTTAGTGTTTTTTGGAAGTCGAGTCTTCACATCATCCAAAGTTTCATTTCCGCACCCTTTGACTTAAGAAACAACTCTTAAAAGTAACGCTTAAATAAAATTCATTTAGTAATCTTTTTATTTCTAGGGCTCTCATCACCAACATAGCTTAGGCTAGTATCTTGGAGTAGGGAGTAATTAACTCTCCAAGATAGATAAAACAAACAAGTAGATATATCTTGCGGTAGGAAGAATTCCAGTTGTTGCATGTATGCTCTGGGAAGCTCCTCTTAAAGGATTTAAGCACGAGATCATATCTGAACCAGTGGGGTAATCAATCCTTCCTCATTGGGAACGATAGAAGATATACATGTATTAAAAACGGTAAACCTCGGATAGACCATTGTCGAGGAGCCAGGGGTCACTTGTCGGTAAACCTTGAATTCTATTCAAGGAGCCTTCAAGGGGATTGAGCTTTGTTACTCTGCCCTTGCGTGTGTATCGGATCGTAGACTGTTCCCCCAGGTATATTTGTTTCAGTTGGTAACCTTAGTGACCATAATCTTTAGGATTCTTCCTTAAGGTGACGGTGGAGGGAAGATCCCACTGTACCTGGAACAGACGTCGACTAGACTCACTTGGACTCTCTGGGGGGTTCTCTTCACTCGAGATGGTTTTGTGAAGAAAATTGTGCCAGTCTGTTTCATTAAGCAGGTTGTCGGGCCTTTTCGTGTTAAAATTCTAATAAGTTGGATTTCATCACCAACTAGTGATTTTAGTACGAAAAGTTACTTGTTTGTGTGTGGTTTGAACTCTTAGATTTTTAAGCGAATGATTCAATTGTTTGTTTCTTAGAGGCTTTAGGTGTTTTCATTGAAATTTTTCTTTGTTTGCGTGTGATTAGATAATTTTTAATCGTGGCAGAATTGCCGAGACAATCCCGGAGAATACAAGGGAAACCTCCTGAATATTCACTAGGTCAACTTGAAGGGCTTAGAGCTCTGGTAGCACACAGTAGCCGTAGAATTAGATCAACAGAAGCTTAAAGCTCTTCTATTGTAATACATCCTGATCATCAAATACCTACAACAGAATATATTCAAGAACCGGTTTCAGTTTCTGAAGTTACTGAAAATGTTTCTCCTTCTGGTGAATTATCTGATGAACCTGAAATCTCTGAGCCTGAAACTGAATCTTCTGTGTTAGAAACATCCTCAGGATTTGTTACACCAACTTCTAGTGATCCAGGTTCACCTAGGGTAAGAAATATCATTACAGACAATCTTCCCTCTGGACTTATTTCTATTGAAGAACTTACTAATCCAGACGAAGACATATCTCTTCCCAACTCCCCTCAATCGTTAAATATTAGGGAGCGTGAATCTATTTTCTACAGCCCCATTCGAAATAATCCTTGGTATCTCTCTTTAACAGACTTTTTAGAGAATCCGGGTCTTGCTTTTTATCCACCTCGAGTTCCATTTCATCCTACGCCCAGAGGTTATTATCCGTCATCTATTATGGCTGGTGAGTCATCCATGTTTTCTCAAACGCCTGAATCTTTTTTACATGGTGGTCCTTCTGTTCCTTCGGGATATCAGTCTTTGTCTGGTACTTTCTCAGGGGCAACTCCTCAACCTATCGAAAACGTGTTATCATCTAGTCTTGGTGGACTTAAAATTGAAACGTCAAACGCAGAGCAAGTTTTTATGATGTCTGGTAATATTCCCAATCCTCAAGCTCAAGGCAGTCAGTTTCCTTCTGGGGGCCAACCTCAGGGAACTCAGTTACCGCCTGGGGGGCAACCTCAGGGTAGTCAATTACCGCCTGGGGGGCAACCTCAAGGTAGTCAGTTACCACCCGGGGCACAACCTCAAGGTAGCTTTTTCCCAGGACAAACTGTGGATCCATATTATTTTGGGGGGCAACCCCAAGGACAGTACATACCTCAGGGTTACCAACCTCAAGGACAGTACATTCCTCAAGGTCAAACCCAAACTCAATATGCTCCTCAGGGTCCTCAACAACCCCAACTTCAGTACGTGCCTCAAGGTTATCAACCTCAAGGGCAGTACCCAATGCAAGGTTACCAACAGCCTTCTGGTCAACCATCTGTTCAAGGAGCCGGAACTTTACCTTATTATCAAACCTACGTTCAACCAGGTTTTGGTCCTTACGTTCAACCTTCGACGGGACAATACCCCGGAATGATGGTGTGGGATCCGTCCCAATATCAACAGCCTTTGCAGCCTACTGTGCAGTTACCTTATCAACCTAGCCAGCCATTGGTTTCTGGTTCAACTCAGCAACCTGTTCAGCCAGCTATTCAAACTCCTGCACCTAGTTCAGTTCAGCAGGCTGGGCCTAGTACACCTCAGACTCTGCCCCAAACTGCTGCAAATGCTGCAACGTCTATTCAACCTGTCACACCTGTTTCTGGAGTATCTGTAGCCCCGAGTATGGCTATCCCTGTATCCGTGCAAACTCCTCAGGTATCTGTACCTTAGTCAGGACCTTCAGTTCAGACTACAGTTCAGATGCCTACAGGACAAACCGGTACAAGTACAGTTGTTACAAGTCAACCTCAATTTACGTATCAACCGTACCAGGGACAGCCACAATTCGGTCCCTATGTACAGAATCTGAGCTATCAACCATACCCTGGTTATACTTATCAACAACCTCAGTATGGTCTGATTCATCCTGGTTATCCAGGAGGTTACACAATACCTAATGCTAATCCGATTCCTAGTTATCCTGGGTATCCGCCTCCTGGATCTTCTTTGGCTTCTCAAGGTTTTCATGACCCTAACCGTCAATTACCTTTTATCGCAACTTTGGACTTACCTGATTTGACGCGCCTTACAAATGATCCTATTTTCTATTATCAGAACTGGCCGCCAATGCCTCATAAGTTGCCCAGTGATATACCAAAATTTGAAGGTAAGTCAGGAGAGGATCCATCGAATCATGTTATGACTTATCACCTTTTGTGTGCATCTAATTCAATCATTGATGATTCGATTTGCTTACGTCTTTTCCAAAGAACCCTCATAGGTCTTGCAGCCAAATGGTACATTGAGTTGCCACGAGGCTCGTTTCATAATTTCAGTCAGTTAGCAACATCTTTCTTAACTCATTTCCAGTTGCCTATCAGATACGACAATGGCACAAAATTATTAACTTCGCTAAAACAATCTACGTCCACGTATATTTCCGATCATATTCATGAATGGCGATGTAGACGACGTTTGGTGAAAGTTTATATTCCGGATCAAATTTTGGCAGAATGGTTTGTTAAATCATTATTACCCAAAATCACTGAAGATGTAGCTAAGGCTGGTGTTGTTACTGAAGAACAAGTAATTGCTCAGGCTCAGTACCTGGACCTCGTCTATACGCAGTCAGGTACTCTACATGAGAAAATTCTCGATCTTCCCAAACAAGGTCAAATAGCTGCTGCTCCTTCAGGGTCTCATGCTGCTGATGGTATGATTGGTACAGTTAGTTCTAAAAGTAAGAATAAATCCTCAAAGAATTCTTCTCCAATTATAACTTTACCTGATTCCCCGAAAGGAGAATCCTCTCCCGAAGTTTCCGCCGACATTCATGTCGTTGAAACATCTACGGCAAAATCAAAATCCGGTGGTAAAAAGAAGGGGAGGAACAAAAACAAAAAGAATTCGAAAGAGAAAACAGATAAAGATGAATCCAATGACGAAAAACGTAAACCTCGTTATCCTTGCTTCATTTGTGAACAAGATCATTTCACGAAAGAATGTCCATATCGAGAGGAAGTTACGAAACTCGTTAAAGGATCACAACAACCTGCTGTCTTGAAGGATCCTTTTCCAGTTCAAGATAGTAAGATGATTGGTTCTTCCTCGACTACTTTAGAAGAGCCTATTATGATGATGTCTCATGTAAGGATTGTGACGCGATCGCAAGATTACGGTTCTAAGAATCCCATTGATGGCAAAGAAGGAGAGTCTTCTAATGCCAACGCATCAAATACAACTCCTCCTGTTTCCGGTCCGCTACAGATCGAGAAACAAAATCCAGACTTGATAATCAAACCGCCTGCTAAAGGTGTTCTTCGTAAATCAGCTTTCAATCCACATGCGAGAGCTGCTCAGAATTACAACATTGTTGAAGATTTAGCCGTTTCTCCTTCAGCAATGTCGGCTTTGGAAGTGCTGCAATCGTGTCCAGCACAGCGTAAATTGTTATTGTCTGCCATAGGAGCTGTTGATGTTCAGGATTCTAACCTTATAATCTTCGATTTAGAAACTAGTACACCACGTCTTCCTCACCAAATGGCTTTCCAGATTCCAGTGTTAGTCAAAAACAGACCTATCTTTCGGACTGTGATTGATGAGGGAGCTTCAACGTGTATTATGTCGCTTCAGTGTTGGAAATATCTTGGTTCTCCTACACTTAACCAATCTCCGATGATTCTAAAAGCTTTTGATGGTCGAGGTTTTCAACCTTATGGTATTTTGCAGGATTTACCCATAGGGGTTGAAGGAAAAATCGTTAATCTAGATGTGGAAGTGGTTGATGCCCCTCTAGATTACAACCTTCTTCTGGGTCGTAGTTGGTCCTATGCTATGACTACTGTTGTCTCTTCGGTCTTTCGACTCATAAAATTTCCATATCAAGGAAAGATCATGACAATAGATTAGTTAACTTATTTTTCGTCCGACCCAGCCTCTACAGAAACAATCCAGCATGTTGGTAAAACGGCTATCCCTTATAAGGATATTGGAGTAGGTTTGGTTAAAGATTCTGGTTTACTAGGAACTTTTTCCTTTCCTCCTCCTAACGTATCGTCTTCTACTGCAAGTATTCATATGATTTCGTCAGACACTGTTATGTTTGATGATCCTTGGATTATACCTTCAGAATCCGAGATAGATTCATTTGATGGCGTGATGCCTTTGAGTCCATTTGAAATTGTGTACCAGGCTGTACAGTCATTTTCCGACCCCTCTTCAACCGAAACCGATCCAATGAATGGGATCCAAGAGGAATCACTTTCTATATCTAGTTCAGTTACAACGACATTTCCTGAACTTGTTCATACAGATGAGCAAATTCGTGAGTTTTTGTCTGTTGATGATTTACCATGGGAAGATCTACATCACCGGTCTTCGTTTTTACCTGAATTAGATCATTTTGAAAATGATTTCACTTCAATTTTTACTGCTGAATATGCCAAGGAACCTCAGAATCCATTGCAAAATCCTGATTCTGAGTTAAATTTGCAAAATATATCTAGAACAGTTCCAATTGACATTTCAGTAAAACCAGGAATAATTGAAAACATTCATATAGGTGCTTGTTGTACAGATGAAGAAATTCAGACTTATAAAGCCCTATTTCAAGAATTCCGTGACGTGTTTGCCTGGTCTTATGAAGAAATGCCAGGAATTGATCCATCAATCGTGGTTCATGAAATTAAGACTTACCCGGATGCTAAACCTGTTCGTCAACGATTACGTCAAATTCATCCTAGAAAAGATGCTGCTATAAAAACAGAAGTTGAAAAATTACTTCGAGCAGGATTCATTTATCCAATTCCCTTAACGGATTGGGTATCAAATATTGTTCCTGTGACTAAAAAATAAGGAACAATAAGAGTATGTATCGATTATAGGGATATTAATCGAGCGTGTCCAAAAGATAATTATCCAACTCCCTATATCGATCAAATAATCGATGATTGTGCTGGTAGTGAACTATTCTCCTTCATGGATGGTTTTTCCGGCTACAATCAAATAAACATACTCCCTGCAGATCAACCCAAAACAACTTTCATTTGTCCATGGGGAACGTTTACTTATTGTAAACTACCTTTTGGACTAAAGAACGCTGGAGCAACTTTTCAACGGGCTATGTCTTATGCATTTCATGACATTAAGCACATTGTTCAGCCATATCTCGATGATTTACCTGCTCATTCATTACGTAGGGCCGATCATCCCACTCATTTACGAGCAATTTTTATGAGATGTAGGCATTATTGGATAAGGTTGAATCCACATAAATGTGTTTTCTGCGTAGAATCAAGTCGATTACTGGGATTTGTTGTCTCGAAAGCAGGAATTCGCGTCAATCCATCGAAAGTCTAAGCTATCGTTAAATTGCCTCCTCCTTCGACTTTGCGCCAACTCCAAAGTTTGCAGGGGAAAGCAAACTTTTTACGTATATTTATTCCTAACTATGCCGAGCTTACGAAGGGTTTTACCCGGTTGTTGAAACAGAACATTCCGTTCTTTTGGGACGAGATCGCTGATCGATCTTTTGATGCACTTAAACACACGTTGACCCATGCACCGTTATTGCATCCTCCCAACTACAACCAGGATTACATTTTGTATCTCGCTGCTTCTCATCCCACCATTGGGATGGTACTAGTTCAGGAACTCAGCGATGGAAAATACGCTTCCAATCCCAACAGTATAATATCATCGGTGATACACTTTATCGACGTGGAGCGGATTCTATTTTCCGACGTTGTTTAATTCATGAAGAAGCTGAGAAGGTCTTAAATGAATGCCATTCTGGAGCATGTGGCGGTCATATGTCTGGGTATGCCACAGCCCAAAAGATATTGCGTGCAGGTTATTTTTGGCCATCATTATTTAAAGATTGCATTTACACGGTTCGGAAATGCCACAACTGTCAAATTTTTGATCGAAAAATGCGCGCGCCACCCACTCCTCTTCACCCTATAATTGTTGTTGGTCCTTTCGCGAAATGGGGTATCGATTTTATCACATGTAACCCTCACTCGGCCGGGGGGCATGCCTATATTATTCTCGCAGTAGATTATTTTACAAAATGGGCCGAGGCAATGCCTACATATTCAGCTGATGGCAAGACTGCTGCAACATTCGTATTTAATCACATAATTGCTAGGTTCGGTGTTCCTCAAGCTATTATTACGGATCATGGAAGTCATTTTCGGAATATCATGATGACTGAACTGACAGAACAACTTGGCCTACGCCATGATAGTTCCACTCCGTACTATCCACAAGCAAATGGTCTGGTTGAAGCCATCAATAAAGTTTTAGTCACCATGATTAAACGAATCATTGGTATTCACAAGACGAATTGGCATTCCATGTTATTTTCAGCGCTTTGGGCATATCGAACCTCAGTCAAAACATCAACGGGTTTCACTCCTTTTCAACTGGTTTACGGTTTGGAAGTTGTGTTGCCGATTGAATGCGAAATACCGTCACTAAAATTAGCCGTAGAATTACTTCCAGCTACTTCTGAAGAGGAGAAACGTCTCTTGTACTTAGCCCAATTAGATGAGAATCGACGAAATGCTGCAATAGCAAACGAGGCTCATGTTAAAAGGATCAAAGCTCAGTATGATAGAAATGTGACCCCTCGAAATTTTTCAGAAGGAGACCTAGTTTTACTTTATGATCAAGCTAACGATAAGCTAGGAGCTGGGAAATTCGTGCCTATGTGGCATGGTCCTTACATTGTGAAACAAAAGTTAGCAAAAGGGGCCTATGAGTTGATAGATTTTGACGGTGTCCCTTTGGATAAACCCATAAATGGGCTTTATCTAAAGCGATATTATGCTTAAACGAGGTGTGGAGATTTTGTTAGTTTAGATTTCTTTACTGCTGGTGTGTTAGATTAGAAAAGTGTGCTTAGTTTAGAAGTGTGTTTTTGTCACTATTCCTGCTTATCTGAGTTTTACTCTTGATATTGCAAATGTCGACGTCTCTTCAAACCTACATTGGTTTTGCTGATGGTGCTTGTCGTAGTACACGGAACATTTCTTCCGCAGCTTGGGTTATCTATTCACCCTCTGACGAGTTAGTATCCATGCATGGGGTAAGCCTTGTTCAAACAACAAATAAAATTGCCGAGTATAGTGCAGTGATTGAGTTATTGTCTGAGTCCATATCATTTGGAATTCGGAGTTTGATTGTAAGGTTGGATTCTGAACTTGTTGTATTACAGCGTAACAGGGTTTAGACCATTAGAAATCCAGTGTTATTAAGGTTATTTTTGAGAGTTCGTCTCTTGGAACGTGAGTTTGATTACATTGAATATCAGCATATTCCAAGACATTTAAATACATTAGCAGATTCAATTGCTTCTAGTATGATAAATAGATATTTGCAATAATTAAAAGCAGTAAAACAAACAACATTCATATATGTACACAGATAGCCGTCAAAATAGTGATATATATCATAGGAGTGTGTTCAAAAAATATACATCGTCTTCGATCATAGGTTGGAAACACCTTATGATCGGCAAAAATGATAATACAAAAGTCAAAAAATGAGTCTACACGATCATCCCATCACTGATGATGATCTCGATAAGAAACAACTGCCCAGGCCACCCTGCATAGGAACCTTCTGAAAGGTCCTGGGACTCCAATCACATATCTCTGTAGCCTGAGAGGAATGTCATCTATACTAGTCTCTGGTATATCTAGAGTCAAGCGCTCTAGATGATGCTCCAAATCAGTCAAAATCTCTACTGATTGGCCTGTTGGGGCTGGTGCGGGCGCAACTGGTTGTCTCCTCTCGAAAGGTTGGAGATGAGCTGGTCGATGTGGACCCACGTCTGTATTCAAAAAACTTTTGGTTATTAGTTTTCTAAGACGATAAAAAATTAAAAAAAAATAGAACTTAGTAAACGTTGAAAAATAATTTTACCTGAATCATCCCATTGTTCCCCTGCAGGGAGAGACATCTCTCCGTCACCATGGAAATCTATCCGAGCATATGGAAAATCCTCTATCATGAAAACTTGGCGATCCAGCCAACGAAAATAAGAAGAAGGGAATCGTACAATCTCAGTGCCCTCAATAGCATGACGGGCCATCAACGCAGACCAATGAACCATTCTCGGTTCTCGAGGTCGACCGGCATCGACAGCAATACTTTGTGGAGCTAATTGGGGGATCCTCTCCAGAGCAAAAGAAACGACGATGGATCCGTATCCAAAGTTTTTCAGTTTCCCAGTTTTTGCTCTGGTAAGTTGGCCTTTTATATTGGCCAACACAGCTTCACACCAGTTGAAGATGGTGCCGCGAAAACAGTCCACTGCAACACGCATTTGGGAACCAGTAGCCACATGAAGCGCGACGCTCCCACACAGTTTGGTAACAGTGAATGCTATAACTTTTAGTTCAGGACGGATGATATGTTTTATGTCAATCCGTTTGTCCCGAGGATTTGCCTGATCATTGCAAAATTCGAGTTGAAGACTAGCGACAGTCTGGCCACCTGGCCTAGTCCCAAACAAGGATACTTGTTCGCCCCTCTTGGACAAACCAGTCAAAAAGTATATATCCTCCAGCTCAATTTCGAGCTGGTGGCCACCAATGAAGAAGCACTGGTCCTCCACATGCCATCTGTCTACCAACCATGTTAAGAGTTCCACTTGTGCCCTCATGCCAGAGATGGCCCAGAATTTATATAAGCCACATGCTTTTAATGCCCTTTGTGTGGGCAAATGAAGCATTATAGCTTCATCCACTTCCTCATGCTCTCTTTCTCGCCAGATAAGCATCTTGTTAATCCTGCAATACAAAATAAGGGAAGTTAGAATGATTTCATTTGAAAAATTTTGGCAGAAAAATGAGAAAACCATGCTTAAAAATTGACCGCGCGGGAACCGCACCCGCTCTTTGTAAACAGAGCGTAGCTCCGCATGCAGACTGTGTTCTGGGTGCGGTACCCACGATTTTTTCCCGTTAAGAAAAAATCGGGGTCCGCAGGTAACCTGTGTCCCACCTGCGAACCCCGCGGGCGCATTTTTGAACCATTTTTTGCCCTAAAAAATCAAACTAAAGCCTAAAAATGAATTTCAAACGGATGAAAAACAAGATAAGGAAGTCGTGGATTACCTGGGGCTGACGGTTTTCGATTCCAACGGTTTAATTTTCCAGAATCTTCACGGGAACTTTTTTATCCAAAAGCTTTTTACTTTTCACTCTGGAACTGAACGGTAAAAATGAAATAGAAAAAGTCCTTTTTATAAGTTTTTTCGGATAAATGAATTTTTAATTTATTTATTTTTCACTTTAAAAGGGTATCTTTGAAAGCATTTTTACTTATCTTAAACAGGTATGTGTAATGTTTTGAGTTTTTGTGCAGACACAGGATTTTTCAGGTGAACTGATCATTTTTCAACAAAGAGCATACTTTTATCACTTTTTTGGACTCTTTCAAAAATTTTACGAAAAAGAGAAATCTTGGAGTCCTCTTTTAAGCCCTTTTCAGACTCTCTAAATATGAAAATATTGCCGAGTACTTGACTATTCGAACTCGTTAAAGTAAATGAACAGTCGTCCCTTCAGTATAAGTTTACCCCTTTTACGGACTGAAATGGACTATTTACGAAAAAGGTATACGTTGACTAAATACGGTCAACATAGTTCTCTCCCGCATTATTTTATCCTTTTTCGGGCTCGAGAGACTAAATTTACGAAAAAGTACACCCATGGAGTTTTCTTAAGTTTTTCTTCTGACTCCCTAAAACTGAAAAACACCGAGTTTCACCTATACTCAACTCGTTAAAACTTAACAGTAAAGGAACTGTTTAATTTTCAACAGGAACGAACCACTCCTTCTTTGGGTTCGAATTTTAAACTAAGTTGGACTCATCCAAAAGATGAGCTTATAATCAAGCAAATGTTATCCTCCTCAAGCTTGTCAAAAAATAAAGAGGTACTTGCCAGAAATGGTGGGGGAAAAGAGAGAAAAATGGGCGTGTTTGTTGTATTTTAAATCTTCGAAAACTCAGTCAACCACTCTTGGACACGACACTTTTTATTCACCTGGGTTGGGAAATCCTTTGCCTAACAGTTAATCAAACCACATTGAAAAGTTTTCAGCCGGTTTCTGGGTATTAGCTTTGGGTCAATTGTCACCAAGCCATCTGCAGTGTCGTTATGTGTCCAAGAGAACAGTTCAAATAAACCATTCATCTGCAAAATATCTGTCATCCATTTTTTGACCATCCCTGAGTCAGTCCTTGCCAATATATTTTCAAAACTTGATCTATGATTTCGTGTTGTGGGCTTGCCTATGACAGATCAATTTCTATCGACGACAACTCATTATCTAGGAATTTGATCCAGAATTGCCGTATTCTGAAATCGCATGCTTCAATGGTGTGCTTCTCGCCGACGACAAAGGTATCATTGACCTTCATCTAATGATTTCTGCAGATCTGTGTTCGACTTCAGCCTCATTGTTTCACATTTCATGGATTGTAATTTAGTACTTTGAAAGATCCATTGATATTTTCATCGGTGGTTTTCCACACTTGGCTACGCTTTTCACTATCAACGGTAATCAAGTGGTTTCTACCATGTTCGACTTCAATACATTCATTCACATGGATAGAATCGTACTGGTTCAAGATGTGGAAATCAAGACCCTGGATCTAGTTTCCACCATCCAGGCTGCGAGGAATTTTGTTGTCATCTATACAGTAGACTATTGATAAACAGATGGCTGCGTCCATACCGTGTCTACATATATCTGTACTATGATGTATTCAAAATCATTCCTGTATCAGAACGATTTCAGTTAGTTTATAGTTAGTTTTTATCTGAGTATGGGAATGCCTACCTCAGTGATGACATATACATGTATATATTTTGCATTGAATGTTTTTACAGGTTCCGACTGGGGTGTCCACAAGATGATCTTTGAAATGATAAAGTACTGCACTCTTCATATATGACAGACTACAGCTTCATCTATTCCAGACTTTGCACTTTAGGGGGCAATTTGTTACACTAAAATCTGTCATCCTGACATTTTACCATGAGTATGAGCTCATTATTACTCATACTTCCTCCTTTTGCAAGTCTAACATACCAGCTCCTCATGTCAAGCTTCAAAATAAGAGAAAAGTCCCTAAAATCCCCTAAGAATTGGTATCGGACTTTCTCTATACATTCCCTGCGGTCCCGCACCTAAAGTTCAGCCTGCCTGCGGAACCATACCGCACTTTCCTTGTGTTATGGGTGCGGACCTCTGTAAAATATAAAAAGGCGAGAAAGTAAAGATAAAAAGTGAATTTCAGATGAATTCTAGAAGATTCTGGATGGGAATTTTCGGGAATGGATACGCTTTGAGAAGGTTCATGCATCCCTCACTTGATGGAGATAACCCCTTGATGTAAGGAGCTAATCCCTTTGAAGGAGGATTCTATCCCTTCATATTTGGAACAAGAAACCTCCTCTTTTCCACTATAAAAAGAGGCCTTGGGTAGCCTCAAAGGGAGTTCAAGCTTATGATATTTGAAGTTAAATGTTGTTGAGATTCAGATTTAGTTAACTAAGACTTTCTGTGAGGTTAAATCACTCATCTCTATTTGTCTTGGTTCAAAGAGTGCAATGCTTGTCAAATTAGAAGAGATTCCTGCTTCGGACCCCAGGAGGACCTGCACAACATCAAGGCACAGGTTGTAAAGGTTTTCTTTATTTGAAGTTAATACAAATATACTCATTTCTCTCATTAAACTGTCTATTCATAGTTTATTTCATAAATTCCTTGATCATTATGATAAGTATGGTTTATAATAATGTCTATACAGGTGCTGCTTAATCTTTTTGCTTGTTTGTGACTGCAGATTCACGAAGAACGTTCTTTCAGTGCACGGGAAGGACTTCAACGAAATCAAGCAAGCATTGGACATAAGGTAGGCCTTACACCTATATAGTGTTTTTATGAATCTTATATGCTTAGAGAGAGATTAGTATAATTGGCTGTTTGTTGCTAGTTACCTTTAGTACTAGAGAGATCGGTCTTGTCCGCAAGATGGATTAATTTACACAACAAGGACCTGCACGAAGGTTAATGAAAAAGCCCAGAGGTTAAGCCAGGTACGGTTCGTGCGGTTGATTGGCTATTGGTTATATATGTGGGGCCCGGAGCCAAACGTTTATAATAAAGTCATTCATTTAAAAGGCGTAGAATGTTAATATAAGGTCATGAAGGTATGAACGTTGGTTGGTGGCATAATATAAAGATCGAAAATAATATATATAAACCGAGAGCCAGAATTAAGTTCGAAAGTTGCGAATATATTTATTTGTCAAATGATAAATAAATGAAAAATAATATTAAGAGCCACGTAAGCTAAACTTGGAATATGGTTGATTTATGTCAAAACATTGTTGAGTTTCCCAGACTGCGGGTCGAGTGCATGACCTAAGGGTTTGGAACTAATGTTTCAAATCTCAGGGATTTGAAATATTAACACTTCAGACTTGTTTATCTAAATTGCCAGCGTAGAATAAAGAGAACATGCGAGAGTGCCCGGATTGGGAAAATGATTAGGCAATGAAATTTTGGGATGGGAATATAGTTGATTTATTAACACTCCAGATTTAAGCATTGAAACTGCCAGCGTAGAACAAAGCAGAGATTGTGAGATTGCTTGGACATAGGAAATGATTGGGCATAAAACTTGAATGCAATTATGGAAAAAGAAAAAGAAGAGGAGAGCATGTAGAGATACATAGAGATTACAGGTTTGACAGGAATATGTACAGGAATGAGTTGGATAGGAGAATAAGCACAGAAAACAGGGAATATGCAGATGACAGTGAACAAAGAGTATGCTGAACAAGTTCTTAACAGCAGCAGGAAAAGACAAATCCAGTAAAGCCAAAATCCAGAAAAGGAGTTGAGTAAAATTGAAATATGTAATTAAAAATGTGAATGTAAATGTTGTAATTAATTTTGTATTGTTTGTGATGCAAAGGCAAGTATCCTAAGGAAAAGACAAAATGCCAATGTAGCATGAAATTTTGTACATATTATTATGATTTTAAATTGAGTTGGATAAAGAAATGAGGAGGCAGAAGACGAAGGGGTATGACCATCCATTTCGAATTCCTAGAGGAAAACAAACAATCATCAAGAAATTTCTATAAGTAATATCATCTTGATATGCAAAAGGGGAGTAAGGGTGTGAGAGAGAGAGTGAGTGAAGAGAATGCAGAAATGAAGCAGTGAAGAAGAGAAGAAGGAAGAGCTAAGCAGAGAAGAAGGAGAAGCTGATAGAGAATCTGAAAAGATGCAGAGATGATACAGGGCAGATATGAGAATAGATGAACAATAGAGCAAATGAAAAGAACAGAGTTGATATCCAAGGTAAATCAGCAAGTGTTTCTCTTTTGAAAGAGTAAGGAAGTTGGAGCTTCCCTATCAATTTGTAGCTTGATAGATGTCAGTTGGAGCTGACTGAGGTTGGAGCCTCCTGTAGGTTGGTGCCTGCAGAAAATAGATGGGAGTTGGTGCTTCCACATCAATTTGTAGCTTGATAAAGTGTCAGTTGTAGCTGACTGAGGTTGGAGCCTCCTGTAGGTTGGTGCCTGCAGAAAATAAATGGGATTTGGAGCTTCCTTGCAAGTTGTAGCTTGTAGAATTGAGGTAGGAGCCTCCTGTAGGTTGGTGCCTACAGAAAATCAGTGGTGATAGGGAGTTGGAGCTTGCCTTTGCATCACAACAATAATAAGATGTGGTTTTCTCCCTTCATGGGTTTCCACTTATATTGGGTGTCTTTGTGCATGATTTCTATGTGTTGATGTGGTTTATCTAATCTGCTTAATACTTGTTGCTCACATATTAAGACTGCTGTTACATTAACAAATCTGTTTGATACTTGCTGCTCACTAATAAAGATTGCTCACATATTAAGTTGATCATGAAGTAAAGATGTAAATAAGTTTTAAGAGAAAAGTTTTAAAAGTCCATGTATGTGTTAAACTGATTCACCCCCCCCCCCCCTCTCAGTTTAACTAAGGGTTCAACATGACCTACCTAGAGGCCTTGTCCCATTATAAGAACTTTTTTATTTCAAGGATGTAGTGAAAAGCCAAAAATGGAACCCACAGGAGCAAACGTAGAAGAGTGTAACATAGGTAGTGAACAGAATCCAAAAATGATAAAAATATCAAAATCACTCCCTATTGTTATGAAACAAAGGTACATAGCCTTGTTCAAATAATTCATAGATTTTTTTGCATTGAGTTATGAATATCTCAAAGCCTATGACACTAGTATCATACAACGTAAAATACCCATCAAAGAATATCAAAAACCATTTAAACAAAAACTGTGTAGGATAAATCCTGTCCTAACGCCTTTGGTTGAAAATTAAGTAAATAAAATGCATGATGCTAAAATCATAGTTCCTATTAGATATTCTAAATGGGTATTTAACATTGTGCCTACAAGAAAGAAAAGTTGAAAAATCAGATTATGCATTGATTTCAGAAACCTAAACAATGTTTCCTTAAAAGATAACTACCCACTACCAAAAATGGATCACATATTACAAAGGGTAGTGGGATGTAGTAGGATTTATTTATTAGATGGTTTCTCAGGTTACAACCAAGTCTTAGTGCATCATGATGATCAGGGTAAAACTGCCTTCACTACTCCATGGGGAACTTTCATGTATGTGAAAATTCCCTTTGGGTTGATGAGTGTTGAAGCAACTTTCTAGAGAGAAATGAATATTTATTTTGCTATGAAATTGGGAATTTTTATTGTGATTTATCTTGATGACATTACTATATATTTGAAAATTGATGAAGAACACTTGGAACATCTAAGAAGAGTTTCTGAAAAATGTAGAAAGTTGGCATCTCATTAAATCCTAAGAAAACACTTTTTGGTCTTGAAGAAGGAAATATTCTTGGACATATTATCTCTAAGGATGGTATTAGGATTGATCCTAGTAGGATTGAAGGTATAATTAAAATCAATCACCCAAGAAACCTCAAAGAAATTTAGTCTTTTATTGGTAAAATTAATTTCCTAAGTTAACTCCTAACCTTGCAGAACTTATTAGAAACATAACCAACATGCTTAAAAAAGATTCAGAAATCAAGTGGAATATTGAAGCTATACAATCCTTTGATTTAGTCAAACATGCATTAAGAAAAGATCTAGTGCTAATTAGCCCAAATTTTACGAAAGATTTCATAATATTTTCCTTTTCATTTGAACATACTATTGCATTTGTCCTATTGTAGAAAAATAGTGAAGGATTTGAACAACCCATTGCATTATTTAGCAAAGCTTTAAGGGATGCCTTTTTGAAATATAACATTTTGGAAAAACAAGCCTTTGCATTGGTAAAAGCAATAAAATATTTTAGAGTATATATTTTACACTCCGATGTTACTACTTATGTTCTTAATGCAGTGGTCAAGGAAATTTTAATGCATAATGGACCTGATGGAAAGCGAGGAAAATGAATTTCCAAAATTTTGGCATACGACTTAGAAATCAAGCCAACCAAATTGATCAAAGGACAACGACTGGCCAAACTAATGGTTGAGTCAAATTTTCAGGCACTAAATATCAATATGATTTATTCATTGGATATTGAAGAGGAACAAGCGACTCCACAAATTGATGAAGCATTCTTAAATGCCCCCTAGTATGCAAACCTCTTATATTTTTTATTCAACTTAAATGCTCCTCCTAGTCTGAAAAAAACAAAAGCAAGATTTCTGAAGTTGAAGGTAGTTAAATTTTTCATTCAAGAAAATGTCTTATATTTTAAATATGTTGGAGATATTTTACTCAAATAATTGTTAAAGGATGATGCAGATAAAGTTATGCAGGAGTTCCGTGTAGGTGACTGTGGTGGTCACCTTTATTGGAAAACCCCTACAAATAAAATCCTTAGCAATGGTTTTTATTGGCCAACTCTATTAACTCACGTACATAGGATAGTAACTACATGTCATACTTCCAAAATATTTGAAGGAGAGAGAAAATTATTGTGCCTGCCATTAAAGCCTATTTCTGTTGATTTCCAACAATGGGAATTAGTTTTCATTGGTGAAATTCATCCTCCCTCCTCTGCCTTGCATAAGTGGATTCTTACTACCACTGACTAATTTACCAAATGGATAGAAGCCACTCCTTCGAGAAATGCAACTGATTCTCTCATTATTAAATTCCTTGAAACTAATATCCTTTCCAAATTTGATTTCCCTAGAAAAATCATCACTAATAATGCTGCAGCCTTTAATTCCAATAAAATGGTTGATTTTTGTCATAAATACCATATTACTTTGGGAATTTCAATAGCTTATAACCCCCAGGGTAATGAGTTAGTTGAATCCTCAAATAAAAGTTTGGTAAATATCATAAAAAATATATTAGAATACAATAAGAAATTGTGGCATAAAAAGTTGGTCAATGAACTTTGGGTTGAAAGACTTACTACCGAAAAATCAATTTTCGTGTCTCCATACCAATTGGTCTATGGAATGGATTCAGTTTTTCGTTCCTCTTTAGGGGTTCTAGTCATCAATACTATTCAAGAAATACAGGATGAACCAAATGATGTACGTAGAAGGATCAAACAAACTATTCAATTACAACAATCTAGAGAAGAGGTCTATAACAGGATTGAAGTTGTTCAAGAAAATATTAAGAAGATCTTTGACAGAAGAACAAAAGCTAGTGATTTCAATCTAGGAGACAAATTGTTGAAATGGGATTCTAGAAGAGAAGATAAAGGTAAACATGGAAAATTTGATAACCTTTGGCAAGGACCATCCATTATTTATGTTTTCAGAGGAAATAATGCATATTTCCTTAAGGAGCTAGATGGAATAGAGATATCTAGAGGTCCTGTCAATGGCAGGATGTTGAAACATTATTTCTCTTAAGAATACAGTTTTATCCCTCATCATTGTGAATGCCATAGTTTTTATAGTTTGTGATTGGATAACTCATTCACAAAGTTTGAAGCCCACAAAGAAGGCTATAATCCCATATTGTTGAGCTATCATAAAACATAAAAATAAATCATATGAAGACTTTGCAGAAATGGATTACTCAAGGCTACTAATCTTATTTTCTTGACACTTCACATGGAGAAGTGCCATCCCCAGCTGTGGCCACTGTTAGGGTCCTATAAATTATAGGATCTCAAGGTAATTGAGTATTTTATAGTTGAAATTTCATATTATACATGATTCTCAATATTCATATTATTTCCAAAAAAATGAAAATGAAAAGAGGGAATGTTGAAAAATAAAAATTTGAAAAGAATCAAAGAAAATAAAATAAAACCCCACAAAATAATAATACTAAAAGAGATACAAGTCAAAATTTCACTACTAATAGGTTATTTTTTTCAATTCATACAGTTTAATCATGACTGAACAAGTTTGAGTTTATGTTAAATAGGTTAGTGAAAAAAGACCTACCAAGCAGTTTAATCTTGGTAATTCAGTAGCTAGGTAGAAATGAAATTGATTCCGCAGTCTAAAATGAATCAAAAGGTGAAATAAGGGATATGATAAAATAGATTTTCATAAAAAAAATGATGATTTGGGTTTGCTAGTCTAAATGCACCCTGCAAAAGAAAACATGAAAAAATGATAGATTAGAAGAAAGGGTAGGTAGAAAGAGAAGGTGATTTTGGGAAAATATATGAAAATTTTATCCTAAGTTTCATTTCATGGGAATTTTGTATGTTTAAAAAGGAAAAAGGATGAATGTTTATATCCTAAGTTCAAAGATTTGATTCATTCAAAGGTTTTTTGGGCATCATTCTTTCATTTCCCTAAGTTTTTTGCCTATCCATATAATCTTGCTCATACATTATTTTATTTCTTGACCCCACCATTAGCCTGTCACATCAAAGTTATTAACACCACACCACTTTTCCCTTCATCTGAACTCATGCATCTTAATTCGACAGCTAATATTCATCTTATCCCCCCCCCCACACATCATTTGAACTTTATTGTCGGGTGGGGGGACGGGGGGTGGGGACAGGGGGGCATCTGAAGTCAGCAGCATTTGAATAGGACCCACGAAATACGTGGTAGGCATAGGTGAGTTTTCACCACCCATCACTAAAGCCACTTACCGCGTGCTACCCCCTCTGAAAGAAATATTCTCCACCAACATAAAATGACCCTCTCGACCGTTATCCGTCTGCCTAACCTATCGCACCACCTCATCCACCAATTTCCCATCCAATCACTTCCGCTTCTTCCTAAATCAATATTTTTTGTAATTAAATGAGATTAACTGTTAAATAATGGACCCATACCATAAAAAATGTGAAATCATGGAAAACTATAAAATTCCTCCCCCTCACCTATTTTAAACTTTACTGTGCTCTTTGATTACCACCCTTGTAACAAGTTTTTCAATTTTTACAAGTGAAGCATAGAAATCCCAGTGTTTTCTATTGTTTCATTGTCTTCCTCACTCCACTCCTACCTCTGAACAACATGAACCTACACAACCAACGAAATTAATCAATTCTGCAACCTGAACCAGTCATGTTTCCTAAGAGGAAAGGTTTAGACCCTTCAATCCTATGATTCACACTCCTATTGACCTGGATCATGTTATCCTTGTAGAGAAGGATTTTAAAATCCATGATACCCTCTGTGAGTTTGATTTTTTTCGATGTTTATTGCTAGTGATAAGATAAGTTGATATATGGTGTTGATGACATTTTCTTGTGGGACATGAACTTATGTTACTACATTTTTCCTAAAACCCAAAGTGCCCCAAAGATCATCAGAAGATGTTGTGCTTATTATATCGCAAACCAGAGAGTTATAATTGACCCTAATGGTGATTTTTTTTTCACAATTAATGCCCAATCCATCATCAAAATGATGCAACGACCCTCAACAGAAAACACAACACAACTTTTTTTTCACCTTCAGCACAACTTACTATTTTTAGCTGGTTTTCGGGTCCTGCACTCTCGGAGCCGTTTTGGGGACTTAATGATCTAGGTAGATATTTGTGGCCACCCACCGAGTCCATTTTAACCCCCAACATCAATTAGTTTAGTTTGTAAGTTTCAACAAAACTTACTATTTATAGTAGTTTTTTGGGTCCTAAACTTCCGGAGCCATTTTGAGGCCCTAAACGGCGTTTTTTGGGAAAACAGGGAGCAACACGATTTAGACCATGTTTCTCACTCAAAATTTGTATTCCTCAGATAGATATTTCTAGTGAGCTATTGATTGCGTCAAACGGAGATCGGATGCCAAAGTTACGTCCCCGAGAAGTTGAAACACCAACTTACCCAAACGGGGCCCACAATTTTGGCGCTTCATCTCCTAGGATTAGGTTTTTGGACCTTTCGGGTTTTACATTGTTTCTTAACAATAAATAGGCCTTCAAGCCTCATTTTTCAGGGGCTGGGAGCCCACACATCTCTTCTCAGAGATAAGCGCTACTAGTGCCCTATCTCGCTTGTTCCCATCTTTTCAGTTCTGTAACATAGTGGGGAGGCATGTCTCAGAGATACGCTACCAGTGCCCTCGCTCACTCATTTCCATTATGTATCATTGTAACCCAGTTCAAAGGTCTGTGGCAGCCACATCTCTTCTCAGAGATATGCCTAACAGTACCCTAGATTTTTATTTTAGTCATTTGTTTTATTAATAAAATGAAGCATTATTTCCGCTGCATCTCTGTATCAATGGCTATATGTGTATTCTGTTTCATTCCTGCATAAAATCCAGATCAGTGGTATTAGAGCGGTCTACTCCTTCTCTGTTTTTATTTTCATGTCCCCAATGCTGCCAGGGTATAAGGAGTTCAACCTCGCAACCCCGATGATCCCCCATGGCGAAAGGAAAGAAAGATGAGGGAGCAGGAGATCCTATCAAAATCTTGCTCGAGCAGGCCCTCGAGAAACAAAGGAACATGATGATGGATAACTTTTTCCAGATCCTTCAACGGCTTCCCACTGGCGGGACATCTAAATCCAGCACGTCCGCCAACCGGTCTGCGACATCCTAGACAAATCCAACACCAAGTTCAGCATAACCCCCCTCCCCCCACCCCAAGGGAGGAACTTAATGCAATGGAGACCATTGCTTCCTAAGGATGGAGGAATGATCTAGGTGGATATCGGTGGCCACCCACCTATTCCATTTGGACGCGCAGCATCAATTCTTTCAGTTTTTCAGCTTCAGCACAACTTACTATTTTTAGCAGGGTTTTGGGTCCTGCACTCCCGAAGTCGTTTTTGGGACTTAATGATCCATGTGGATATTGGTGGCCACCCACCGAGTCCATTTTAATCCCCACCATCAGTTATGCACAACTTACTATTTATAGCAATTTTTCGGGTCTTGAACTTCCAGAGCCATTTTGAGGCCCTAAACGACGCTTTTTGGGAAAATGGGGAGAAACATGGGTTGTGGACCAATGTTGCTCACTCAAAATTTGTACTCGGATATATCTTTCTAACGAGCTATTGAGTGCATTAAACAGAGATCATATGCCAAAGTTACTTCCCCGAGAAGTTGAAACACGAACTTACCCAAACGGGGCCCACAGTTTTAGCGCTTCATCTCCTAGGGTTAGGTTTTGGAAATTTCGGGTTTTACATTTTTATTCAATAATAAATAGGCCTTTGAGCATCATTGTAACACAGTTCAGGAGTTGGGAGCCCACACATCTCTTCTCAGAGATAAGCGCTACCGGTGCCCTAGCTTGCTTGTTCCCATCTTTTCAGTTCTGTAACACAGTGGGGAGGCATGTAGCCGACGTGTCTCTTCTCAGAGATACGCTACCAGTGCCCTCGCTCGCTCATTTCCATTATGTATCATTGTAACCCAGTTCAAAGGCATGTGGCTGCCACATCTCTTCTCAGAGATACGCCTACCAATGCCCTAGCTGTTTATTTCAGTCATTTGTTTTACTAATAAAATGAAGCATTATTTCCGCTACATCTCTATATCTATGGCTATATGTGTGTTCCATTGCGTCCCTACATAAAATTCGGATCATTATTAGTCCAATGTTGAAATAATCCAAGAAAACTCTAAGTGTGTAAGAGTGTGTGAGAGAGAGAATAGAGAGAGAGCTCCAAAATTGAACTAACAAAAACCGAACTGACAATAGGTACCAAATGATCCTCGTAAGACTTTTTATCATTAGGGCCTCTATTTTCTTCATTTTCCATTATTTTCCTTCATTTTCCTCCTCACATGAAACCTATGACCTTTCACCTTCTTTTTCTCCTAATTTCCTTTATTTTCATAAATAGATGTGCCAAAAATACGTTTTTCCTTTTTAATTCCTATTGCCTTCTCCAATTTCCCCTTAGCCATAAACACATCCAGTGATGCCCACTAGGATATCTTTGCCTAATCTTCAACTTGAAATAATTGTCCCTTAACTGTCGTCTTATTTTTTCATTTATTAACTTTTATCACATTAACTTTTAACCTCGGTTCGTTACAACATCTTTTAAATCATAAGAGACAAAATAATAACTTTTATCCTTCCTGATTGTATTTTTCCTTGATGTCATGGTATATGAACAAAATAATATGGCTCTATTGACCCTTACCTACACTTTCCTGTAGCTCCATGATCACCTAAGAATTTTTTTTGTATGACCTTAGTGCATCCACGTCCATGATGATTAGAGGGAAAAACTTACAATGGATATAGCTTACTCAATACTCATCGAAAGCATAACATATCATATATAAAATCAAATGGGTCAAAATACTCTTTCCACTCGTGATAGTTTGATGGAAAGTTTTGGTTCCTATCAAAAGTAATGAGCCTTACAATTATGTAATTGCCATGAAAAAAACCCTAAAGTTGTTGATTTCAAATTAGTGATATCTTGAATTCTTGATCTTCGATCAAGACAATATTTAACTCAGTGATTTTTTGCAGAGAATTTAGACCCAACTTGTTTCCATGAATTCATCCCAGAAATCTAGAAAACATTATTTAAATTTTTTGGCAATCAGCTTTCCCTTAGGAAAAAAATAATAATCCACAAACTAGAAAAAAAATTGCCCCACTTTGATTGAGGAAACAACATTGACATTGTATTTTAAATACCAAAATATATCTAAAAATAAAATTGCACACATCAGATCCAAGAATATTATAGAAATTCTCTTTTATTAATATCAAACCTTTAAGTTATAGCAATACCTTACAATTTCATTCTTGATTACTAAGATTTTTTTCGTGGATGATCACATCACAATTCATTTGTGGACGTATTTCGAACCATCTAGCGTGGTTCATGGTCAGGACAAGATGAAGAATCAGATTATGGCATCAAATTAAATAGATACAAAGAAATGTTATCAAGCAGTTACAATTAATCTAAACTAAAGAATAATTACTTGTAAAAAACAATATTTTTTAATAAGATGACAGTTGACAAATAGTTATAAATAAAAAATTAAATTTATTTTATTAATATTATTATTTTAAATAATATGGTCAAACTTAATTATTCCAAACAATAAAAAAATAATAATAAATAATAAATAATAATAAATAAATAGAAGGAATGAATAAATAAAACAATAAAGGAAGGATTTTCACCTGAAATGTGTTTAGTCTGTACCGTGCTGACGGTCCACTACAGATCGTATACAAATGGATTTACAGTGTTAAAATACGCTATACAGAATGTAAATTTGATTGGAACTTTGAGACAAGTTATACTTCCATTTTTTTTCGTTTGGTAATTTACGGAATCTTTAATTCTAGAATTTAGGGTATATTTTCTGAGGATTCAAATAGGTTACTAATTTTCAGAATATTTAATTCCAGAAATTTTGGTATATATTGAGAGGATTCAAATAGATTATTTTATTGAGAAATGAATATAATTATATTTTATAATAAGCTTTTATTTAAAAATGTAAATGAATAATAGTTTTTGGAATGTGTGATAATTATTTAAATTTTATTAATTTTGATGGGTGTTTAGTTAAATGTTTATTTTTTAAAAGAATATTGAATATTTATTTTTAAGAAAAACGAGTAGTCTTTAGTGCGACTTTTTGAAGGTTAGGCATTCATTGAAAATAGAAGTTTGATGAGTAACCTTGCATAATGGAAGTGCCATGGGGTTTTTTAGGGTGCTGAATCTATATATACAGTCAAAAAATCAGTTTAAATAACAGAAATCAAGATTTTACCTCAAATCTTTTCATTGGATTCACCTAAACTCCAAAAAGTCGCACTAAAGACAACTCTTAAGAAAAATATTGTTTGGAAATATCAACATAATTATATTTTTATAATATATTTTTATTTGCAATATATAATATTATTAAAATATGGGATAATTATCTAAAAATTTACTATTATGAGTGTATTTTTAACTTGAAAGATGTTTAGTTATTTATAAATTTTCAATTACTATTAATGATAAAAAACAAAAATAATATATTTTGTCAGAAATCTTTCAGTAAAAATCATATGAGATACAAAATTGTCAACCAGTGTGTGTCGTTCATCTTCAGGACCACCCGCATTATGTCTTCCTATTTGTTTGAAGACGTCGACAATGTTCTATCTCATGTGATTTTTACCCAAACATTTCTGACAAATTACTATGGACTAAGAATGAACCACACTAAATGTTTGCCAAAAAACTTTCTAAATAATATTTAAAGTTAAAACCTATTAGTTAGTAAAATAACATTTTTTGAAATAAAATATTATGAGATGATGTATTTATAATTTTGTTAGAAAAACTCAATATAATTATATTTTTATAATATGTTTTTATTTTGGTATGTATGCTAATTATTATTGTTATGTTTTTATTTTGAAAGATGTATTATTAGTTATAATTTTTAAAATATTATAAAAATAATAAATAATATTTTTTCTAAATTTTATTTATTTTATCTTATTATCCTTTTTTAAATAAAATATTATATAAACATGTATGCTTTATTTAATTTGCAATACAAAACAATAACTTTTAAAACTTTTCTTTTTATTATATTATTTTTATCTTAAACAATGTGTAACTATTTTTTAAATTTTAATATAATAAAATAAAAAATAAAAAATAATATTTTATATCAAAATTAATATAATATTATGGAGAAACTTACTCTTCTCACTATCAAAACATGCATTCTTAAAATGTAAATGCATAGTAATTTTTTGGAATGTGTGATAATTATTTAAAATTTTATTAATATGGATGCTTTTCAAATATAAATGTATGATAATTTTTTGGAATGTGTGATAATTATTTTAAATTTTATTAATATGGATGCTTTTCATTGAAATATATATTTTTTAAAAGAACGGTGAATATTTATTTTTAAGAAAAATATTTTTTAAAAGTATCAACATAATTATATTTTTAGAATATATTTTTATTTTGGAATATATAATATTATTAAAATATGTGATAATTATCTAAAATTTTATTATTATTGGTGTATTTTTATCTTGAAAGATGTGTAGTTACTTATAAATTTTCAATTAGTATTAATAATAAAAAATTAAAAATAATATATTTTGTTAGAAATCTCTGGGTAAAAATCACATGTGATAGAATATTGTGGACCAGTGGTTCATCTTTATGATGATCCACATTATCTCCTTCTTCAGGACGATCGTCTGGAAGATGAGCCACAATGGTTGGTTTGAAACGCATCTGTAACAACTGGATTAAATGCTAACTGATGATTAAGTTTATTGTTAAGATATTAAGACATTTATTATTATTTTTTTGAAATGGTATATCATGAACAAGAGTTAAATATGATTAAATCAAATTAATTATGGAAGTGATTTCCATAAAAGAATAATAAACTGATGGTAAAAAAATTAATTCAAGAACTGAGAGTTAGTTGAACAGAATAAGTTCAACAGTTACCCCAACCTTTGAGGATAAAGGGTTATCCCAGTGAGGAAGAGGGGTTTTGTTCGGTAGCTAGAGAGAAAATTGGCAGAGAAGAATTCTAAAGCTGTGAATAACCAGTGGAATACTCTAATTTTCTGTTTGGTGTCTGGAATTGAGGAATGGACCAGATTTTCTTAAGGTCTCTTCCGGAACTTTTGTCAACTCACAAAGCTCAAACTTGGAGCATGGGAGAGAGACGAGGGCGTGATTGCCTCTCTCGAGGTAGGGAGAAATAGCATTAGTCAGAATATTAAATGGAATATAAGTTCTTTTCTGCCACTGGAAATTTAATTGTATAGGATTAATATTGATAATTTATGGGTTATGATCGGTAGGCATTACAGAACTTAAATCGGAAAACAGGAAAGGCTTCTATATATGTTTTCTGTTATGATAAGATAGTAAGATAGGTTGACGCGTATTTTAGAGCTAATAAGGCAGAGAAACATTAACACAGAACCCTCGAATGAAGGCTCCGTGTTTGTAGAAATTTAAATACAATATGCATGTATACTACCAGAATCCCCTGATCTAACAATTAAATCCACTGTTAAATACATAATCCTTCTACTCAATTCTCTACGGAAATTAAATCGCCAATTGTAAAACACATATGAAGAAAAATCAAGCACACATAACAAGATGTTTTATGGGGAAATCTTAAAGCTAAAAACCCCAACTATCATATATTATGTATATCATGGAATCATGTGACAATCTCATACAAAGCTCAGCTCATAGAGCTCTCAGTACAATATACAATTGTCTCACATTGTCATGCAGAAATTTGCATATCTATGCACCAATTTCTTGCCTCCTGACAGCCTGCCTCCACTCCGCAATCCCTGCTGAAGAAGATCCCTAAATGAATTCGATATTGCCTTTATTTGACTGCGCAATCCTCATTAGAAACTCCAATGTGTGTGCACTGTGTAGATGCATTGAATGCGTCACTATAGTCAGAACTAATAGTCAAACACACCCTTTCACCTATCTCTCCACTGGGTCTCCACTGGATCTGACATGCAAGTATTTAACTATTGTATTTCTTCAGTTGCAAGTAAGACACTACTTGTGAATTAATTAAATAATTAATTCACTCATATTTCACTAGTATATCTTTAGTTACAACTAGCACAACTGAGTTTAACTCACTTAACTGAGTTAAACTAAATAAAAACTCCCATAAATACTCTTCCAACTCTGTTACAACTGTGTCACACTCAGTTACAATGAACTCCATCATGCATGAGTCACCAACCAACCTTGGAATGCATAATTCCTTTAGCTAACTGGTTTGCCACATTAGTTAACTAAAATCAAGTGCTCCAAGAGAATAAGTTATTATTTATTGTCTGATTATCATTAAAGGCTAATAATAATTGACATGCATTCTATTTTTAGCTTAGCGATCTATAAATAGACTTTGCCCATCTTCTAAAACTAGAAACTCATTTAAAGAAATATTTTTCTCAACCATCTAGAATCATCATCCTACTAATTTTAGAATATGCTCACCATTCTAGAAATAGACATACACCTAAAAATAGCCTACGGGCTCCACCTAGTGAAGGTGCTTAATTTTCACTAGGATCATCATCTTGTTGAATCTCAACACTCCCTCTCAACAAGAAAGGGATTATCCTTCACCCTGATCCTGTCTCTACGGTATTCGAATTTTCTCCTGGTGAGTGCCTTCATCATAATATCTGAATCCTGATCTTCCGTAGGAATGTACTGAAGCAAGATGATATTCTGCTGCACACAATATCTGATATGATGATACCATATATCTATATGATTAGATATATTATGAAACATAGGATTAATCTAAAGTTTAATGCAACTCTGATTATCAAAATGAATCACTATAGGATCTAAATGAGAACCAAACAAACTGACCAGGATCTTAGTCATCCGGATAGCCTCACATGCATATTGACTTGCTGCCATGTATTCCGCTTCCGCTGAACTGAGTGACAAAGATCTATGTTTCCTGATGTACCAAGAAATAATTGTAGATACGATACTGAAAATCCCTCCTGATGTGCTATTTCTATCTATTGGGTTGCCTACCCAATCTGCATCCGTGAAGCCATGCAACTTCACCTCATTCGTTTGTCTGTACCATAAGCCATACTCAGATGTTCCCCTGAGATATCTCAGGACATGCTTGCCTGCCTTCCAAAAGAGCTTGGTAGGCTTAACCATCGCTTGACTAAGCTGTTTCACTGCATAGAATATATTTGGTCATGTATTAAATAAATACATGAGTGAACCCACCAACTTTCAATAGAAAGTAGCATCCACTACCTTTGCCAATGTAGCATCCTCTTTGCTCCTATTTCCTAGAAGAGGAGTATCCATGGGTTTGCAGTCCTCCATGTGAAACTTACCGAGTATCTCCTGAGCATACTTTCCTTGAGACACAAACAATTCACCTTCTCGCTACCATATTCAAATCCAAAGAAATAATGAAGGAGGCCCATACCCTTCATCTCGAACTCCTTTGCAAGGTCCTCCTTGCATGAGTGTATGAACTACTCATCACCAGTCAGTATTAAATCATCAACATAAAGAACAATGATTAAAAGCTTACTCCACCAAAATTTGGTATAGGTTTGCATCTGCCTCACTCTTGGTGAAGCCAAGTCCAGTGAAATAGTTGTTGATCTAAGTGCATCAAGCATGGGGTTCTTGCTTCAACCCATACAACGCTCCTTTGAGTTTACACACATGCGACTTGCTATTGAAGATCTCAAATCCTTCAGTTTGCTCAACGTACACTTCTTCCTCAATGATCCCATTAAGGAACGCAGTCTTCTCATCCATCTGATGAATGTGCCAACCCATCTGCATTGAGAGAGCAAGGATGGTCCTTATGGAAGAATACTATGCGACGGGTGCAAAGGTTTCTTCATAATCAATCCCTTCGATCTGTGAGAAGCCATGGGAAACAAATATTGTCTTATACTTCTCAACACTCCCATCGCTAGCTTTCTTTACCTTGTAGATCCATCTTGAACGTACCACTGATTTATCAACCGGCCTTGGAACAATTTCCCAACCACTATTTCTGACAATGGAGTCATACTCCTCTACCATTGCATCTACCCATGTGGGCTCCTACACTTCTTCCTGAAAAGAAGATGGCTCTAACACGATACATTTTCCCATGAGATCCATGTATCTAGTGAATCGGTCAAGAGACTGTCTCTATCTGCGCTGTGAAGTAGGGGCTCCTACATTCTGTGTCGCATCAAGCTTTAGCCTCTTAGCTTCTGTGGTACGCCTTCTGCCAATTTTTTTGTTTTGATCTGTGTGAGTGAACTCCTCCACTACATGATCCTCCTCCTGTGGCTAATCCACATCTTGAGGCTCATCTTTGGGAACAAGCAATTCCTCCTCTGAATGCAAGTGTAGCTCCCTCTCAAGCGACAACTTCATGGCTTTCTCCTCATTGAATTTTATATCCCGTCACACCACAGTCATTCGACTGTTTAGAAAATACACACGATAATTATGGCTTGTTTCTGTGTACCCCACAAATATCCCAACTTCAGCAGTCAACTCTAGCTTCTTCTTGGTGTTCTTGGTCAAATGAACATAAACAGATGAGCCAAAAATCTAAACGTGAAAAACATCAGGTTTCTTACCAGTAAAAGCTTCTTCAAGTGTACTCATGCCAAGTACTCTATGAGGACAACGATTTTTCACATAAACTGCAGTGTTTCATGCTTCCACCCACAAGTGCATTGGTAGGCCCTAATCATGCAGCATAGCTTGTGCAGCACCCACGATCGTTTTGTTATTCCTGTCCGCGACCCCATTCTACTATGGTTATGAGGCGCTATGAGTTCTCCTCGAATTCCTTCTTTTCTACAGAAGTATTTGAATTCGTTCGAGATATATTCACCACCTTTATCACTCTGCAGAGCCTTCACTTGCTTCCCCAACTCTTTCTCCACCAATTCTTTAAACTCACAGAAATTTGAGAATTTTTTATCCTTCTTCTGCATGAAGAAGATCCAGCATCTACGAGAATATTCATCAACAAAAATAACATAATACCTATGTTTTTTTGTTGAAGCAACCGAGAATGGCCCACACACGTCTGTGTGAATTCTCTCTAGGATCACTGAAGCACGCTTCTTCTTTTCATGAAATTTGGTCTTCACAAACTCACCCATAGTACATCCCTTGCACTGATCTATCTGCGCAAGTGTACCCTTGGGAAGTCTAGTAGAAATATGCTACAAAATCTTCATCGTGCCATGGTGAAGATGGCCCAATCTCTTGTGCCGTAATTCGCCCTCATCCCTGCTCACCACTTTTTATTCTTTGCACACCATTGCAGTGTATCCATCTACCTCCATCTTGTAGAGATTCTTGACTCGAATCCCTATCCTCTTGGTTTTACCCATTGTTTTATGTCATAGGAAAGCTTTTCCATCACTAAAAAAAATGCCATAACCTCTATCCTCCAACATTGCGACTGAGACCAAGTTCTTCTTTAGACCTGGAACATGCATAACATATTTCAATAGAAATGGTTTACCTAACTCCCTCTCAAAGGTAATGGTACCAATGTTGGTCGCACTGTATCGTCCATCGTCACCCATCTCTATATGCATTTGGAGTTCTTTCTCCTCCAAGTCACTGAACAACTACTTATCTCCCGTCATGTGGAAGGAAGCACCACTATCAAGATACCACATCAATCCCATTGTGCTTGAAACCAAGCATGCGATCAAGGAGAAATCAAGTTCAAATTGAGAGGCAAGGGCCTCACCATCTGCAGCTCCAACAGCCTTCTTGTTCTTCTTTTTCTGTGGGAAGTTATTGGCAAGATTCCCATGTTCGTGATAGTGAAAACACTTCACCTTGGACAAATCCAACTTCTTGCCTTCAGCCTCGGATTTTGGATGTGATTTCTTCCCCTTTCCTTTCCTCGATTTGGAAGCCAAAGCACAATCCTCTTCATCATCATTTTTTTATGAAGAGCCATCCCTGGTACTCCGCCTTATCTCCTCCTACACTAGATCCGACCAAAGTCACTCCCAATCTGGAAATTTCTCCCACCCATTGACAGAGTCTTGATAACTGTGCCAACTCTTTGAAAGTCCAAGGAGAGCCAAGCTCACCAAGTCATCATCAGTAACTATAATTCCCACACTCCCCAGCTCATCCCTACATTGGAAAAACTTCGTGAGATACTTTGGAATACTGCCACCCTTCTCCATTTTGATTTTTCTAAGTTTATCTTTCAGCGCCAACTTCCTATGGTCGTTATTACTTTGGAAAATATATATCAAAGCCTTCCACATTGCAAATGGAGTGGCTTTCCCGTGAAGGCTTGACACAATATGGTCTTTCACACTTTCCAATAGAATTCTTCTCATCTTCGCTACTTTCTTTTGACAGGCATCAAGTAATGCAGCATCCGTCGAAGTGGGCTTAGGAACATCGCTATCGATGAAATCCTTCAGGCCATTATCTTCAAGTACCGCCTCCATCCTGTCCTTCCAGGCTATGTAGTTAGAGTTGCCCTCGATTGCATACTCCAACCGCAACCCATTTAAATCCATTTCAATGTTTACTCAACTATCGCACCAAGAAATTCTTGCATCAAATTTGAATTGTTCCACTAGCACAAAACTCAACACCGCTTCAATATTGCAATATTCAGTGATTAAAACTGCTTCGATACCATGTAGGAATTAAATAGAATATGCATGTATATTACTGGACTCCCCTGATCTAAAAATTAAATCCATTGTTTAATACAGAATCATTTTACTCAATTCTTTGAGGAAATTAAATCGCCAATTGCAAAACACATATGAAGAAAAATCAAGCGCACATAACAAGATGTTTTACCGGGAAAGCTTAAAGCTAAAAACCCCAACTATCATATATTATTTATATCATGGAATCATGTGACAATATCATAAAAAGCTCATCTCATAGAGTTCTCAATTCAATATACAATCATCTCACACTGTCATGCAGAAATTTTCAATCTATGCACCAATTTCTTGCCTCCTGAGAACCTTCCTCCACTACGTAATCCCTGCTAAAGAAGATCCCTAAATGAATTCGATCTTGCCTTTATTTGACTGCACAATCCTTATTGAAAACTCCAATGTGTGTGTATATGCATTGAATGCATCACTATAGTCACAAATGATTGTCAAGCACACCCTTTCACCTATCTCTCCACTGGGTCTCCACTAGATCTGACACGCAAGTAGTTAACTGTTGTATTTCTTCAGTTGCAAGTAAGACACTACTTGTTATATAATTATGTTGAATAGCTAATCCTCCATGGGTAGGTGTGGAAGGCGAAGAGTCACAAAGGAGTCCAAGTGACCTTGGAAGATGAATCCAAGGGTCACCTCATTGTATTATAAATGTACATCTATGTGTAATAGGGAAGCAACAAATGCATATCTTTCTATGTGTGTGTTTATATTTCCTCATACACTATGGGTGTGTTTAACATGGTATCAAAGCTGATATTTTCATAACCAGATCAACCTTGTGTGAGCCATTTTTTTTTGTGGCCTGTATAAATCTACAAAAATTCTAGTCATTTTTGCAGCATTCAGAGATTTTATGCAACAGTGATTTTTGCAGCATTCAAAAATCTTTTGCAGCATTTAGAAATTAGTTTTCTGCATCATAATTCCTGTTATTTTCTTGCCCTATGTTCTCTATCAAATATATGCATTTGGATAAATAATCCTCTACATTCAATGCGTTGTTTAATTATCTCTGCAATGACTGCATGGATTTGTGAGTCAATCTTTGACTGAATACATTGGTTCGTTTTCTACATCTCTGCGTGTAAACCCTGCGTTGAAGTTTGGTTGTGTAATGGATGATTATCATAGAATATTTTCCTTTGCGTGGCCATGTCTGGTGGGGTGAGGGAGGAACCGTGGTTTGCATGCCGCTGTGTGTTGTTGTATATGTTGTATATGGAGGGCCTGACCAATTTTGAGGTATGTTGATTTTTTTGAAGGCGGTGTGGAATTGTTGGAACACTGACTGAAAATAGTGATTTGGATACCGTGTATGAGTTGAATGTTTTTTATTTGGTGTGTTGGACTGATGCCTTGAGATCCTATAAAAAAAAGTGGTTAATGCATTGGTTGGATATAAAAATTGATTCATATTTTGAAAGCTTATTTTTTGAAAAGTCATGATAAAACATGAAGATGGTGCATGTGTGTTGGTTCTTTTAAATGAAGTCGTGATATATGATGAAGATGGTGCATGTGTCTTGGTTCTTAAAAAAAAAGGTTGTGATATATGATATACCATGCATTATATAAATATAAAAGGAGTACCATGCATTATATAAATATAAAGGGAGCACAATAGAGGGATTTCCATATGAATATGATGGGATATAATTCAAAAGGGACATATATATGTTATGAAGTAATATGAGTATGAGTGGTGAAATATTAGGAGAGGTGATATTATTACATGTTAAATCAATTTCTTGCCTAATCAAGAAGACAAAATAAGGTTGTAATTATTTTGGAAAAAAAAAAGAGAAAGAAGAGAGAAAGGAGATGGTAAATGGATAGATGGATTGTCTACATAGTGGAAAGTGATGTTTGTGACCAAGATTTGTGTCATGGGTAGAAGGATGAAGCTTGTGAATATATTTCTGTTGAATTAGAGTTGTTGGTGTAAAACAGTTCTTTGAAGAAGAGAGAAATCACTTGCCTTAAAGGGTTATTGCACAGTGTTTTTTGTTGCACATTTACAAAATATTTGCAGAATTGTACTAACATTGAGAGTGGAAATTTCTTCTTATTTCATAGTTGCAATCAGTGTTTGAAGTATAAGTTTGAGTTGTTGAGAAATTTTTGAAACACTTCTATGATGTGAGTCATTGTTGGTTGTTGATCAGATAGCCAAGTTTACACCTTGAGGTCCTCCATAATTTGAGCAACAGAGTTTGTTCTTTGGGAATTCCATAATTGGAAGTTCTTCGAAGTCATTTGTATTCTTTTGAAAGTAAGTTGAATCACATTGTAAACAGGTGCATTATAGGTTGAAGCCGACATCCTTTATTTCTTGAAGCCTGAGTTGTTGAGAAAAATGGCTAAAATCAATGATGCATTAGAGTTGTTGAATAACCTCATTCATTCTAGTGTTCATGATATGGTAAAAATGAGCAAGAATGCTCTTTTTAATAGTCAAACTTGCTTGCAAGATGCACAAGACAAGATTGAGTTTTTGCAGTTGGAGTCTCAGCTTCAGCAAGATGAACTTCAGCAAAAGAGTCATCATTCTGAACCTGTTTCTGTTCATAAAATTTATAAGGACTATCGTCAGTAGCAAGAATATAAAGTTGCAATTGATTCACATTCAATTCCTTGTACAAGAGCATATTTACATGCAGATGCAGCAGCTCAGCCTACAATTCCCAAGCCCATCACCAGACCTTGTGAAGAGCTTGTCCATAACAAGCACATAATTGGCCTTGGATATGACAAGGATGTGTCCTTTCATATTCTGGACTACTCCAAGCCCATCAAATTTCAGACTGTTAGATTTCTTCATGAAAGTTCACCTGCAGCTATTCTATATCCTGCTCCAGTTCCAAAACAAAAACAACAAATTGTAAAATGCTAACACTGTGATCGAGTTGGCCATATGAAATATCACTATTTTGATCTTCATCCATGCAAGCATTGTGTTCGACACACCCATTCTTCACACAGGTGCTTCAGAAACAAGCCTCCTGCAAGAAAAAATATTCATCTTAGATGGATTGCTTATTGGCAATGGGCATCAATAGCCAAGAAGATGTTTAAGTCACATGTCAAAACTTGTTCTCGAATATTGAGCAATCTTGCAGTTGCATTTTCACCATCATCTCACCTTGTACCTGACAAGGGGGAAAATGGTGGTCATCTACAAGCTTCCAAGTCAGATCAAGAAAGCCTAAGCCACAACCTATCATTGCATATTCAGAGTTGTAGCCAGAGACACAACAGTTCAAGTGAGCCTGAGCCACAATTCGTCATTCCAGATTTAGAGTTGTAGCCAGAGACACGGATGCCCATGAGCATGCCTTTGGTTGATGGACAGCCTTAAACCATCTATGTGAGGTTGATATTCCTCTTTCGGAGCACTTCCTCTAGCAGAAGATTTCAGCTTCTTGCCAGCTTTGGTTGAGTTCCAGGAATTGCATCAAGCATTCCAGTGTTGGTTATCATCCTTAAAAAATCACAGGTTGTAGACTTCCCTTCTTTTAGGTTGAAGGTATCCCTTTAAATATGAGGGACAATTCCTCTAAGAGAAGCTCTTAGCTTCTTGGTAGTTTTGGAAGAGTTCCAGGAACTGCAATAAGCGTTGCATTCCAGTGTTGGTGGTCATCCTTAAACCACCTCTTTTTGCCAACATTTCAGAGAGCTGAATCAGCCTAAGTGCTGCCATGCATACTTTGCAGATTTGTATTACAACTCTCTTCTTGGACTCACACATACCCCTTCGGATTAAGGGGGGGAATTTTGAACACCTAATCCTCCATGGGTAGGTGTGGAAGGCAAAGAGTCACAAAGGAGTCCAAGTGACCTTGGAAGATGAATCCAAGGGTCACCTCATTGTATTATAAATGTACATCTATGTGTAATAAAGAAGCAATGAATGCCTATCTTTCTATGTGTGTGTTTATATTTCCTCATACACTATGTGTGTGTTTAACAAATTAAATAATTAATTCACTCATCTTTCACAAGTGTGTCGTTAGTTACAACTAGCACAATTGAGTTTAACTCACTTAACTGAGTTAAACTAAATAAAAACTCCCATAACTACTCTTCCAACTCTGTTACAACTGTGTCATACTCAGTTACAACGAAGTCCATTATGCATGAGTCACCAACGAACCTTGGAATGCATAATTCCTTCAGCTATATGGTTTGCCACATCAGTTAACTGAAATCAAGTGCTCCAAGAGAATAAGTTATTATTTATTTTCTGATTATCATTAAGGGCTAATAATAATTGACATGCATTCTTTTTAGACTAGCGATCTATAAGTACACTTCGCCCATATTCTAAAAATAGAAACTAATTTAAATATAGAATTTTCTAAACCATCTAGAATCAACATCGTACTAATTTTAGAATATGCTCACCATTCTAAAAATATACATACACCTAAAAATAGCCTACGGGCCCCACCTAGTGAAGGTGCTTAATTTTCACTAGGATCACCATCTTGTTGAATCTCAATAGTGTTGGTTGTTCTCTACAATCTGTGTTAATACACAGACAGAATGGTCCAGCCATCTACCTTAGTAAGATAACAGAAGAAAGGTTACATTAGAACTTGAGAGTTAAATGAAAATTTGTTATGTGGATAATCATTAAATAGGTTCATAATATATTTATATAAAATAAAAAAAACTGATTCCTACAGGGAATTCCAGAACTGTATTTAGATAAATTACAAAAGAAAACTATAATTGGTATTCTTGCTGGAAATCTGTAATTTAAGATCTTGTCAAATAGAAACCAAGAAATACATGCATCATCTTCTACAGAACTTTGAATTGAGAATTTATGCTGGCAGAACACTAGAGCACAAAAATCAACATTCTTATGAGAAAGTAAAGTTATACTATAGAAATTATTCCTCAGAAATTAAAAACAAGGAAAATACTGGTGGGACTTCCTTCCATTTCTTACATGTATACTTGGGTGTTAAACCATTCGAAAACCCTAGAAAATTTAGAAAACACAGGAGTGAAATACCAAGGGTAGAATAAACTCATTTATGAATTGTAATTGAAGAAGAACTCTGAATGTAATTTCAATGATTCCAGAAATAAAAACTAAAAGGAACTTCAATACCATCATTCACATAATAAATAAATTACAGTACAATGTCTGGAGGAAAAAAGGCTATATGGTTTAGCCTTGAACCAGAAGACTGTATCAATGAGGAAACTGGAAACATTATACAAAAAAACCCCAAAACTTTATATATATTTCATTCCAGAAATTCAAATCTCTGAAAACCGTTCACCATCAGAGACAAGGTATGGCGGGAAAGACCATGCCATAGAGCAAACTATAACTAATTAAGAAAATGTAAAACTAATTCAATATAATAGAATTTTAATAGAGATAGTGGTATGCATCATCTAGCATAGCTCGTAAAAATAAAAATCAAACTAAATTTTCCAGTAAACAATCAAGACAGTAAGCTCCATAGTGAGCTAGGAGTTCCAAACCGAGAACTCAGAGTACTGAGGCAGGTCACCAGAATAGTTACCTATGAAATTCGAGTAGGAAATGGTTATTGGAGGCCTAAATCGAGCTTCACCCAAAAGAAAACATATGTTACATAAAATCTCAGTTGAAATTACTTGCAGACATGTAAAGGAAGGGGGTTAAACCTTGTTCTCACAATCTGAAATGATGTAATGATATATCGAATATAAAATCATAACAACCTTACCTTAAGGGCTCATTGTTGAGAACTCAGGCACATAAAACTGTAAATAATACCCATTAAAATTAAATGGCATTCACCATGGTGAGAATAATTCAACAAACCAAACCAACTCAGCTTAAAACACAAGTGAGACAGCAGGTTCCAACGTTGCCTCTATTGGGGTGATGTGGAGTTAAAGAAAACCAACACCACATATGGGGAAATAAGCTTCACGGTGACCATAACCAGCAGTCGAATTCAAGCTTAGAGGTAGAGGGAGAACTATGCCTTAAACCAAAAGAGAAACATGAAATAAGGAAAAATTGTGAAAAGAACCACTGTGATATATTCTAATACTCAGTAGATGATCTTCTAAAGATTTGCAGAACTGTATGTTACATACCGAGAGAAGAAACTTGAAGGTGAAAACCTGATAGCATTGGTAAGAAACCATGGCAGGGATTGTCTGCAGAGGCGGAGGTTTCTTCTACGGAGCGCTGGGCAGGAATGTCGAAAGACCGAGGAAATCAGTTGGGAGGGTAAGGTCATTACCGTAACCATAGATCATGACCACCATTGGATTTGGGGCAGGTCAGATCTACGGCGGGAATTTTTTATAGTTGTTCACTATAATTCATGATAGCATGGATGGCAAACTTTCCAAGGCATGAAATAAATTACCAATATTTTCTTCGGTTCCATATCATTCAGATTTGGTGGAATAATTAACCTAGTACTGGTGACGCCTTAAATGCGAGTACAGTATGGCCATAAAGGTAGACATATATATGTAGATTACTCCTTGAGTAGGAAAACCTAAGTGTAACTATAGGCTTAGACATTGACAATTTTAACGAAAAACCTTTATGTATATACATATATAATATGTCGTGTAGTTGGAAATTATTAATTATGTGTTTAATAATCAACGGATGATAATTAAGGTTTTGGTGTCTGTTGGTGTCCCGTGTTTTGATAGTTTGGCAAATAAAAAGACAAGGCAACATCAGAACTAATCTTTAGAGTTCTAGGATCTAGTCCTCCTGTTCTCAGAGAGGGATCTCTCAAATATTTTTTTGCAAAGGTTTATCTTGTGTTCTTTGAGTATTGGTTTTATACTAGTTATTAAGTGCAGGTGTTTGTTTGTTTGTTTGGTTGGGTTGACATAGCAGAAAATGAAAGATCTAGGAAAGATATATAGAATGGAGAAACATATGGTTCATTGGGAAATGGAGTCAAAAAGAGGTCATAACATACTCATCAATGGATATGGGATATCAGAGGGAAAATCTAACTTGGCCATAGGATCCTTTGGTTTTTGGAATGAGATGGACATCAATGATTTGGAAAGAGAAGTTTAATTCTCAACAAAGGGAATTGGGAAACATAATTTGAACAATAAAGAGCTTTCTGATAGACATGACTAACCATGAATTCTACAAATCACGCCTTTAAGCAAACAATGATTCCAAAACAACTTTTAAAATGAAGTCTAAGATTCGGGGAACACCCTATTTCCTCAAATATTTTATTTCAAATGACTTAGAAAACATAAAAGATTCACTGATAATTGTAGTCATAGAAGAGGGAACACCTAACACATCTATGATTACAACTATAAAGACCTTCAAGGCAACTGTTTAAGCAAGGACAAAGGGAAAGATCGGAACAAACCTCCTTGATTCACTGTAAACAAGAAACTTCAAAGGGAGACTTCAATAACATTTTTTAAGTGGCAGCAGACAAGCAGGGAAAACCATAAGTCATGTTGAAACCAACTATTCGAACTATTAAGGAAATAAACGAGCATGAAGACTAAAGAGAGAGATTAAAGACTCTAAAATACTTCAGCAGAATAAAACATAAAACATTGAAGGATGAACATGTCTAAGGTGCTTCCAGGAGTCATTTCTTAACCTAAGCATTTCAACCTACTGTAGTAAGAAGTTATGGAACATAATGAAAACAGGGCAAAAACATTAAACAGTTGAGAATACTTCACCAATAGCCAAGATCATGGATCCAATGATAGAGCCTTCTCAGTCATAAGCATGCAACAACATCATCAGGGCTTCTAAGACTTCAATTTCTTCTTCAACTTCAACAGATTATGTATTTCAGAGAGTTTCAATATTACAACTAGTAATCAACCAACAACCAACCAACAACTTTCTCATCTTCTCCAGTAATATTTATAGAAGAATGAGGAGGTGAAGATGGGGTAAAATATCTTCTAAGTTCAATCAATACAGTGCACTGTCTCTCGGCCTTTGAGGGGCTCAATAGAGAAGATTTTTGATATTTCCCCTGTATTAATTGCCTTACATTAACTATTAGGCTTGCTGGAAAGAGTTTGTTGACTTCAAGGCTTCTTGTTATCTTGGCAATAACTTCTGCTGACAGTTTACAATAAGTTCCTTTAGTTGGAATAACTGTTCAGCTGTATTGATGCAAAATATCTCCTGGTCTGGTAATAACTTCGGCCTCCTTTTGATTGCTTTGAGGCTGCAAGTGGCTTCTGAGGTAGCTGGGGAATTCAATTATCCCCTGATGTGGCAGCTTATGCTTTCTGTTTGATAAAATACTCACATTTTTCTTTAACCTTTGTTTTAGTCGGAAATATTAGGCTTTTGATAATCCATCCTAGCCAAAATCCCCACAAATCTGTCTTCAAACTTATGTCCTGGTATCCTTTTGCTTTCGACACTGATATTCTCTGACTGTTCTTGATTTATGTGTTTTTTTCTGGTGTGCAGGGTCGCGCAGGGATGATATGGCATCAATGCCTCATGGGTATTTGATGAAAATGTGAATTTGAAACCCTGCGAAGGACCCTTTTTGATGAATCATAGGCAGGAGGATCGTCACCCTCTGCTTCTGAATTTTCTTCAGAAATGGCGAGAAAACCATTTAACTCTGCAAAATACAAACAAATATTATAAAATCCTGCGTGCATGGGCTAACTGCTTCAGAAGGCATGTGGAGGAAGCATGTCCGTCGGATGGCATCATCCAACGGTTGAGATTGATCGAGAGAGGTCAGAGGAGAGCGGAAGAAGGATTTGAATCTAAGCCGTTGATTGCGCGAAATCGACGGTCGAGAGCGTAGGTGGAAAGTCAAAACAGAGAAAACGGGCGATGAATTTTGGACCGTCGATCTGCAGATCAGATTGATGGCGGAGATGTCGTTATCGATGCACTGGAGCCTAGTTATTGTGTGGGCATCTTTGGTGAGTGATCGCCGTCCGATGGGCGGCCTCAGATCGGACGGTGCGCATCAATATCGCGCCAGGTCCACATCCGATATTTAACACGCGATGGACGACAGTTTTGCGAACGGTGCCCAGGACATGTGTTGGCCAGCGTATCGAATCTCTATCGATCAGGAAAAACCACCCGCGCTCAAAAAACGGTGCGATGGATACCGCGTGGTTTTTCGCGACGGTGAGTGGTTGGCGGGGACCACCCAGGAGATGGATTCTGCGCCGTTTGATCTTCAGATTAGATCGACGGTGTGGGGTGATTTAAATTTCGTACCGACGGTAAATTATAAATATATATAAGAAAAACGTTAAAATAATATAAAACCAAAGGTTTTACACTTTGGGAAAATATATTTTAAAATTCAAAAATGGCTTGGCGCCCGATTGCGGGGCCACAAATTATATGGAAAACTATATGACCGGGGGATTGTGGATGAGAGCTAATAGGCATGGGGTAATGTGATAAGTGCTTTAGAATACTTAGGGCTCGGTCCTGGCATCTGGGCTTTAGCCCAAGGGGGCTTAAATCCGCAATACATAAAATATGATTTTTATGGATTTTGAATGATTTTCAAAGGTTTTGGGGGGTTTTGATAAGGCTAAGAAAAGGTCTTAAGCTTTATCAAAGGGTTTTGATGAAGGGGGAAAGGGAAAAATCATGAAAATGAGGGATATCATGGGAGAAAGAAAGGTAAAAATGAGGTTAGTTTTGGAAGAAGGGGAGAAGGGAAAAAATGGTGCTTGCGGCAGTTTTTCTTCATTTAATGACAGAATTTCTGAGTTGAAAAGGGGAAAAGTAGTGACGATTATCCAAAGGATAGGATATTATCAAAACACTTTATGCATCAACAATTTTTAGCAATGAAATTGTTTCTTGAAGGCTATCCAACATCATTTAGCCACCATCTGATATGACAGAATTTATGGGTGGCTAACAGTGGGTCCACTTGGGGATGGTGCCTTTTTGAAGGCATCAAGAATTTCAGACTTGAATTCTCTGGGAGGCTGATCAGTTGCCTCATCCATTGGGTTGCCTTCCTTTCTGTGGATGATCTTCTTTTGAAAACATATTATCAGACACAAAAACAATGGGTCTTCATCAATACAATCTTTCTACCTACCCAATCCTACTGATCTAGCATTTTTTCTTCATTTAGAGTGCACTTGGATTGGAAAACTCTTTCACAACATTTTATTCTTTTGAAAGTAGGAAATCTAATCTATTTCTACTCCTTATTTCTTCATGGACCCATATTGAACAGTTGAGCCCACATGATTCTCTACCTAATCTACTGTCTGTTGGGATTAAACTGTCCAACAAACTTTATTCTCTACATTCTATAACATAAATTTAAAACAAATTCAAGTCAAGATTCAGCTGTTTGACTTGCTATGATCTATGGCATAAAAAAAAACTACACATAAACATTTATTTTGCAGAAAATTTAAAACAAAAATGGGAGGTTTGAGATCTGAGATTTTAAATCGTTTCCTTCCTCCTTTCTTCAGCTCTGTTTTGACTCTTTATTGAGTTGTCTTTCCTTTGCTAACAGGTTCAGATTTTAAGCATGTTTGAACCTTTAATTTCTATCCTAAACTATCTACTGATGAGCCAAGATTAAACAGTTTGGCTAATTGAATTCACTATCCTATCAACAGGAAATTTAAAGCTAATTAGTCAAGATTAGGCTGTTTGACTAACTAGAAGTGTGTTCTTCAGGAGTGGCATTGAAGCTTGCACACTTTCAGAATTTGTTTCTCTTTTTGGTATGGGGCTATACCTTTCTTGTTTTTTACAATCTACCCTCTTTTCTTTCTTCTCTTTGTTTTTGTATTTTTTATTTTTCCAACTTTGAATGCAATGTCTAGACTATGATATTTACAATGAGAAATAAAAAGCTTTAAACTCAAGACTTTTGGCAGAAGTAATGCTTTAGCATCCTGCCATTGACAGGACCCCCATATAAGTTTTCTCCATTCAATTATTTCAGGAAAAATGCATTGTGATCCCTCTCAGCATGAATAATATATGGACCTTTCCACAAGTTCTCAAACTTGCCATGTTTTCCCTTCTCTTCTCTCCTTGAATCCCACTTAAGAACAACATTTCCAACTTGGAAATTTTCTGCCGTAGTCCTCTTATCAAATAGCTTCTTCATATTTTCTTGGACCAACTGTGTTCTCTCATAAATTTCTTCTCAGGTCTGCTATAAATGGATGGTTTGATTGATTCTCCTCTACATATCATTCTCTTCAATCTGCACTTCTTAAAGAAGTTTCATGACTGGAACTCCTAACGAAGTGGGAAAAACTGCGTCCATACCATAGACTAGCTGATAGGGCGACATATTTATTGACTTCTTTGTAGTTAATCTATCAGCCCATAAAGCATGAACCAGCTTACTGTGCCATGATTTTTGATTCTGTTCCAACAGTTTCTTAATGATATTGATGAGGCTCTTGTTGGAAGATTCAGCTAATCCATTTCCTTGGGGATAATAAGCAGTGGAATGGCCCAATGTTATGTGTTATTTGTAACAAAATTCAACCATCTTCTTAGATTTAAAAGTAGTAGCATTGTCTGTTATGATTTTTCTGGGACAACCAAATCTGGATAGGATATTTATTTCAAGGAACTTGATAATGACAGAGTCATTAGCATTTATGGAAGGTATAGCTTCTATCCACTTGGTAAAGAAGTTAGTGGCTGTGAGAATCCATTTATGTTGAGCTGAGGAGGATGGGTGAATTTCCCCAATGAAGTCTAGCCCCCATTGTTGAAAAGGTGCCTCAACTTGAATAGGATGTAAGGGTAAGGGAAGGAGTTTTCTTTTGCCATCAAATATTTGACAATTATGGCAAGACATGACCAACTTCTGAGTATCTGGGAAGAGGGTAGGCCAATAGTAACCTGATCTAAGAATTTTGTTTGCTTTGGCCTTCCAGTAGAGGTGTCCTCCACATTCTCCATCATGCAACTCATGCATGATTTTTCCTGCATCATCTTCAAGTAAACATTTAAGCAAAATTCCAAAAGTATTTTTCCAATATAATACTCCATCTAATATGCAAAAACTCAAAGCTTTTTGTTTCAAAAATCTAGCTTTATTTTTAGACAAAGAAGGAGGGGCATTTAAATATAAAACCACATAAACAATGTCAGCATACCAAGGAGAATTTAGAAAAGTTTCTTCAATAAAAGGACCAGTGGATTCTTCTATTTCTTCCAACACATCTACCATATTCATGTCTAATGCTTGGAAGTTAGACTCAGCCATAATTTTTGCTAATCCTTGCCCTTTAACTAGTTTGGTGGGCCTAATTTCTAAGTCATACTCAAGAATAGTTGCGATCCATTTTCCGTTTTTACCATCAGGGTCTTGACTTAGAATGTCCTTGACAACAATATGTGGAACAAAAGAAATTATGTGAGGGTGTAAAATATAGACCCTAAAGTATTTTAATGCTTTCACTAATGCTAAGGCTTGCTTCTCCATGATGTTATATTTGAGAGGAGCATCTCTTAAGGCCCTACTAAAAAAGGATATTGGTTGTTCTTGCCCTGAATTATTTTTTTGAAATAAAACTGCAGCTATTGTATTTTCAGATGCAAAGGAAAAGATGTAAAAGTCTTTGGTAAAATCTGGACTAATCAAGACTGGTGTTTGAGTAGGAGCTTGTTTGACCAGTTCGAATGATTGTTTAGCTGGTAAATTCCATTTTACACCGAAATTTTTCCTAAGCATGTTTGTAATGTTTTCCAATAGCTCAACAAGATTAGGGATAAACCTCCTTAGAAAATTAATCTTTCCAATGAAAGATTGTAATTCTTTGAGGCTTCTTGGATGGCTGATCTGCAACATTCCATCTATCCTTGTAGGGTTTATTTTGATTCCCTCTTCTGAAATTATGTGGCTAAGAAGTTTACCTTCTTGGAGACCAAAGAGTGTCTTCTTGGGATTCAATGACAAGCCAAATTTCCTACATTTCTCAAAAACCTTTCTTAGGTGAATCAGATGTTCTTCATCGGTCTTTGAGAAAATAGTTATGTCATCAAGGTAAATGATTATGACATAGCCAATATATTCAGAGAAGGCTATGTCCATGGCCCTTTGAAAAGTGGCCCCTGCATTCATTAATCCGAAAGGCATTTTTACATACATAAAGGTGCCCCAAGGTGTGGTAAAAGCAGTTTTTATTTGATCACTTGGGAGCACTAACACCTAGTTGTAACCCGAGAACCCATCTAAGAGGGAAATCCTTCTTGACCCAGCTACCCTTTGAAGTATATGGTCCATCTTGCGTAAGGGGTAGTTTTCTTTTAAAGAGGCTCTGTTTAAATTTCTGAAGTCAATACAGAGCCTGATTTCCCCTTTTTTCTTTCTAACAGAAACTAAGTTTGATACCCATTCTGAAAATCTAATGGGTACTATGATTCCAGCAGCATGCATCTTTTCAATCTCTACCTTAACTAAAGGTAGTAAGAGAGGATTTATTCTCCTTATTTTTTGTTTAAAAGGCTTTTGATTTTCCTTCAGGGGGATCTTGTGCTGAATGATGTTGGTATCATATGATTTCAGATCTTTGTATCCCCAAACAAAAACATCTTTAAACTCTTTGAACAACTCTAAGTATTGCAATTTTATGTGAGCTCGGAGAGTGCTGGATAGTTTTATCATCTTGGGTTCTACCAAACTGCCTATGTTATGCTCTTCTACATTTGTTTCCACAGGCTCCATTCTCGGTTCTTTGGCTACATCGTTAAAATCAAAAAGGTGTTCTAAAGGTGCTAGACCTCTTGGAATTTCATCATTTTTACATTGCAAAACTTCCAAGTCTTGTTGGTCTGCATTTTTAGTTATCTCTGCTTCAAAAAGATTCTCATAATGATTTATATCAGCAGAATATGTCATTTCAACTTCTGGGATTTGTTCAATAAACAAACAGTTTTCTTTATGGCTGGTTTCTGATATCGGTATGCTAAAATCGCTTTCTGACTTCAAGAAATCATCTATGTGTTTTTCAGAATCAAACACTTGCCAGTGATCTTCATTATCGGGAATGGCAGGCCTATGTTTTACCTTCACACTGAGTTGTTCATTTATCTGAGGTATTTGGCAATTGCTGGCATTGAAAGCGAGTTCATTTTCTAGATGATTCAGTTCTCTTGGAATGAAAATAAGTTCATACTTTTCAAAAGTTTTCAATAGATCAAGGGCAGTGTTTCGATATTCCCTAAGCCTTGGATTTTTAGCTAAGTATTCTCCTTTGATTTGTCTTATGATAAGTTCAGAATCTCCTAAGATTGATATCCTTTGGGCTTGTAATTTTTTAAGCAGTTGTAAGCCTAGGAGAAGTGCTTCATACTCAGCAATATTGTTAGTGCATGGGAAATCCAATTTGTATGAAAAACTCTACTTCGTATTTTGAATCCAAACCCCTACCCCTACACTTGTTTTATTACATGATCCATCAAAGTTTATGATCCAAAGTATGCCATCCTTAATTTCATTCTCTTGTGGTTGTTGATTATTAATGTTTTGAATTTGATTCGAGGGAAGATTGGATTGTTTTGGTGAACTGATTGGGTCCATGTTTTCTTTATCTTGTTGAGTAATTTCATCTTCGTTACATAAGATAAAGGAATATAAACTTGATTGAATAGAATAGATTGGATAGTTGTTTGGTTTGTCAATGTTGCTCACCATGTACTTCATGTGGGACTCCCTGTATAGTCTCCTGTTTTGGTTAAAAACAGGGATGGTGGCGTAAGACATGTCCATTTGAAGGCTTCCCTGAAGTTTGGCCCCCCATGATCTTGATAAGAGCATGCCATACTTAGGGGGAATGTCAGCTACAACTATGTCCATGACTAAACTCTTAGCAGGGATTTGGGATAAGTTAACACACAAATCTTTGATTAAACCCAAATATTTGACTCTGCTTGAGTCAAAGGAATACAAGTCTTTGTATGGTTTAGTAATTTCTAAGCCTAAGCTTTCCATTACTACCTTGGGCATTAGATTGTGTGAAGCTCCTGAATCTAACATGGCATTGTGTAAAATTTTCTCGTGTATGTTCAAGCTAACATAGAAGGGAGGGACAACCCCTTCTTGGTATTTTCCTTCAACTTCTGAACCAAACAACAACTCAGGTTTGTCATCTGTCAAGTTCAAGGTGTCAGTATCACTTCCTAAGTTCAAAGCTTTCAAAACTTGGTTTTTGTACACTTCTTGGGTTACTAGTTCAGCTAGGGGGATGGTAATTTTTATCTTAGCAATCTCTCCCTCAAGGCTGAAAGGAATAATTGAATTATTTATATTTACATTTGTCTTTTCAATTGAATTCTTTTCAGCAACTTTGATTTTCTTAACCTTGTTTGGACTGGTAATTGGGACAGTTTTATTAGGACCACTAGCTGAAGTGCTAGGGGTACTCTATTCAACATTTGGCTGGAAAACTTTATCTTTGTTTAAGTCTGGTTTCTTAGCCAAAATGTTGGTTTTCTCTGCTGTCTTTTTGGGTTGGTTTTCTGCGTTTTTCTTGACAGTAGTGCTAGTGTTCATATCCTTTGAATTATCTATGTTTCCCTTACTCCTAAGATCATATTGTTTGTGTACCTCCATGATTTCATTTTCAAAACCCAATCTATAGTCATCAGAATCTTCATAGGTGTTTGTATTTTGATCATAAGAGAATAAATCTTGTTCTTCCTCAGTGAGGAAAACATCATCCCCATTGTCTGATCCAATCAAGTTTACATGAGATTCTTCCAACCTTTCCAACTCCCTATCTTCCTCATATTAATCTACATAGTTCTATTGAAAGGGAGGTCTAATCTGTTGGTCACTTTCTTTTTGCTTATCTTGATTGTTTTCTCTTCTATAATTATAATTTCTATTTCTGTTTTTATTGTTTTGAGGTTCTCTTGGTGGCACTCTATCATTTAAGTTCATATTTTCAAGCATCCTCTCCATCACCTTCACTAGGTTGTCAATTTTTGTGTCAGAAGTTGAGGTTGAGGGTAGTAGATCATCTTTATAGCTTACCCTCTTCTCTGATCTCAACCTATTTCTTTTCTCGATTATGTTTGCTTCTACACTCAAGGCTCCTTTATGCATGTCTTCTAAGGTTAAGTAATCCCTCCCCCTTAACTCATAAGTCATTTCAACATCAAAGCTTTCAGGATGCCTTACCAAGGCCATGCCTTGAAGAGGTTTCATGTGAGGCAGGAGAGCATTGTAAACACTGTTGAACCTAGTAGAGTAATCATGAACACTCTCACCTGGATTTCTCTTGAGACTGCTATATTCTACTAGTATTTGGAGGGGGTTCCCTTTGAGCTCCCATTTTTTGATAAATGTTTGAGCAAGGCAGGGAGATCATTTATGCTGTTAGGAGGTAAGTTTTTAAACCATTTCTTTACATCCCCTCCTAAACTTTGGGTGAAAATTATCATATTCACAGTTTCTTCTTTTATCTCCATATAATCGAATGCATCATCCATATTATCTACATGTTGTTGAGCTGTTGTAGATTCTTTTCTAGTAAAATGAGGAATTTTGGATTGGTAATCGTTTGGTAAGGAAAGTAGAGGTTGTGGTAACACTAATGGGGCATACCATGTTGCCATGGCTGGAAATGAGGGTGGATTTACAGTAGTAAAAGTGGGCTGGAGTGGAGTGTTTTCCAACCATGGCTTGGAAATGGACTACCCAAGACCCTTTTCCCATTAATTTCTATCATAGTATTCTATGGGAATCAAAATATGAAACCCATTTCTACAAAATCTGCCATGGAGTGATATTCCCATTATTCCAAGTTGTATTTAATGAAAATGCTCCCAGATTATCCAAGGAAGCTCAAGCAGACTTCTCCTCCATTGGAAAATGGTTCGGTGAAGAATTTTTTACTTATGTCAGAGTCTTCAGAAGCTTGGCTCAACCACATTACTTACCATTGTATGTTTCAGATAAACTTATCACAAAATAAATCACTTATAACACTGTTGGTAATCGATTAACTAAGTTTTTGAAGGAATAAAATAAATCTTTGTGGCCCTATTTTCCTATTCACTGTATGTCTACACGTTAGAAAATTACAATAATGCAAGGTTAGAATTCAATCAAGTCCAATGCTTGACATTGTTTACAATTTTGAACAATCAGTATGAACAGAAAGAGAGAGAGAGAGAGAGAGAGAAAAAGAGAGAGGAGGGAGAGGAAGGACGAGAGAGGGGAAGAGAGAGGGAGGGAGAGAGGAGGAGATAGGGATGGATATAGAGATGGAGTTAGAGGGGGGGAGGGAGGGAAGAATATAGACATAGAGAGTGAGAAATGGAGAGAGAGAGAGGGAGTGACAAGGGAGAGGTGGAGAGAGAGTGTGTATGTTTGGGGGTGAGCTAAAGAGACAAAAAACGATAGATTGAGAGAAAGGGCGAGAGAAGGAGAGAGAAGGAGAGAGGGAGGGATATACTAACAGATTTAGAAGGTGGAGAGAGAGGGAGAGAGATGGGAGAGAAAGGGAGAGAGAGGAAGGAAGATAAAGGACGTGAGAGAGTGGAGAGAGGGAGGGAAAGAGATATGGAGTTGGAGGGGGAGAGAGTATGAGGTAATAAGAAATAAATAGATAGAGAGAGCAAGTGAAAAGGAAGATGGAGATAGATGGAGAGAGGACAACAGGAGGAAAGAGAGCTAAATGTGGTGGAGAGGAAGAGAATGAGAATATAGAGATATAGATGGAAGGTGAAGAGAGGGAAGAAGAGATCGATGGAGAGAGTGGGGGAGGGATATAGAGATTTATATATATGGATTGAGATAGATTGTGTGTTTCGGGGGGTGAGATAGAGAGACAAATAAGGATAAATGGAGGGAGATATAGATATATATGGAGAGGGGAGAGAAGGAAGAAGATTTATTGCACTAGATGCATTGATTTTATTATAGATATCAATTTATAATGATATCAGATTATTTGCACTAGATGCATTGATTTCAATGTAGATGATTTCTAATCATATTTGATTTCTTGCACTAAATGCATTGATTTTAGTGTAGATGGTTTTTTATAATCCTATTTGATTTCTTTCACTAGATATATTGATTTCAATGTAGATGTTGATTTCTAATTATATAGGATTGTTTGCACTAGTCTATGCATTGATTTCTGTTGGGCCAGAATTGCAATCTACGGATAAATTACGCTTCACGAGGTAGGTGTTAGCCTAGAACAACAGGTGAAAGACTATACTACCGTTTCTCCTAACTCAGAATAGATACACAGAGAGGATTGGATGCTTACTTGTTTCAGTCGCTTCCAAATGGCTCCTTTCTGTTGCTTCCACTACAGCTTCAAATTCAAGAAGTTTTAAATAGCTGAATGCTTCTTGCAAGAAAGAACACTAAAACAATAGAAGATGCAATAATATAGATATCTATTCAAGCTATTTAGCTAAATCGATTAAGCATAAACTACATTCATCAACCAAGATCTTGAAATATGGAAAATCAAAGTAAACATAGATGCCTGTAGGGAAAAACAAGAAGTACTCTTTATTGATGATAGAAGGAGAGGTTACAACCTAGTGACTGATTTGAAGTGACCTTCCAGAAAATTTCCCAAGTCTCATCACAGCATAAATCTCTCTAGCAGCAGCTCCACAAATCAAACTCTCTATTGAAAATTCTCCAGCATTTCCCTACTCAAATTCTTCCTCTCAAACACTTATATCTGTGTTCAATTTATAGACAAACTGTAGGTTGATTCTTAATCAATAAAATTCCAAAAATAGGAAAGACATGTTTCCATTCATGTAGATGTCAAATGGACACTTGGATCCGAAGCTTGACACATGTGAACCCTTCTAGAAGACACTGGCCAAGTGGAGATTCCGGAACAATGAGAATTTCACCCCCAATGTGACCAACGCACCTTTGAATGTCGAGAAGTGCTTTGCAGAGCATCCTTGAATGGGGATACCTGCATATGCAATGCACTTAGGCCCCTTAGAGCCTGCGTTGGTGAGCTCCCACATGTTTAATAATAAGCTTCAAACCATGGAAAATCCTTGCTTGATGAAAGTCTTGTTTGATTCATGTTGTTTCCTGTCTTAGGGCATATAGCAACTGAGATAATAGGGAATGATAAATCCTTAATCATCGGTCTTGGAGATGATGCCCAGCTAACCAGGTCATTGGGAATGATTCCCAAATTGACCTATAACAATTTCCCCCTAAAGCATGAGATCCAAATAATAAGAACATTTGATTGAGATGCTTTACATTGTGATGAACCTCGAAACAAAGTAGAAAGGTCACCTGCATCAATCTTACAATACATTGCATCATGATATATCCTCTATTGATCATAATTGCTGAGGGTAGGCATTCCCATAGTCAGCACATAAAACAATCTAATAACATGTACATAATTCAAAAGGTCGTCTACATTGGAATGTTGCCCAGATGCAGACAGGCCTACAGATATAGGCCCATGTTTGGATGAAAATTTGTATGTAAGGTCATTGTACAGATGATGTGTACAAAAATCCTGAAATTGTAGCCCGGATGGCTGAAACTAGATCCAGGGTCTTCTTATCTCATTCACTCGATCATTCGGGTACAAGTCTAGCCATGTGAATATATGATTTGTCGTCGAACATGGAAAGACATCGTTTGGTTACTAGCCAATTATGTGAGATGTTAACAAACGTGAGAGAACCACCATTAATGTCAATGGCCCTCAAGGTACTGCAGTACATTTCATAAGGCGTGAATAGATGGTTTGATGTCGAACTCCAAACAAAATCCTTCAGTCAAAAGTTCGGAAGTGAGGATATTGTCGATGTTGTAACAAGCCTCATGGTACTGGAATCTGATGTTTCTAAGTGAACTTCCTGGATATTGATTTGTAGTCGACACGAAGTCACCTTATTGCAAAACTGGAGTTATTGATTTCAGAGACAAGGGTATGACTTGATATAGCAATTTTTAGGGATGATGGTCATTAAAATGAAGGCTTATGAGTATTGCAGATGGATAAGTTCTTAATCACTGGATGACTTCTCATGAACATATCGGCGACACTGTGATGACTTGGCAGCATTGACCCAAAACTGAAGTGAAGGTATGATGAACCATAGGTGTGAATGAATTGTCAAGATGATTACCCAACCCAAACAGTCACGGACATGGAGTGAAAGAAGTGTCATGTTCAAGAGCAACTTGCTACCAAAAAGAAACTTTACATGCTTTTCCCAAAATTTCCCTGGTCATTTGTCGATTAGTACCTCTTTATTTTTTAACAAGCTTGAGGAGGATAACATTTGCTTGATCTATAATTCAACCCTTTGGGTGAACAAAGAATAAAGTATCGCTATTTAATAATTTAATGAGTCTAGCGATGAATGAAACTTGATTCTTGCCATGATTGACAAGCCCGTCTCTATTTTATGTTTTAATGTGCTTAAAGATAGTGATAGCCTGGTCCTTTTTCATGTTTAGAGAGTTTGAAAAAGAAGACGAAAGAGAACTCTATAAAGTACTTTTTCGTAAATTTGTCTCTCAGATCCGAAAAAGTGTAAAACAATATCTGAAATAACCTCTTTGGTCATGCTTAACCAAGGTATTCCTTTTTCGTAAATAATCCATCTCAGTCCGGAAAAGGGTTAAATTTATACTAAGTAGATATCAATTCATTTACTTTAATGAGCTCGAAATGACAAGTGCTCGACAATTTTTTCACATTATCGGAGTCTGAAAAGAGCTGAAAGAAGACTCCAGGGGTTCCTTTTTTGCTGTTATCAAAGCTCAAAAAAGAGATAAAAGTGCGCTTCAAATCATTTTTCATTTTTAACAAAGCCCTAAAAATAAGGAGAAAAAGCATGCTTTGTGGTCAAGTCTTTCTTGAAATAAATATGCACGAGTAACTTGTTCATCAGTTGTATTTCCTATTTAGAACAACATCAAATGGATTAAAAATACATTTATCATGAAGAAAACATAATAAAACTATAGTCATAGCAATAAATTTAATTTGCAAGTAATTAAATGACTATATAAAGAAGTTTCACTATTCATTTTTACCATTCCGTAGTCACCATTTGCATTTTGGAGCTTTGAACCTGATTTCGCCCCCGAACTTCAACTGTTGATTGCGTGCAATTAGTAAGAATGTTTTGAATGCCCCCTGCAAGAGCACATGTCGAATGCCCCCTACAAGATTAGATGCCCCCCAAGCTTCATTTAATTCATCTAAGTAGATTACTGGTTACTTATAGTTGGATGGAATGAAGTTTCATTTATGAGATCAGATGGAAGACTTGTCATAATTCGGAGAGGATTTGTTCCATTTTTTAACGAGATTGACACAGGAAAATAACTATGATCATGAAATGTTTCCTTTTTTTAATGAGGTTGACACAGTAAAATAAATTTCCTCAAAGGCACTTGTTTCATTTTTTAATGAGGTTGACACAAGAAAAAACAATTGTCCTCAAGGGAACATGTTTCATTTATCGAGATTGACACAGTTAAAGAACTATCCTCAACACCTGTTTAATTTTTTAATGAGGTTGACACAAGAAAAAAGAACCATCCTCATAACTCTGTTTCATTTTTAAACGAGGTTGACACAGAAAAAGAACCATCCTCATAACTCTGTTTCATTTTTAAACGATGTTGACACAGAAAAAGAACCATCCTCATAACTTGCTTCATTTTTTAACGAGGTTAACACAGAAAAAGAACCATCCTCATAGGCACTTGTTTCATTTTTTAACGAGGTTGACACAAGAAAAAAGAACCATCCTCATGGGAACCTGTTTCATTTATCGAGGTTGACACAGGAAAAGAACTGTCCTCAACACCTATTTCATTTTTTAATGAGGTTGACATAGGAAAAGAACCATCCTCATTGTGCAGTTGGAGTAGGTTTTTTCTAGAAAAGACATAGTCTAACAGAATCATCATTTAAGGAGTTTGATGAGCACCATAAATGATAAGTTATAACATGCGTTGGCAGTCTTCTCCAAGTTTTTCATTCAATTTTGGAATTTCTAAGGGTAACATATGTGGTATCACTAGCCACCAAGGAGATGAACCAGATAGGATTCCAAATGATGACATGGGTGAAGTAAATGGAAAAACATCGAAGATGAAGCAAAAATAGATATTGTCGCAACTGAAATAGATATTTCAGTCTGGGATGTTATCTCTACCATGGTCAAATGACCCAATGTATACCCTATAGAATCTACGGGAACTCAAAGTGAAACAGGATCAACAAAAGCAGAGGAAGGTGATTGAGGAAAAGACTCGTACATGTAAAGCTCCTACCGAAAATGAGTTGGAGTTAAAGGTGTCTGGTCTTGTGGTATTTCTTCAATCAAAATCAAATCAGGTGGAAGAACTTCGTTGTCTAGCCCAAAGTAAATTTCAGGTGGTTGAATGCGTGATATGGGAGACTCAATGGCTACAATAGATTTTGGAGTGACCAATACAGAAACAACTTCCGGTTATTCGACTTCGGGATCAAGATTTTCTCCACTTAGGGAATATAGCAAAAAAAATATAAGGGGATGATAGACCCTATTTCATTGGTCCTGGGGATGATGTCTAGTTTTACCAATAACAATTGCCCCATAAATCACAATGGGATCTGGATCAACTTCCAGTTGAACAATGTTGGGTTCGGGAGGTATGGTCTCATAGATTGGATCGATCGTGACCACTGGTAGCTGTGAGGACTCTATCTCGACAACAGTAGACAAACCAGGATTTGTAGAAACAACTTGTGCCAATTCTGGATTATTGGAAAATGATGTTTCACCAGAGGTACTAATGGTACTGGTTTCGGTAGAGCGATGTCTATGCAAACGACGAGGGATAGGATTTTGTTCTTCCACGATTACTGATTTATTTTAACCAAAAAACAAATAAACAAAAAGAGGGTAATTTTAGGCAAAAGGCTTTACCAAGAAACTATGAACTGCAGAATACCTCCTCGCGAACCAAGAAGTACGGGCAGGTAATATCCCTCAATGTTGTGTTCGGTGTATCACAATTTCGAGGTGGCCGACTCGGTTCACTATGAATTTATAGCACCTAAAAGTTGTTCTCTCAAATATACCTGAAGGTACGTGGAGGCCCAAGTCCGTATTAGCGCTATCTGATTACCGCATAGTGAGAGCACCCCTTTATACTTATTGTACTGTAACACCGCCCGATATACCCGAGATTATGTGGACGAGCTACGATATACTTACGTACATGAAGTTAGGTATCACACTCGGAATGTATCGTAGACAAGTTAATGACAACTGCTATGTTTTATGACGCCGGAACACGTCTCTAGCCTAGACCTTCTAAATGTTATCATTAATGTTCCAATGCATTGTTAATTAAATTGAGATTTATTTTATGTTGATCTTGCTTAACAGTTTTCCTTTTAGGTACACCACGATGATGTATATAAAATTCCTAAAATGTAGCTAAGAATGATAAACAAACTTTCACTTTCAGCTTTTTCAATGAAAAGGCTAGCTACTAAGGTAAGAGAATGCTAGTTTTTTGGAAAGAGAGAAAATAATTTGTGAGCAAAAAAATCAATGAACAAAAAAAATCAATGAATCACAAACTAAATGCAGATTTCCTAATGTTCCTTTTGCAAAAAACACACAATCCTACATGCAAATGCAAGTTTTATTTTCAATTTCTTTAATGTTATGAATGCAGAAAATAAACTAGGTGCACTAGATCAATAATCGAAATTATTTTTACTTTCGAGAAATGAAGAATACAAACAACAATTTCTCTTTTGAAGGAAAAATGAGGACTTCAACAACAATTTCTCCTATCAAGGAAATGAATATTTTATGACAATTTCCTATTTCAAAAGAAAACGATTCTTAATGCGACCATAAAAAGTACTTTGAAATCAACTTATCAATGATAATGAAAAACTTTTTTAAAACAAAATTGAACAAATTTTCAGTCAAAGGAGAAGAAATATATAGATTTACTAGTCAATAAAGAATTAAACTTTTCAGAACAAATCAGCAAACAGAACTGAAGCAAAGTACAAGGTCAAATTCAAGGGGATTTGGTCCCTTTCAAGAGCCAACACAGTCTCCAAGGGGAGACAGTGCTCTGCAACGCAGGCTGAGAAGGGAGACAGCGCTCTGCAAAGCACTGTGCCCTGAATAAGGGTGCGTTGGGTGCACTAAACAAAGAAAAATCTATTGTTTGGCTCACCAACTTTGAAAATTAAGCTCTGAAAAAGTATAATCTTTATGTGAAATAGCTACTGGGTGAATTTAGAAAGTAGATCAGAGACTAAAACACCTAGAAACAAGAGAAGTTCTCCCCAGTGGAGTCACCAGTTTGTTGGGCCAGAATTGTAATCTACGAATAAATTACGCTTCCTTAGGCAGGTGTTAGCCTAGAACAACAAGTGAAAGACTATATTGTCATTTCTCCTAACTCAGAACAGATACACAGAGAGGATTGGATGCTTACTAGTTTAAGCCGCTTCCAAATGGCTCCTTTCTGTCACTTCCACTGCAGCTTCAAATTTAAGAGGTTTTAAATAGTTGAATGCTTCTCGCAAGAAAGAAAATTGAAATAGCAGAAGATGCAATAATATAGATATCTATTCAAGCTAGTTAGCTAAATCAGTTAAGCATAAACTACATTCATCAACCAAGATCTTGCAATATGGAAAATCAAAGTAAACATAGATGCATGTAGGGAAAAATAAGAAGTACTCTTTATTGATGATAGAAGGAGAGGTTACAACCTAGTGACTGATTTGAAGTGACCTTCCAGCAGAGTTCCCAAGTCTCATCACAGCATAAATCTCTCTAGCAGCAGCTCCACAAATCAAACTCTCTATTGAAAATTCTCCAGCATTTCCCTACTCAAATTATTCCTCTCAAACACTTAGATCTGTGTTTAATTTATAGATGAACTGTAGGTTGTTTTGTAATCAATAACATTCCAAAAATAGGCAAGACATGTTTCCATTCATGTAGATGTCAAATGGACACTTGGATCCGAAGCTTGACACATGTGAACCCTTCTAGAAGACACTGGCCAAGTGGAGATTCCATAACAATGAGAATTTCGCTCCCAATGTGACCAACACACCTTTGAATCTGAGGAAGTTCTTTGCAGAGCAGCCTTAGAGCCTGCTTTGGTGAGCTCCCACATGTTTAATAATAAGCTTCAAACCATGGAAAATCCTTGCTTGATGAAAGTCTTGTTTGATTCATGTTGTTTCCTATCTTAGGGCATATAGCAACTGAGATGATAGGGAATGATAGACCCTTAATCATCGGTCCTGGAGATTATGCCTAGTTAACCAGGTCATTGGGAATGGTGCCCAAATTGACCTATAACAATTTCAATGTAGATGATTTATAATCCTATTTGATTGATTACACCAAATACATTGATTTTAGTGTATATGGTGATTTCTAATCCTATTTGATTTCTTGCACTAAATGCATTGATTTCAGTGTAGATGTTGATTTCTAATCATATTTTTTTACTTTCACTAGATGCATTGCTTTGGGTGTAGATTTTAATTTCTAATTATGTTTGATTTCTTACATTAGATGCAATGATTTCATTGTAAAATTTGTTTTCTAAAATTATTTGATTGCTTTCATTATATTCATTAATTTCAGTGTAGATGTTGATTTCTAATTTGATTTAATTGGATGTATGATGGCACATTAATTTTAAGGTGTTGGATTAACAATGTGCATTGATTTCGGTGTAAGCAAAAGACATTATTGACAATGTACATTGATTTTTTTGTTATATTAATTCAAGCTATTAATATTATAGATCAATAGAGACAAGGTATGATGTTTACTATAATAACTTGAGTTAAGATTTAAATGGTTTATGATTTCAACTATCCTTTTCATATACTCGATATAGAAATATGAAAAAACTAACAAGGGAAACAATAAGAATAGTAGAATAAAATAGTTTGCTATTGATCACAATGAATACTATTTTTAATTGACTACACTATTATTATTCACATTTTCTATCATTCTACACTATTATTGTAGGCTTTTCATTAAAAATTTGTATTTCATTATTTTTCATCATTAAATTTATTAACAAAATTTATCATCTCAACAAACTCATGTAACTAACCAAATTTAAAATTAAAATGACCAGGTTAATCTCAGACATATTAGGCATATTTAAAATTATTTTATTAATATTAGATATATTTACATATTATTGATAAAATTAATAATATCTTCGATAGATTTTCCTTGGACACACACAACTGAAATCGACCTAAATCCATCTTAAATCTTGATCTATCAAGCACCGAGAGGGATCAAATCTCTCGAGGTGAAAACCTTTCCTCAAAATTTTCACTCAAAAAAGAGGTTTGCACCTCGAGAGATTTGATCCATCTTGGTGCTTGATAGATCTGGAGTTAAGATGTATCTAGGCTAGTAATACTAACACTCCATCACTCCATCTCAAGGATAGTGTTAAGTACAAACAATCCAAGCCTAGATCTACAAAATTCAAATGTTGGTTTAGGTAGAGCCTCACTGAAAATATTAGCTATATTGTCTTATGTAGAAAAATATTCCATATAAATTTACTGCCTACTAATGAGGTATATGATAAAATGGTATGTGGTCTCAGTTTGTTTAATAAAATTCTCATGAAACAATAAATTTATGTTCAACATTACGTAGGACAAATAATCACAAAAGGGAAATGTAGGAATGTTCTCCATCACTCCAAGTTCAAGAAACAATTTCTGGAGCCATACTACTTCATAGCTCCCAGTAGATGTAGCAACATACTCAACCTCTATAGAAAATAAAGCAACACATGTTATTTTCTTACTAAAAGAAACCATTCCATAACCCAAGGAGAAGCAATACTCTGTAGTGGAGTTCCTAAAATTCACATCTCCAACCCGATATGCATCAGTAAACGCATGAAGACAAGTATCTTGGTCTCTTTCATGCATAAGCCCATAAGAAATAGTCCAACTCAAATAACAAAGTATGCATTTACCTGCCTACATATGCACCTTTTTTTCATCATAAATTGAATTAATACATTCATAATGTTTGACAAGAGAATGTGATAACCACATTATATTTTTATCTTGATGTCTTCGTAATATAGTAATAAAATAATTTGTAATATTGATATTGTAGAATTTTGATATTAAGTGTAAGTAGTGGCCTTGAGACTTTGAAAACCTTGATCCTAAGAGTGCAGTGTGATGCTAGATGATGAGGTGGACTATATAAAGGACCCCTTTAAGAGGGTTCACATTTGGAATTCTCCTTGTGAAATTAAGACCATTGGTCATCTTTGGATGAGGTTCTTCCATTCAAATTCCATGTTATTTCATATAGATATTTTAAAAAACCTGTATTTGTATGGAGAAAGGTGGATTAGGTTTATTTTCAGGGTTCTTTGTGAGATTGGTTTTCATATACCAATCAATACAGGCATATGTAATGAAACCTCCGCTCATATCTACCCACTTTCATCGGCTCACCCAGGGTAAACGTGAGATGAGGGGCTACTATGACAAGAATCAACCTCCTTGGTGACTTTAAGGAAGTGGAATCGACAGAAACCTACAACACAAACCTCATGTGCCTACTACAGTACCCTTAAAGGCTATCCTAGTCATCCACCTGACCAATCCCTGGGTCCCACTAATTTTTAATGAATAAATCCCCCAGATACTCCCTTGATATGGAAAAGGGTGTGTCTAGGAGGCTCTAGACACTCCCACAACATGGTCATGGTTGCATCTTGGGAATTTTTTCCTCGGACCTTTGCATGCGTCTTTAGGATTTGTGCCACTTTTTAAGCCCAGAATATCATTTTCTTGCCATAACTTCCCGTAGCTTCTGGAATCCATAAAACACATGATTACATGGATAATGAACTAAAACTGACTCCAAGACTAGGCCTGACCATCCCCAACCGAGACTAACATTTTGTTTAACACTTGACATCAATGCAATCTACAGTTCTAGGATACAAGACATAGCATGAATGATTGTAAACTCTTATGATACATGACAAGAATGATCACTGTTGTGAAACTAGCTCCAAAAATAGAAGAAAATATATATCAACCCCTTAGAAATAAGCCACTTCGAGGGGCAACCTCCAATACATTACATTAATGAACAATTCTTGGATGATAAAAATTACAAAACCTCCTTTCTATATATAGGAGTCCATGGGGCCATAATGTAATCCTAGTGAGGCCATAATGTAATCCTAGCCGACCTAACAATAATAATTTAAGGGCACAATAATAACAATATGGGGGTTACAGGGGTACAATAATAACAATAATGGGGTTACACTAACAACAATAAGGGACTATACTAGTAATATAGGGACCTAACATACCCCTCTCCTTCAAAAAATTGTTATCCTCAACGCTTGAGTACCTCTGGGTGCTTCTATATAAAATTCTCATCCTCCCATGTAGAATCTTCAGTGGGTAAGTTCTTCCACTTGATGAGATACTCTGAAATTGATTGATTTCGTAGCTGTTGAGTTCTTGTTTTCGTGACCGCTTCAGGTTCCAATATGATTTTTCCTTCCTCATCAAGTTCTGGAAATATTGTTTGAACTAGAATATTTTCACCTATAACCTTTTTTAAGCATGAAACATGGAAAAATCGATGCACTCATGAAGAATAAGGAAGCTCCAATTTGTACGCCATAATACCAATCTTTTGCAACACCTTGTAAGAACCATAGTAATTTGGCGATAATTTATTATCCTTCTTAGCTTGCTTGAGGAACATTTGTTTGTATGGTTGTAGCCGTAAAAATACCCAGTCTCCTACATCAAAACTCCTCTCACTGCAATGTTGATCTGCCTGTTGTTTCATTTGATTTTGTGCCAAATTCAGGTTATCCTTTAAGAGTTGGAGAACTTGTTGTTGATGCTCGATGTGATATTCCACTGCTTGAACCTTCAAATTTTCTCTTAAAGATGATGTGATGGATGGTGGATGATATCCATAAAGTGCCATAAATGGGGTAATTTTTGTTGTTGTATGGAAGGAAGTGTTATACCACCATTCAACGAGAGGTAACCACTTGAACCATTGTGTTTGTTTATCAGATACAAAACAACGAAGATATCCTTCCAAACATTTATTTAATATCTCAGTTTCACCATCAGATTGAGGATGATAAGATGAACTATGAGCTGATTGAGTACCCAAACAAGAAAATAACTCCGTCCAAAAATTTCCAGTAAAAATGGGATCTCTGTCGCTCACAATAACCCTTGGGTTCCCATGTAGCTTTTGAATTGTGTCCATAAATGTAGTAGCAATTGTACTTGCTTTAAATGGATGATATAATGCACAAAAGTGTGCATACTTGGTAATTCTGTCAACTACCACCATGATGACACTCTTTCCTTCATACTGAGGTAAACCTGTGATAAAATCCATTGAAATCTCCTCCCAACGTTGACTTGGAATGGATAAAGTTTGTAGAAGTCCCGGGGTCTTAATTGTATCAACTTTATTCTGCTGGAAAACCAAACATTCCACCACAAACTTTTGAATATCAAATTTAAGGCCATCCCAAAAAAATTCTTTCTTCACCCTATGGTAAGTTTTTGAAAATCCTAAATGTCCTCCTAAAGGAGAAGTCTCCAATTCCAAAATAATCTTTTGTTTTAGTTGGGAATTCTTACAAAGATATAAGCGATCTTTGTACCATAAAGAATCATTTTTCCAACTAAATGTATCAGATGTACTAGGATCTTGCTGCAACTTTTGAATGAGTGTCCATACTTCTTTGTCCTTCTTCCATTAATCTCTTGCTTTAGTTATCCAATTTGGTTGGATAATAGAAATGGCACAAAGAAATGCTACCACCTCTTCATTCTTTCTTGAGAGTGCATCTGCAACAACATTAAGCTTCCCTTTTTTGTAGATTATTTCAAAGTCATAACCCAACATCTTTGTGACCCATTTTTGCTACTCTTCTGAAGAGATTCTTAGTTCCAAAAAGTGTTTAAGACTATCATGATCATTTTTTACCTTGAAGTGTCTTCCCATTAAGTAAGTTCGTCATTTCTTTAGTGCATGCAGTATTGCTAACATTTCCTTCTCATAAATAGGTTTCTGTAAATACTTTCCTTTGATTGGACGGCTTTCAAAAGAAATGGGTCTTCCTTCCTACATTAAAACAGCACCAATTCCATTTCCTGAGGCATCACATTCCACAATAAAGGTTTTTGTGAAGTCTGGCGTAGCTAAGACCGGTGCTAGGTACATTGCCTCTTTAAGATGTTCAAAGGCCTTAGTTGCTTTAGGAGTCCATGAAAATGCATCTTTCTTCAATAATGTTGTTAGAGGTGCTGCTATTCTCCCATAATTCTTAACAAACTTGCGATAATACCTTGTTAACCCAAGAAATCCTCGCAATTGCTTTATGGTTGTGGGGACTTTCCATTCCTTAATGTCTTTAATTTTGTTAGGGTCTACCTTAACACCCTCGTGAGATACAATATGACCCAGATATTCCACCTCTTGTACTCCAAAGAAACATTTGGATTTTTTTTCATATAATTGTTTCTCGCAATAGTTTGAGCACCCTGTCAACATGTTGAACATGATCCTTCCAAGACCTACTGTAGATTAGTATATCATCAAAAAATACTAGCACAAATTTTCTAAGGAAGGGCTTGAAAATGGAATTCATCAACCCTTGAAATGTAGAAGGTGCATTGGTAAGGCCAAAAGGCATGACCAAAAATTCATAATGACCCTCATGAGTTTGAAATGTTTTTTTTGGAATATCTTCAGTCTTCATTCTAATTTGATGATATCCTGAACGAAGATCCAACTTGGTAAAATAAATTGCTCCATGTAATTCATCCAATAATTCATCAATCACAGAATGGGAAATTTATCTTTAATGGTGAGCTTATTGAGCTCCCTATAATCCGGACACATGCGCCATGATCCATCCTTCTTGTGTACCAATACTACAGGAGCAGAGAAAGAACTTTGACTAGGTTGAATTATACCCGCCTCTAACATTTCTGCAATCATACGTTCAATTTCGCTCTTTTGGACATAATGATATCTATAAGGCCTGATGTTTGGAGGAACACTTCTTGGAATCAAATGAATAGCATGATCATGATCACGAATAGGTGGGAGTCCTTTGGGAGTTTCAAACACCTTGGAATGATTGTCCAAGACTTGTTAGAGATGTGCAGAAATAGGTCATTTTGATGTTGGAACTTCTAGTGAGCATAATTGTGCAATTACGCCTCGTTGTTCTTTCTTTAGAAGATTTGTCATGACATTAGAGCTTATTATCTTTCTTGGCTTCCCTAAAATACCCTGTAATTCGACTTCCTTTCCTTCTGAAAAAAAAAATTCAAGAAAAGTTCTTGAAAATTAAAAGCTACCGTCCCCAAAGATTGTAACCATTGTACTCCTAGTACAACATCACCACCTCCCATAGGAATGGAAAGAATTGGACTATTCAATACATATTCCCCATGGTTAGCTTGATATTATGTCATTTTCCAAAGAAATTTATAGTTCCTCCATTTGAAACCATCAATTGACATTCTGGTGCTGGGTATAGGAAACAATTCAATTCCTTGGCTATCTTACAATGAATAAAATTATGGGTGCTACCCGAATCAATCAACACTATTACCTTTTTCTTCTTTATATGTCCTTCTATCTTGAGAGTTTGAGGAGTAGTAATTCCTGACAATGCATTACACAATATGGTCAGACTCATTTCTTCCTCTTCTAGGGTTGGTTCCTTGTGTATATCCGCTTCTTGTTCATTTTCTTCTTCCTCTTCACAATATATGTAAAATAATTTCTTCTCACCACACTTATGACCTTTAATGTATTTGCTATCACAACTGTAGCAAAGCCCTTTTGATATTTTTTCTTCCAATTGTTGTGATGTCAACCTTGTAGGTTGTGGAAATCTAGGCGTAGCAACACTTCCTTCTTTATAGAAGAGAGTGGTAGGCTTCCTTGTCACCATAATTTTACATTCAATTTTTCTTGCCAACCTGAATGCCTTCTCCAATGAATCAGGTTCCAAACATGAACTTCACGTTGGATGTTATCCTTTAAAGTACCTATGAAAAGATCAATCTTGTGTTCCTTTGGAATATCAGTTACCCTTATTTCAATTTTTGGAAGTGCTCAATGTGCTCCCCCACTAAGCCCTTTTATTTGAGATTTATCAATTGTCTAAAGAAGGTGTTTCTCTTTGTATCCTCATAATGTGCTATCATTTCCTCCGTAAAAATTGACCAAGTGAAAAAAAAATTATGGGAGCAAAGCCATCGATACCATACAAATGTATTTTGTTCTAAATGTAAAGCTGCAATGCGTACCTTTTGTGTGTTTTTCACATTATGGAGATCAAAATATTGCTCCATCTGTAGTATCCATGTTACAGGATCCTTTCCATCAAACTTCCTCATATCCATTTTTGGAATATGGTGGTTCTTCCCGCCAACATTAGAGTTTATGAAGTCACAATTAACATTTATTTTGTTCCCATCATGAGTTTCCTCTACTATATTTTCACCATTAGGAAACATTTCTGTATCAACTTTGTCAAACCTTCCATGTCTGCTTTTAGACCATTCTTCATGTTTTCCATGTTGTCTTTCATTTTTTCATTGATCTTCGCTTCCATGTCATCCATCTTATATTCCATGCCATCTATCTTAGATTCCACGCCTTTCTTCAAACCATCCATATTCGCTTCCATGCCTTTCTTCAAAACATCCATTTCATTTTTTGTTGCTCTTTGCGAGAGCAAAAACTGGTGCACTTGCTCTTGTAATTTTGATAGATCATGTTGCAATTATTCATATTCATGAGTCATAGTAGAGCCTTTGGAAGGCTTAATGGGTGTTGAATTATTTTTACAGGGCATTTTTTTTAACCCAATACTGATATATATTCTACAATATGCCCTTGGAATCAATTCAAATTGATTCTTCAAACAAGACTTATGCAATTTGTAAAAAAAATACACACCTTTTTCTTGCTTTTGAGGAGCTCGATATGTAAATTGGATTATCTTTGCGATTGCGGCTCTTCAATATCTAAAATTGGGCATTGAGGTAACCTTCTGAATTATCTTTTGAATGCCATAGGTCTGACTTGATTTTGGCTCTCCAAAGCAAAGTTATGTCCAATCTCCCACAATGACCTAATTATGGACTGGTTCAGTAGAGCGAACTTGTAAGACTTGCCATGTGTCACTATTTCGTCTTTTAGCTCTGAAATTGATAGCAAAGAAACTAAAAGTCCATGTACTTGCAACCACTTTTTACGGCACTCCAATCTGATGGTCAGAGAGAGAGTTATGAAGATTTTCCCACGATCACCTCTTTGAGATGAAATTCAGGAGCCTAAAAAAGCACTACCTTCCACAGATCATATCTCTAAAAATATTGCGAACCAAGATCTGAAATTTTTGACGAGTTTCCTTAGTATTTCAGCTTCGTACCTTAAAAATTTCAGATTCTGAACCTTCATAGAAAAAAAATTATATCACAAATTCCACGATGACCTGTTTACATTAAATTGAGGAGCCTTCAAAAAGACTTAACTTCCACAAATCATATCTTTGAAAATATTGCGAACCAAACTCTGAATTTTTTTGAAAATGTTCCTTAGGATTTCGGCTTCGCACCCTAAAAATTTCAGCTTCTGAAACTTTGTAGAAAAAAAGTTATAGCAAAAATACCACGATGACCTGTTTGGAGCAGCGAAACCCTAGAATCCAAAGCTCTGATACCAAATGTTGTGAAACCAGCTCCAAAAATAGAAGAAAAGAGATATCAACGCCTTAGAAATAAGCCACTTTGAGAGGGAAACCTCCAATACATTACATAAATGAACAATTCTTGGATGATACAATTTACAAAACCTCCTTTCTATATATAGGAGTCCATGGGGCCATAATGTAATCCTAGTGGGGCCAAAATGTAATCCTAGCCGACCTAACAATAATAATTTAAGGGCACAATAATAACAAAATGGGGGTTACAGGGGTACAATAATAACAATAAGGGGGTTACACTAACAACAATAAGGGACTATACTAGTAATATGGGGACCTAACAATCACTACACTCTCCCGTGAACTGATATGAAATCAATTAGGTATTGCATCCATTATATTTACAATTACAATTAAGTATATGAGATAACAGTGACTTGAAACCAATCATATAACCATGCTTATTACCAACATAAAACCATGTGAATAATAATGAGATAAGAGCCATTAAAGCCACACATTAACAAGTACAAAAGAAAGGGAACTTAGCTTTTATTAAACATAGGCAATAACCAACCAAGTTCGGGGCTTCCACATACCACCTGACCATAGACATGGATGAGCCAAACATCTCTTCATCAAATCACCCTCGTGCCATATTCCAAGCATGAATGTGGGATCTCATGAAAAAACCAATACAAAAACAACCAAGGGAATCTAGAGGTTAAACCACCTCCACTCTCACCATACCGTGATCCCACCAAAACCTATGTTGAGATCACCTAAACTGAATTGAGCTTGGAATGCCTCTGGACACCATCACTATCCTTGAGGAATTTTTCATCTCCTTTCCTCTCATGCTTTACTGAAATCCACTCCGGATCACTAGGCCCTAAACCTAGACACCACCCTTGGGATTTACCATTTATCCCGCCAAAACCAGTCAAGGGATTCCTAGGCCTTCGGGAATTTCCTAAGACCACCTCCACCCCAAATTCTGAAAACTATCCAACAATTCCAAATATCAAAACTGAGATCAATCCCATCACAGCATGGTTATCTAGACAAAGGAAAGGCAAGGCTGAAAACCATTGTCAAAACCCGGCAAAACCATCCCACCAAAAGAAAGAGAACCAAATCCCAACATGCATAAGTCATGCATGTCCAAACCAGCTAGTAAATCACACATGCAATGTGTTACCTGCAAGTATTCATGCTTAAGCTTCTTGATCATGGTCTTCCTTGCTTGATATTTTCTTTCCTTCCCTTTCCTTTTCCTTTATTTTCTTGCTTTCCCATTTCTTGGTCCAATGATGAAATTCTCTAAGAAAACTCTAAGTGCTTTAAGAGTGTGAGAGAGAGAATAGAGAGAGAGCTCCAAAATTGTATTAAAAAAATTAGAACTGAAAAAAAGGTACCAACTGATCCTCATAAGCCATTTTTATCAATGAGGCCTCTATTTTCTTCATTTTCCATTATTTCCCTTCATTTTCCTCCTCACATGCAACCTGTGACCTTTCACCTTCCTTTTCTACTTTTTCCCTCTATTTTTATAAATAAATGTGTCAAAAATATGTATTTATTTTTTAATGCCTTACCCTTGTTGATGCCCACTAGGATATATTTTCCCAACATTAAGCTTGGAATAAGTGACCCTTAACTGTGGTAATATTTTTTCCTTTATTAACTTTTATTACATGAAATTTTAACTTGGGTCTGTTACCTTTCTCGGTGTTAAACGACACCTACACCTCAGAAAAAACATTGAGAATAAAACATACTACCCACAGAGCTTTATAACTTATCTCGTTGCAATATTTACAATGAATGGCCTACTCAAAGAAAAACACCATGATAACATGACCATATAAGAACCATAGCATTTGTTAGAGCTTTATAACTTAGCTCATGGTGATATTTACATCCATATACATATGTACATATACCAAAACATATGCCAAGCATATACCAAACATCATACGAAAACTTCCTTGCCTCAACCTGCAAACAAGGAAGGATACATAGCCTACATTTGATATGTTATCTCCCATGTAGCTTCATCTGGCCCAAAGTGCTTCCACTGCACTTTAAATTGCTCGATGGCTCTGTTCCTGAGCATGAGTTGCTTCCGCTGCAATATGCACTGAAGTTCTGGTTGAAATTCTCCTTATTGCTCCACCTGCAATTCAAATCAAGCAATAACATGATCAAATCCTTTATATACCTTTTAAGTAATGAAACATGAAAAAACATCATTAACTTTCAATATTGGCGGCAGTGCAATTCAATACGCCACTGGTCTAATCCTCTCAAGGATCTCAAAATGCATGCAATATTGTGGTGCCAAATTTGTAGGGTTTAAACCTGTACAGAAATTACCTGTAAATGAATTCTAAAAAAAAGAAAAAAATAAACACTGGCAAGAACATAAACATAAAACACATATACACAAATATTTTCCCCTCAATCCCAAAACCATGACTACCATATTGATTTTTCATTATATTCCTTTCAATGTTCAAATCTCATGCTACTTAACCTTTCTTTCCAAATAAAGTAGTATAGAGAGACATACCCCTTCATATGAAAAAAATATGGAGAAGTTTACATTTCTATTTGATTCGCTATCACAAAGAAAAAAAGATGTATCTAACAATGCAAGTATATTTTTATATAAAATTAAATTAATAAGTTTAATCTTTTTTACTAGTTTCTTTTTCCTAATTGAGTGAAGTTTTATTTATTTATTTATTTTTATTTTTATTATTTGAAATTTTTAAACCATTTTAAATCCATCTTAACTTTTCATTTACAATTTTAGATCTTGATGCTTGGTAGATCTAAAATTAAAATGAATCTAGATAATTTAATTCATAATAATAATAATAATAATAATTATTATTATTATTATTATTATTATTATTATTATTATTATTTAATTTGACCTTAATCAAAATGTTTACACAATATAACACAGTAATCTCTCCATAGCCCTTCTCTGCGTATAAACAAAAAAATATATATTTTGCACTCATTATTTTACTTCATCTCATATTATCTCCCACCAAGTCAATAGCTTACTCTCCATTAATATAAAAATAAAAGAGGAATCATCATCTCATAATTAAAGAAGTTTTCATTTGGTCATTCATGTTAATTATTTATAACTTTATTATTAAAAAACAAGCAATATATTGAGATCTACATCATAAATGTTAAAGCATTCCATATATACATCATTAAATGTGAAGGTATTCCACATTAAATATTAATATCTGAAATTTTCATTTTACCCCATACAATTTCAAGAAAGATTTTGATTTTTTGTTATTTAAAATAAATTTTTGAATGCATAGATTGTTTTAGGACATTGAAAAACTCGCATTTGAGTTCTATAAATTAAATAACTTAAACTCAAATTTTTAAAAGTCACCACAATATTTTCCTTAAAATTAGCCAGAAAAATACCCTAAAAAGGTTCATTTCATCGATTAGTTAAAATATGTGATTAATAGTTAATTAAATGTGATATAGATATTAATATATATTTATTTAATGTTATTGTTAATTTAATCACAATAATATGATTTGTCAAATATTATTAATGGTCACCTATGAAATCAATATTTTATTGTTCAAGATAATCAAAATGACAAATAAATAATCTCATACAAATCTAAATTATAGTTAAAAATAAAATATTTAAAAAATAAATTTATAAACTACTTTAAAATTATTGTTTCCCCTTAAATTTATGCTAAGTTGTTAAATTAAAACATTGACTGAGAGTGATCTCTCTTGAACTTGGTCTCTATTTGCAATAATTAATATATTTGTAATAATTATCCATGTTTCTTGATATAAATTCATGTTTAGGAACACTCAAAAAAGAGCTATGGTAAATAAATAAAAATATAAATAAACCGGAGGTATGGTAAATAAATAAAGCCTCTTTTTATACTTAATAGATATGGTAAATAAATAAAAATATAAATAAACTAAAGGTATGGTAAATAAATAAAACCTCTTTTTTATATTTAAGAAAACTCAAAAAGAGGTTTTGTTTAGGTGAAGCCTATGGGCCAAATTATTATTAATACCATGCAAAAAAAAAAATTATTAACCCAAATATTAATATTAAAATATTATTATTATTAAATGTAATATTCATATTAATATATTATAATATTAATGTTATTAAATTTAATAACTTTGGATTAATAAAATATTAATTTTTTTTATATTATAATATATGTTAATATATCATGATATATATTAACTCCAAATATATATCAGAGGGAAGAACAAAGACATAGTGTGATAGAGTTGGAGAGATAGGGGGAGTGACAAGGGAGAGATGGAGATAAACTGAAGGAGAGGGGAGAGGAGGAACAAAGAGAGAGAAAGGGAGAGGGAGACACAAAGATGGAGGGGGAAGAGAGAAGGTGGGAGCGAGGGAGATAGTGAGAGGATTGGAGGGTAGAGAAAGAGAGAGATAGAGACAAAGACAAAGAGAGATGGGGGAAGAGAGAGTGATGCAGGAGAGAAAGGGAGAGAGAGGAAGGACAAGAGATAGGACTTGACAGATAGGAGGAGAGAGGGAGGGATAGATAAATGGAGTTGGAGGGGGGGGAGAGGGAGGGAATAATAAATTCATAGAGAGTGAGAAGTGGAAAGAGAGAGGGGTGACAAGGGATAGATGGAGAGAGATTTTGTATGTTTAAGGGTGAGATAAAGAGGCAAAGAAGGAGAGACAGAGAGAAAAGGGGAGAGAAGGAGATAGAGGGATAGAGTGAGGGATATAATAACATAGTTGGAGAGAGAGAGAGAGAGAGAGGATTGGAGGGCAGAGAGAGAGAGAGAGGGAGAGGATTGGAGGGCAGAGAGAGAGAGAGAGAGAGAGAAAGAGAGAGAGAGATGGTAGAAGAGAGGTAGGTAAGAGAGGAATGGAGAGAGAAGATGGATGATAGAGAGGACTTGAGAGAGAGGTTGGATAGTGATGGGGGAAGAGAGAGGATTGGAGAGAGAGAGAGAGAGATGGGAGGAGAGAGAGGGAGGTAGGAGAGAAAAGGAGAAAGAGTAAGGATGAGAGAGATGAGGAGAGAGGGAGGGAGAGAGAAGGAGAGAGGGATGGATATAGAGATGAAGTTGGAGAGGGGAAGGGAGGTAAGAAAAAAGACATAGAGAGTGATAAGTGGATAGACAGAGGGATTGACAAGGGAGAGGTGGAGAGAGAGTGTGTATGTTAGGGGGTGAGATAAAGAGACAAAGAAGGATATATGGCGAGGAGGGGGGAGAGAAGGAAAGATAAGGAGAGAGGAAGGGATATACTAACAGAGTTGGGGGGTGAAGAGAGAGAGAGAGAGAGAGAGAGAGAGAGAGAGAGAAGGAGAGAGAGAGGGAGAGAGAGAGAGAGAGAGAGAGAGAGAGAGAGAGAGGAAGGAATACAAAGTATGCCAGAGAGTGGAGAGAGGGAGGATGGAGTTGGATGAGGAGAGAGTGTGAGGTAAGAAGAAAAAAATAGATAGAAAGAGTAAGTGATAAGGAACATGGAGAGAGAGGGAGAGAGGACAACAGGAGGAAAGAGAGATAAAAGTGAGGGAGAGGGAGAAGGAGAAGATAGAGATATAGGTGGAAGGTGAAGAGAGTGAATAAGAGAGAGATGGATAAAGTGGGGGAGGGATAGAGAGATTGATATATATAGAGTGAGATAGCTTGTGTATTTTGGGGGTGAGATAGATAGACAAAGAAGGATAGATGGAGGGAGATATAGATATATATAGAGGCGGGGGGGATAGGGAAGAAGAATTCTTGTCCTAGATGGATTGATTTCAGTTTAGATGGTGATTTCTAATCCTAATTGATTTCTTTCACTAGATGCATTGATTTTAGTGTAGATATCAATTTATAATGATATTTGATTTCTTGAACTAGATGCATTGATTTCAATGTAGATGATTTCTAGTCATATTTGATTGCTTGCACTTAATGCATTGATTTCAGTGTAAATGGTGATTTATAATCCTATTTGATTGCTTGCACTAGATATATTGATTTCAATGTAGATGTTGATTTCTAATTGTATTTTATTTCTTACACTAGATGCATTGATTTCAATGTAGATGATTAATAATCCTATTTGATTTATTGCACTAAATACATTGATTTCAGTGTATATGATGATTTCTAATCCTATTTGATTGCTTGCACTAAATGCATCGATTTCAATGTAGATGTTGGTTTCTAATCATATTTTCTTATTTGCAATAGATGCATTGCTTTGAGTGTAAATGTTTATTTGTAATTTTGTTTTATTTCTTGCATTAGATGCATTGCTTTTAGTGTAGAATTTTTTCTAGTCCTATTTGATTGCTTGCATTAGAAGCATTGATTTCAGTGTAAATGTTGATTTCTGATTTGATGTAATTGGATGTATGATGGTACATTAGTTTTAAAGTGTTGGATTAACAATGTGCATTGATTTCAGTGTAAGCACAAAACATTATTGACAATGTACATTGATTTTTTTGTTATAGTAATTCAAGCTATTAATATTAGAGAGAAAGAGAGACAAGGTATGATGCTTACTATAACAACTTGAGTTAAATATTGAAATGGTTTACAATTTCAACTATCCTTTCATATAATCAATATGGAATATGAAAAAACTAACAAGGGCGACAATAAGAATAGTAGAAGAAAATAGTTTGATATTGATCACAATGAAGACTATTTGTAATTGACTACATTATTATTATTCACATTTTCTATCATTCAACACTATTATTGTAGGCTTTGCATTCAAAAAAATTATTTCATTATTTGTTATCATTAAATTTATTAACAAAATTTATCATCTCATCAAGTTGAGGTACCTAACCAAATTTAAAATTAAAATGATCATGATAATCTCAGACATATTAGGCATATTTAAAATGATTATATTAATATTAGATATATTTACATATTATTGATAAAATTAATCATATCTTTGATAGATTTTCCTTGGATACACATGACTGAAACCGACCTAGATCCATCTTAACTTTGTATCTATCAAGCGCCGAGAGGGATCAAATCTCTCGAGGTGCAAACCTTTCCTCAAATTTTTCACTCAAAAAAGAAGTTTGCACCTCGAGAGATTTGATCCATATTGATGCTTGATAGATCTGGAGTTTAGATGGATCTAGGCTGGTAATACTAACACTCCATCAATCCATCTCAAGGATAGTGTTAAGTACAAACAATCCAAGCCTAGATCTTCAAAGTTCAAATATTAGTTTAGGTAGAGCCTTGCTAAAAATATCATCTATATTTTCTTATGTAGAGCAATACTCCACATACATTTACTTCATGCTAATGAGGAATCTGATAAAATGGTATGCGGTCTCAATTTTTTTAATAAACTTCTCATGAAACAATAATTTTTTTTTCAAATTTACGTAGGACAAATGATCACAAAAGGGAAATGTAGGAATGTTCTACATTGCTCCAAGTTCAATAAACAGTTTTTGGAGCCATATTTCTTCATATATGCCAGTATATGTAGCAACATACTCAACCTATATATAAAATAAAGCAACAAATGCTAGTTTCTTACTACAAGAAACCATTCCATAACCCAAGGAGAAGAAATACCATGTAGTGGAGTTCCTATAATTCACATCTTCGACCCAATATGCATCAGTAAACGCATGAAGAATGTTATTCATCTGTAATTTTTGCCTTCATAGATGACTACATGATTTCCCTAGATTTATAAAAACAAAGTTCATGAACATTGTGAGTTCTAGAAATCTCACTTCCTTCATCATCCTTAAAGATAATTTTTCACTATTTCACCTTTCCATCATGTCCAGCTCTGATTACCAGTCCCAGAAAACCCATTAGAGGTTTATATCACTCATTTTGTCTATATCCAGTAATATTTGACCCAAATCCTCTATTTTGTTTTCCTATAAAAGCCCCCACTGCTACCTAAGCCCACCAATCAAACAACTTCGTTGTGTATCCCAAAATACTCCCAAAAACTGATGGTCTCAAACTATCTCTGTAGACTCTTTAGATAAATCAAGTACATTGTATTTTGGATATTCAATACATTAGTTTATCATAAACTCTAAATTACACTTGATGATCCCAAGTTCTAGGTCTCAGTCCAAAAACTAAGTCCAAGAAAGCCTCCACTAGGTCACCTAGGGTTTCACAAGGTCATAGGGTGGATTTGGTGCCCTATAAAATCTGCTTTTCCTATATGAAGAAGCTGCATTTAAAGAAGAAAAGGACAGGTGATCTTGTCCAAAATAATCAAAAAGTTCATTCAAGGACGGCTATTTTTCCTAGAGCACAAATCTTGCAGGGGGACAACTACCCCTTGCTCACATTTTTTCAAAGGGATCAAATGTTCATCGACCTAAAAAGAGGTAAGGTAATGAGAAAATCATCATAATAAGACCCTTCACAGCAAGATGAAAGCAACAAGAATATGTTTGATGAGAATCAAAGTTTGTGACTGTTTTGGCCAAAACAAGTAAAACATTCCAAGAGCTACAAAAGAAAAGGCCACCTCAACTCCTTCAAGTGCACATTGAAGACTTTTATAAATGATGAATGAGTTTGAGAAGTTTCAGAGAACTTAGAAGACAACACTATTTACTTTTTTCTAAGAAGCCCTAAAACCCAGGAGTTTGGGAAAGTTGAAAAATTGTTCAAAGGGTGATGAAAGAACCTCCTTCATAAAAACAGAGGGTTTCTGATGGTTTCAAGATGCCCTCTAGGGTTTGGAAAAGAGGCACTAATTACACCTCTACAAAGGGTAAAATCAAAGGACTTAAAGAGATCAAAGGAGGCAAACATAAAAACCAATACTCCCCTACACCAAAGGAAGAAAGATGATAAAGGGTGTCAACAAAAGGGCCAGAAATATCAGTTCAAGGTTTTCACTTCCCAAAGGAATAGTTAGAGGCATTTTCAAATGGTCCAAGGAGGCAAGCATGAGGGAATAATTTTCCCAAGGAGGCAACTATGACAAGCATAAGTTCATTATTTATAAAATGAGTTGTCCAACTTCAAAAAAGACAGTGATCAAAGGGCAGAAATGTTGTAGGCACCTACAAGAATAGAAGTGGCCCAAGGAAAGACACAAAAATGGTATAAATAACTCACCTCCCTCACTGGACATACATCATTTGCAAACTAATCTGAGGAACAAACATGTAGTTGACCTAAGACCAATAAAGCCTCCAAAATGTTTTTCTTATCAAGAGCATATTATGCAAAATATAGATCAACCCTTAATGAAACTTCTGCAGGATTGTCACAAAAGGTTACCTACAGGAAGATTGATAAGGGAAAACAAACCAAATGTTTCTCACCAAAATGGCACACATAAAGACTAAAAAGGTTGTTGGTGCCAAACTGATAAGGTTTTTTCACACCAAAAGGTTAGTTTCACTATCTCAGAGAAATACATGACAAAAGGTCAGTTGAAGGAAGGTTAAAACTCTCATTTTCAGTCTCTCAACCAAGCAATTAAAGGCATAAACCTGTAGGGTTGAAGACTCCCAGAAAAAGTGCCACCATGTTCACAAGGTAACTGTGTAGAAGTTTTTAAGTTCATAAGGAAGATAAAGTGAAGAAAAACCTTCAAAACAGAAGCACTGATTTCACTATCTGTATGTTTTCACCAAACTTGTTCAAAATAAACTTCTTTAAAATGGCTCATAGTTTCAAGTGTGGGTTGATGGCACATGTTTAAATTTGATGAAATTTTGTGAGAAAAAGAAGAACATTAAGAGGCTTCTAGCAAATAAAAACCAGATTTTTTGTCAAAACTGCCACCTACAAGACCAAAAAGAGCCAAAACAACAGTGAGAAAAATAAAGAGGAAACAAACCTTATAAAGTAGGTTTTGGTCTTGAAATACTTTTCAAAAGGAGTATAAAGTCTTTTCTCCCTCTCTCCCACTTCATTTTCATCTTTGCAGAGAATAAGAGAGCCATTGAAAGAATTTTTTCAGGGTTTCTGGGCAACTTAGGCAAAATTTTTCAAGTGTTGCGCATCGACAGAGGCGCTACGCACCTGGTTGTAAATGTTGTGCACAGACAAGGTGTCCGCAGTGTAAATTTAAACTATGTTGCGCACCGGGAGGGTGATGCTACGCACAGCCCTATAACGGCCCATCCGCCCATCTTTGCATGTCGGCACTGTAGTCTGACGGGCCAGACAGGCCCATTTAGTGGCCTGACTCGACCCGGTGCTACGCACAGACCCGCCAGCCAGACTTTACCTAAACGTGCAATTGAGTGGCACTACATTTTATTTCCTAAATCTACCTCAGGCTGAGAAAGGCAGAATCTAGGGTAACATCAAACCACGCTTAACTTGGTAGCTAGCCCTACCAGATCGGGAGAGGGTTCTCTCCTGGTCAATCTCAGCAAAAAATGATCAGTGAGGCTTGAGATGACTTGAATGAAGGCTAATTTTAGGCTAGGTATATATGCGAAAGAGTTTGATTTGATTTTAAGGGTGTTTTTTTGGATCAAAGGGAAGGCAGATTTTGGGTCTGTGGAATGAGGCCTAGTTTTGCAGAGATCTAAATGGGGCAAGGTAGGCACTTGATTTGACACTTTCAATTTGAAGGAAATGGAGAGTTTGAGAAAGGTGAAGAGCTGAAGAGGGCAATAAACCTTCAAGGATCCTCTCCAAACAGCTGAAAACATAGAAAATTAAACAAAATCTAGGTAGAGCACTGCAAATCCTAATGAATTCTACCTTTATCCTTGTTTGTTTAACTTAAGAAGAAATAAGAAGGAAAATGGTATACATGAAACAACAGTAGACTTACATTTACAGAGAGAAACACACTATCAAACCAAAATACCACAAGAATCCCATGGAGTGCTGCAAACCCTGGTCTATTCCTTGCCAAATTGCAGAGATGAATGTACAATGATGCTCAAAGCATTCCCAAAAGTCCAATCATGCCAATGACTGAAAAACCACAAAATATAGACAAAAAACCACTCATCCTAGCCTCTAGGGGTCGAGCTCACAAGTTTAGGAGCTGTTCCAACAAAATCTAAACTGAGAACTAGAAATTAGGCACTGGAACAACTTGCCTCTGTAAACTAGGAAACTGATTCATTCAGTTGCAATTCACCTTTTGATGGATGAATCTACCTTCATGAGTGAAAATTTAACAAAATTACATCAAGATCCATCAAATTACATCAAATTACATCATGAGTTTGACATTTAGAAGTAAGAAAGTCAAACTGTCAAAAACAAGGCGAAAAACAGAGTTACTAAGTCAAAAATAGGCAAAATCCTCCAATGTGTCGCGCCTGATTTCTCTATGCGTCACGCTAGTTTGCAGCTAATTTTGGAGGCCTTCCCGGTGTCCAAATTTTCTCCAAGTGGGCTTGTTGGAACGGTCTGCCTGTCTACTTTCCAACACAAGTGGAATTTCTAAATTTGGCCTTCATTTTCCCCTCCAAAACTTATTTCTCCCAACACTGCTTCCTGTGTGTCAAAAAAGGGGCAGAAAGGTCATTTTTGGGGTGTTTTTGACCCTTCTGGAAGCCTAAAACCTATCAAAATTTCTTGTCCATAGGTAGGAATGCATATTTCTCCATGAAAAATCCAAAAATTTTGAGTTTACATCAAAAGGAGCCCCCAATCATAAGCGCGCGCCAAGTGGCGCGGCGCATAGAGCTGAAAAGTCTGTTTTTAGGCCCAAAATTTTCAAAAATGAAAAAAGTGTCCCAAATTTTTTGAAATCTGGGCTGAGTGTCCTCCATTATCTATTATGCTGGGCCAAGGAAGCCTCAGCCAATATTTGAATTCTATCTTGCCTTTTCCGACGCTTTGAGGCCCTCTTCAACTTGGCCTTCAAAATTTTGATTCTTTCTTTACAAATATGATTTCTCGCCCAATAATGATTGGCCATGTGCCTCAACATGTTATTTTCCTTGTTGGCCTTCTCCAACAGCTTTTCCAAATGAATATTTACCCTTTCAAGCCAAGTTTCATGATCAGCCTCAATCTCCTGCTCAAGTGATGTCATCTCGGTTTCGCTCCTTTGGGCAACTTGTCGGTTCTCACGTATGTTTTGAAACTCCATGATGGTTTGCTAATCTTCTAGCTTTTTTTTTCTCTGCTCAAGGTAGTTGATTATCCATTAGGCTCTTTTCAATTTGAGGGACAAAGTATCCATCTTTGCCTTCTGCTCCTGAATTATCTCCCTGACCTTTGAGCTTTGTGGGCCCAAATCAGTGTCATCATTCTGAATGAGGATGAAATCTGTCTCCTGCTCTCCTGAAGGCCCCTCATCATGTATTGGCCTCTTACCCTTGTCTTGTACCTATACTTATGATGAAGGAAGCGAGACCCCTTCCACCCCGGGTGGAGATAATACTCGCTTGGCTGCTGCAAACAACCCTCTAGTGCCCCTCTGATAGGTGACAAACACCGGCACACTAGCGGTATGTGTCTCATGACCCTCATGCTGATGTGAAGGTTCACCTATCTCATGAAAAAATTCTAGAGGTACCTGAGGAGCTATGAAGAACTCATGAGAAATGAAATCCGCCCATGAAATATCCTGCAAACCAAGCTGATGCATAACCACAATTTTGATGAGTGAAAAATGATAGATACTGTTATACTGCTACTCAGGAGTTTTCTTTTGCACTAGGGTGGTCATATTCTTAATATTTTGGCACATGAAGTAGGGGAGGTTCATCATTCTCACCCTGGTAAAGGCATCAGCAATCTGATGTGATAGGCATATAAGCGAGAAAACCGACCCTCACAGCTGAAATATTTGATAATGAGCTTCATCAAAGAAGCATATGAATCTTTCAAGAACCGAAAGGGAAAAATTCTGCTGAGTTGTCTCAAAAAATTGGGCTTAATGTATGGCTCATAGTGTTCCCTTTCAACTTTCTGCCTTTTGTTCCATTGCTCTCTGACTTTTGGAATACCGGTTGCTAGGGAGATAGACTCAGGTGTCAAGGTGAAAGTCACACCTGCAAGAGTAACTTGGCCATTATGTAAATGAAGCACAAACAATCTGGCCAACTCATGATGGTACTGGACTCTAGCAACCATCTCACAAAATTGATAACAAGACTGATGTTGAAAACATGTAATAGCAAGAGGGCAGGCCTGCAGCTCAACAAGTGAAGTAGGCTCTTCCCTAACATGTTTACCACTCTTGTGGGGTCTCCTTAGTGCATACAATTCGGTTGTAGAGTCACTATCTTGGTCATAAGAGGAATCTGTCTCCATGTTTGCCAAATTTTTTGTTGTCTTGGATGAGTATGAAGAGTTTGAGTGTCTTTGGTTTGCTACCAAGTTTATGAAAATGTATGAGGGACTATGAAGGGAGAGGGTAAGGGGAGTTGTTGGGAATATTGTTAATTGAATTTTGGGGAATTTAAGGGTTTTAGTGACAATCTATAGACTTTTGGGATATTAATTGGGGTTTGGTAATTTTGTAGCTAGGATTTTGGGATAATGGGAATATGGGATAGGGGTAGATGAATTTTAGGGATATGGGAAATAGGGAAATGGTTTGATGAAACTAGAACAGTAATGAGGGAATAACAAAGTGAGGGAGTGATAGGCACAAATTGCAAACCATAAACGATCATTTCTTGAGCAAGGAAATAGGGTTTGAATTTTTTTTATTAAATCCTCATAAACATCATAAAACACACGTTCATTGGCATTGGGAGAGTTTATGACTTACTTTAGACCAGAGGCAGATGAGAAAATTTGAGTTTGAATGAAAATGTGGTTTAAAACAGTTGGCAGCTCTACGCGTCGTGCCACTAACCCAACACGCCGCGCCAATTATACGCATCACACTCGTGTGTTTTTGCCACTGTGGAGGCTGACCCAATGCGTTGTGCCAGTCCAATGCGCCATGCCACTCAGCCTATGCGTTGTGCCAATAAAACTTGCACGATTTTGCTGTGATTTTTCTCCTTCTTTTCAGCACAGACATTTCTTGCTCACTCTCTCTTCTTGGAATACAAATGAGCCCTTTGAAACATAAAAATGACTTATATACCAAAGGATTTTAATTTTTCATTCCAAAAACCCACTTTTGTAATGTTACCTTTGACACTTTTTTTAAACTCTGTTTTGGGCAGTTTGCTTCATTTTGGCTCTGATTAAATGAATGATTTGCTTCTTGTTTGCCTTGCAGGGTTGCTGAAGTTTGACAAGGTGACCAGGGTTGCCATTGAATTTATTTACACATGATAGAACTTGAAATTACATCAAAATTATACAAATGAAGGTAAAATACTCAATTTTTCTCAAAACAGAGTTTTGAGAAAAAATACATTTTTAAGCATATGATGATGAAATTTTTAGCACTGGAACTTTATTCAACCTCATCATGGGCCTGCTGACCATTATTGGAAATTTCGAAGACCTTATTGATGAAACCCTAGACCTAATGGGACTAAAAACCCTAGAAATGACTCTTACAAATTTAAGTACAAAAAGTGAGTGTGGATGATATGATTGAATGAAAATGGGCCAACAGGTAAAGGACATGAGGGAAAATTTATAAAAAACCACTACCATCAGATGATCCATGCTCCTAATGGAATGCATTTGACCGAGCGTGACACCTAATATGAAATGCAACAAGAGAAATTTGATCACTGACGGAAGGATGAAGATACCGACACTAACATTGGCTCCAATGGGGATGGTAGCTCCTTGGAGGTGCCAAGAACTATAGATCTTTGGGAAAGCAGGCAGTGCCTTTTGTCCATTGGGCTATGGAGTCAATAACTTCGACAAACCAAAACCAGACTTTTGACTCAATTTCAAGACTGAAATCTGACTCAATACTGACTCAATTTCAAGACTGAAATCAACTGAAAGACTTGACTCAAACAAACCAAAACAAAACTGAAATCAACCTTCAGTTTTATAGCCTTCACCTCGGGCCCCAAACTAAAATAATGATGACAGCACACACTTATAATGAAACTTAAACAAACCGATATGTATAGTGATACATATGACAACGGAAAACATTTCAAAAATAGTACCATTTGAGAAGATGACCATTGACCGGCCCCCCTGGACACTATTCTCCATTCATTTCTTTCAAAAGGAAAGCATTTTGGCCTCGATATGCAGCAATTTTGAAGGGTCCTTTCCAAAGATTCTCAAACTTTCCATGCTTACCTTTATCTTAGTTTCTCGCGTCCCACTTTAGCACCACTTCCTATATTTGAAACTTGTCCGCCTTTGCCTTTCGATCATATATCTTCTTGATTCTCTCTTGCAGCTTGAAAGTATTCTGAAAAACCTCCTCTCTAGTCTGTTGTAAATGGATCATTTGATTAATTCTTCGTTGCATATGATCATCTTCACTGCCATCTTCCTGTATAAGTTTAACCACTGGAACTGCGATAGAGGTCGAGAATACAGTGTCAACACCATACACGAGCTCAAAAGGGGACATGCCTATAGATTTATTTTGACTTACTCTGTCTGCCCAAAGTGCATTAACCAGTTTCTTGTGCCAAATTTTCTTGTTTATTTCCAGCAGCTTTTTAATAATATTGACCAAGGATTTATTTGAGGACTTAGCCAATCCGTTGCCTTGTGGATGATATGCGGTTGAGTGCCCCAAAGTTATTTGATACTTATTACAAAATTCAATCATTCTTTTAGATTTAAAAGCTGATGCATTATCGGTGATCAGCTTGTTTGGACGGCCAAAATGAGACAAAATATTGTTTTCAAGAAATGAAATTATTACCGAATCTGTGGCCTGCCTAGTGGGAATTGCCTCAATCCATTTGGTAAAATAGTCTGTCACTGTAAGGATCCATTTATGCTGCGTTGAAGAAGTAGGATGGATCTCGCCAATGAAATCCAAACCCCTCTGCTGAAAAGGAGCACTTACCTCAATGGGTTTAAGCGGTAACGGCTGCAATTTTCTCCTCCCTTCAAAAATATGACATTCATGGTAGATTTTAACAGTTTTGTACACATTAGCAAAGAGAGTTGGCCAATAATATCCTTCTCTCAAAAAAAAATTGGTCGTTGTCTTCCAGAAAAGGTGACCTCCGCAATCCCCCTTATGAAAATCCTCCATAACCTGTTTCACTTCTTCCTCAACCAAAAAATTGAGCAATACACCACCGGGATCTTTCCAATAGAGCACATTATTCATGATACAAAACTTTGCATCCTTCAATTTCAGTGTCCTACTTTTGTTCTTAGCCATTCTAGGTGGTGGTGACAAATTTTGGAGTACATACACAATGTCCGAATACCAAGGAGAAAGAACAAAAACTTATGATACCTGAACAGGCGAACTTTCTTCATTTTCCTCGGACATAGCAGCAATGAGATTAATGTCCAAAGCATGCAAATTTGACTCAGCCATTAGCTTAGCCATCCCCTATCCTTTGATAAGCTTTGTAGGTTTTATCTCCACGTCATATTCCAACAAGGCTGCAATCCATTTTCCTCATCTCCCTTCTGGATCTGTTTGCACTAAGACTTCTTTAATAGCAACATTAGGAACATAAGCAAGGATGTGAGAATGCATAATATAAAATCGAAAATATTTCAATTCTTTTACCAAGGCAAGAGCTTGCTTCTCAATAATATTATACTTTAAAGCTGCATCTCTTATGGTTCTGCTAAAAAATGCTATTGGTTTCTCAAGCTGGTCTCTTTTCTACATTAAGACTGCTACCATAGTATGATCCGAGGCAAATGAAAACAAAATGAAATCCTGAGTATAGTCCGGGCTGATCAAAACCGGAGCTGAAGAAAGGGCCAATTTCACCAAATTGAAAGACTTTATTGCTTCCTCAGTCCACTTCACTACACTATCTTTCTTGAGCATGTTTGTGATTTCCCTTAAATGTTCTGCAATATTGGGCACAAAGCGACGTAAGAAATTCATCTTACCGTTGAATGATTGGATCTCCTTTTTATTTCGGGGAAGATCAATTTTCTGAATGGCTTCGACTCAGGCTAGATCAATGCGAATGCCATCTTTTGATATAATATGACTGAGAAGCTTGCCTTCATCCATGGAAAATAGACTCTTCTTTGGATTGAGATATACACCATATTTTCTACACCACTGAAATACAATCTTCAAATGATAAAGGTGCTCTTCATCTGAATTAGAAAACATTGTTAAGTCATCAAGATAAATAACTAGAAAGACATATTTTTCATTTGCAAATGCCATATCCATTGCTCGTTTAAAAATCGCACTAGCATTCTTCAATCCGAAAGGCATTTTTGCATAATGAAATGTTCCCCACGGAGTGGTGAACGCTGTTTTATCTCTATCATCCTCATGGACCAGAATTTGGTTATAACCGGAATACCCATCGAGTAGCGACATGCGGGATGCTCCAACTACTTGCTGAAGTGTGTGATCCATTTTGGGCAATGGATAGTTGTCTTTCAAAGATACTTTATTCAGATTCCTAAAATCAATACATAAGCGAATCTCACCTGTTTTCTTGCGCACGGGCACCAAATTAGAAATCCAATCTGAAAATCTTATGGGGACGATGATACCAGCTTTATACAACCGATTCACTTCATTCTCTATTGAGGGCAGCAGCTTTGGATTTATTCTTCTTAGCTTATGTCGAAAGGGCTTTTGATTTAGCTTGATCGGAATGGTATGCTGAATTATGTTTGTATCATATGTCTTCAAATCTGAATAGTCCCATGAAAATACATCAGCAAAGGAAGATAATAAGCTGATATACTTTTCTTTTACCTGTGGGGGCAATGCCTTAGAAAATTTCACCATTTTAGGATTTTCTGCTGATCCAATGTTCACATCCTCAACTCCTTTCTCGGTTGGCAGCAAGCTCGGTTTTCGAGCTACATCATCTTGGTCGAAAAGCTCCTCTAAATGTATTAGACCTTTAGGACTGACATTGTCCTTGAGCTGCAAAACTTCCATCTGATTGACTTCTACATCCGCCTCGCCATCATCATGCTCCCCATCAATAGAAGTGTCTTTGAATTTACCTTCATTTTGCAGAAATTCATCAATTTATTTATCATCTTGAAACACTTGCCAATACCTTTGATTGTCAGGGATAGTCAGACGATGCTTCACATGAATTTCAAATTTGTTGTTTGAATTCATCGGAATTTTCAAATTACTTGCTGCTGTTGCAAGTGCATCTGCAATGCCATTCTGAATACGAGGAACACATGTCAAAGTATAATCTGAAAACAATCTCAAGATATCTAGTACCACATTGCGGTAGGCACACATTCGAGGATGCTTAGCTTGGTATTCACCTTTCACTTGCTTGAAAACTAACTCAGAGTCGCCATACACTGCAATCCTTTTGGCATTTAACTTTCTAAGAATTTTCAAACCAGCAATTAAAGCTTCATATTTAGCCTCATTATTTGAACAATCAAAAGCCAATTTATAAGAACAGACCTTTACATTACTTGGCACTTTGTTTGGGGAGGAAACAGGGCTGCGTATCCAAATGCCAATTCCAGCACCGTCCCTTCCTACCGCGCCATCAGAATCCATGGTCCACAAACCAGCTTCTTCCTCTTCCAAATGCTGAAATTTTGTTTGCTTTTTTACATCTCCTTGCTGTCCATCAACATTTTGCTGCTGTCGAGAGACTTATTTCTCATCGGTACTATCAAGTCTCTGTCTCTCTTTCTTTAAGACCTCTCTAAAATTTTCAGTGATTTCTAGAATGTCTTCTACTTCAATTAATTGGCTATTTACATCATTAAAGATATCTGAGTATAAAACAAATGATTCTAAATCAGTATGTACATAGTTGATTGGATGATTTACCGGTTTCTCCTTGCTAGTAATCATATACTTCATCTTTTGCTCCCGGTATAATTTCCTCATCTGACCAAACACGGTAATAGTAGCATAGGAGAAATCAAGCTGCAATGTCCCTTTAAGTTTCAGTCCCCAAGATCTGGAAAGAAGCATGCCAAATCTAGGAGGAATATCCGCCACAACCACATCCATCAAAATTTTTTTAGTCGGAATCTGATCCAAACTGACCACCAAATCTTTGATAAGACCAATGCATCTTACTCTACCAGAATCGAAAGAATAAAGATCATGATACTTTATGGTGATATCCAATCCCAATTTCTCCATGATTTCCTTAGGCATGAGATTATGAGAGGCTCCAAAATCAAACATAGCATTGTGTAACACATAATAGTGCAACCTAAGGCTGATGTAAAAAGGAGGTACATCACTATCTGGAGACTGACCATCCAATGCTGGACCAAAAATCAACTCAGGTAGGTCATCCTCCACGTTTACCATATCAGATAATGGATCTAAACTTAAAATCTTAGACACCTGACCCTTATAGCTGCTATTCTTCATCAATTCAGTCAAAGGAATGGATACTTTTAACTTAGCAATTTCATTTTCTAAGTTAAAAACTGAAGTTTTATCTACCTCTTTAGCTGGAACATCCTTCTTTTCAGTTTTCTCCTTTGATATATTTGGCTGATTGGATCTTTCATTTGCTGATGGTGGTTTTCTTGTAGTGGGATCAGCTGTCTCTTTTCCCTTTTTCTGCATAACGAGTGGATCATTCTTTGGTGCTGACGCTTCCTTTATTTTTTGAATTGGATTAATGGGTACATCTCTACTTCTGAGTGAATATTTTCGCTGCTGGGCTGTCAAAGCATTCATGTACCCCCTCTGATATTCATCAGACTCTTCTTCAAGAACTGTTTCATTCGCCAAGCTGAAATTCTCAACCCTTTGCAAAGCTGAGTTCTCGGAATACTCCTCGTCTTCAGTGATAAAAATTGGCATATCATCAGGTGTAAATAAATTATTCTCTTCTCCAATTACATTCTCCTCATCATCTGATTCCGGACCATGTACAAAATTCTGCTGTAAGGGTGTCTTCACTTGCTGCTGTACTGCTTGGTCTTGTGTTCGTTGCTCTCTTTGCTTGATTCTAAATTGTGGTTGCTGCTGGCCACATAAATTTGGATTTCCGACTTTCGGTTCAGACTTGTCAATTTTTAATCTGTCAAACATCTGTTCCATCTTACAGAGCACTTTATCTGAAGTGGAAACTTCTTCCTTTATTGCTACTTTCTTTTCAGCTTTCATTCTAGCTCTCTTGGCAAGCAGATTTGCTTCAACGATGACTGCAATTTTCTGCATGTCTTCCAAAGTGGCTAGATCTCTTTCTCTTAATTGATAGGCCACGTCAAGATCAAAGCCATCCGGAAAATTAATCAAAGCCAACCCCATAGGTGGCTTTATGTCAGCAGGAATTGCATTGTAAACATAATTGAATCTAACACAATAATCTTGAACAGACTCACCAACGTTCCGCTTGATATTATCATATTCAAAAAGGATCTGAAGAGGATTTTTCTTCACTTCCCATCGGTCCAATAATTGTCCCTGAATATTAACCAATGTAGTGATACTACCACCCGGCAAAGCTCTGAACCACTTTCTTACTTCACCTCCAAAGGTTTATACAAACAGTCTCATTGTCACATTTTTCGCATCAATCTCATGAAGGTCAAAGAAATCTGTCATCCTATCCACATGTTGCTGAGCTGTAACACTTTTAGGGTGCCATCAAACAATGGAATTTTGCTTTGATAATCAGCGGGCATGTTATCCAAATTTTGAGGCAACAAAAGGGGTGCAAATCGGGCAGCCATTGCTCTAGGTTGATTTAAAACCGGTCTTGGCGATATAGGAGGAGTCAGAGCAGTTGATGTATGAGGTGTATGTTGTGTGGATGAAGGTGACACCACTGCAGATTTTTGATCAGAGATATAAGGCTGCACGGGAATGGTGGGAATGAAAGGAGGCTCGGTAGGGATTTTTGAACTAGATGCAATTGCGAATGACCCAAGAGTTACAGATGCAGACTCTATGAATTAGGGAATGTTTGTTGCCACAATGGAATTATGAAGATTTAGGATATAATTGTCAATTGATCTATTGGCCTTTTCAATTTCAAGATCTTTGACAAAATTTGGATTTAGGACAGTAAAACTAACAACACTTTCAGACTTAGTCTCAAACAATGACAACTCAAATTGTTCGTCAAACTCAATATCTTCAAGATACTCAAAGACAGCAGGACATGAATGAGATTTGAACACAGGAATCACAGGACTTTCTCGACGAAGGATTCTCAGAATAAGATTTGGATTTTCATACACAGGAGGTGGATCAGGATCCATATTTTCCCTGGTGTGTCGTTTGGAAGCCAGTGTGTTGAATTATTCCCAAAAATCAAACGGAAAAAATCAACTTTTTCAGCCTATCTGATTCTAAAATCATCACCTAAAAGTCTAGAATTTTCTGATGTATTGGGGCAATTTTCAAGTTAGATGTTACATTTATAAGACTAGACCGGAGATTGACTGAAGCAACATACATCTACTTTCGCTAATGAAAAGCAAGAGTGTTTCGAAGGCTACCTGGCTAACTTCAGGCTCCGTCTGTAGTTTATAAAACAAATAACACTAAAAAACAAACAATCTTGTTTCCCTAGTATGGTCGCCACTATGTTATGGCCTAAATCTACCTCAGGCTAAGAAAGGTATAATCTAGGGTAACATCAAACCACGCTTAAGCTGGTAGCTAGCCCTACCAGATCGGGAGAGGGCTCTCTCCTTGTCAATCTCAGCAAAAAATGATCAGTGAGGCTTGAGATGACTTGAATGAAGGCTGATTTTAGGCTAGGTATATATGCAAAAGAGTTTGATTTGATTTTAAGGGTGTTTTGTTGGATCAAAGGGAAAGGCAGATTTTGGGTCTGGGGAATGAGGCCCAGTTTTGCAGAGATCTGAATGGGGCAAGGTAGGCAATTGATTTGACGCTTTCAATTTGAAGGAAATGGAGAGTTGAGAAAGGTGAAGAGTTGAAGAGGGCAAGAAACCTTCAAGGATCCTCTCCAAACAACTGAAAACATAGAAAATTAAACAAACCCTAGGTAGAGCACTGCAAATTTTAATGAATTCTACCTTTATCCTTGTTTGTTTAAGTTAAGAAGAAATAAGAGAGAAAATGGTATACATAAGCACCAATAGACTTACATTTACAGAGAGAAACACACTATCAAAGCATAATGCCACATGAATCCCAAAAAGTGCTGCAAACCCTGGTCTATTCCTTTGCCAAACTGCAGAGATGAATGTACAATGATGCTCAAAGCATTCTCAAAAGTCCAACCATGCTAATGACTGAGAAACCACAAGATATAGACAAACAACCACTCATCCTAGCTTCTAGAGGTCAAGCTCATGAGTTTAGGAGCTGCTCCAACAAAATCTTAACTGAGAACTAAATAGTAGGCAATGGAACAGCTTGCCTCTATAAACTAGGAAACTGATTCATTCAGTTGCAATTCACCTTTTGATGGATGAATCTACTTCTATGAGTGAAAATTTAACAAAATTACATCAAGATCCATCAAATTACATCAAATTACATCATGAGTTTGACATTTAGAAGTAAGAAAGTCAAACTGTCAAAAACTAGGCGAAAAACAGAGTTACTGAGTCAAAAATGAGCAAAATCCTCCAATGCGTCGCGCCTGATTTCTCTATGCGCCACGCCAGTTTGCAGCTGATTTTAGATGCCTTCCCGGTGTCCAAATTTGCTCCAAGTGGGCTTGTTGGAAAGGTCTGCCTGTCTACTTTCCAACACAAGTGGAATTTCTGAATTTGGTCTTCATTTGCCCCTCCAAAACTGATTTCTCCCAACACTGCTTCCTGTGTGTCAAGAAAGGGGCAGAAAGGTCATTTTTGGGGTGTTTTTAACCCTTATTGAAGCCCAAAACCTGTCAAAATTTCTTGGCCATAGGTAGGCATGCATATTTTTCCATGAAAAATCCAAAAATGTTGAGTTTGCATCAAAATGATCCCCCAATCAAAAGCGCGTGCCAAGTGGTGCGGCGCATAGAGCAGAAAAGTCTGTTTTTAAGCCAAAATTTTCAAAAATGCAAAAAGTGTCCCAACTTTTTTTAAATTTGGGCTAAGTTTCCTCCATTATTTTCTATGCTGGGCCAAGGAATCGTCGACGAAGATCTAAACTCTATCATGCCTTTTCCAACGCTTTGAGGCCTTCTTCAACTTGGCCTTCAAAATTTTGATTCTTGCTTTGCAAACATGATTTCCCGCCAACTAATGATTGGCCATGTGCCTCAACATATTTTTCTCCTTGTTGACCTTCTCCAACAGCTTTTCCAAATGTATATTTACTCTTTCAAGCCATGTTTCACGATCAGCCTCAAATCTCTTGCTCAATGGATGTCATCTCACTTTGGCTCCTTTGGGCATCTTGTCAGTTCTCACATATATTTTGCAACTCCATGATAGTTTTTCTAATCTTCAAACCTGTTTGTTTCTCCGCTCAAGGTAGTTTATTATCCATTGGGCACTTTTCAACTTGGTGGACAAAGCGTTTATTTTTCGCCTTCTGCTCTTGAACAACCTCTCTCGCCTTTGAGCTAGGAGAGCCCAAATCATCATCAACGAGTATGAAATCATGTATCACGGCCTCTAGAAGGCCCCTCATCATGTATTGGCCTCTTACCATTGTCCTGCAGCTCCGTACTACCGATGAAGGAAGCGAGACCCCTTCCACCTTGGGTGGAGATAATACTACGCTCGTCGTTTCAAACAAACCTCTAGAGCCCCTCTCGATAAGTGACAAACACCGGCACACTAGTGGTATGTGTCTCATGACCTTCATGCTTCGATATGAAGGTTCACACTCGCTCATGAAAAAGCCTTCGAAGGCACCGAGAAGCTCTGTGAAGAAATCATTAGAAATGAAATCCTTCGATGAAATATCCCTGCAAGCCGAGCCGATGCATAACCATAATTTTGATGAGTGCAAAGTGATAGATACTCTGCTATACTGTTGCTCGAGATTTTTCCTTTGCACGAGAGTGGTCATCTTCTCAATATTCTAGCACATGAAATAAGGAGGTTCATCATACTCACTCGTTAAAGTGCATCGAGCAACTCTGATATGATAGGCATAAAGACATGAATACCGGCCCTCACAATCTGAAATATTTGATAATAAGTTTCATCGGAGGAGCATATGAATCCTTTAGGAACCGTGAAAGGGAAAAACTCTGCCTCGAGTTGTCTCACAAAACTCGGGCTTGATATATGGCTCATAGTGTACTCTTTCAACCTACTTGCCTTTTTTTCCATTACTCCCCAACATTTGGAATTCCGGTTGCTTGAGAGATAGTTTCGTGTGTTAAAGTGAATGTGACACTGCAAGAGTGACTTGGCCATTATGTAAATGCAACACAAACAATCGGGCTAGCTCATGATGATGGTGAACTCTAGCAACCATTTCACAAAATTGATAACAAGACTCGTTGTTGAAAACATGAAAGCTGACAAGAGGACAAGCTCAGCAGCTCAACCAATGAAGTAGGCTCCTCCCTCACATGCCCGCCACTCTTATGAGGCCTCCTAGGTGCATGCAATTCGAGTTTGTGGAGTCACTTGTCTCGGTCATAAGAAGAATCTGTCTCCATGCTTGCCAAAGTCTATGTTGCCTTGGATGAATATGAGGAGTTTGGTATCTTTGGTTTTGTTTCCAAATATGTGATAATATGTGGGGACTATGGAGGGAGAGGGTAGGGAGGAATTATGGGAATTTGCTAATTGAAATTTGCCAATTGAAGAGTTTAGGGACGGTCACTAGGTTTTTGGGATAGCATTGGGGGTTTGGGAAGTTTATAATTGGGATGTGGGATAATGGGAATGGGATAGGGAAATGAGTGATTTAGGGATATAAGGGAATAGGGAAATGGGTTGGTGTAACAAGATCAACGAGTGATGAGGAAATACAAGGCGAGGAAATGGAAATGATAGGCACCAAACCAATTTCTAAAACCTAAGGAAAAAATCCTTGAACAAGCAAATAGGGTTTTAATTTCTTGTATTAAATCCTCATAGATATCACAAAACACCGGTTCATTGGCATTTACAAAGTTTATTGACTTACTTGGATCGGAAAATGACCGAGAAAAATCTAAGTTTGAATGCAATTGGGGTTCCAAATATCTTGCGGCCCTATGCGTCGCGCATCAAACCCAACGCATAGTGTACCTCCAATGCACCACGCAGAGAAATTTCTACACGTGCCGACCCAATGCTTCACGCCCACCCAATGCGTCGCGACACCCGACCGATGCGCCGCGTAGGGAAATTTGCACACTCGCCTTCAAACTTCTTCCTTCGCTCTCCACGATTTATCCTTGGCTCAGTCCGTCCTCTTGGCATACAAATGAACACTTGAAACACAAAAATGATTTATATACCAAGGATTTAAAAAAAAACCCACTTTGTAATGTTTTAGATTTTGACGCTTTTTTTAAAAAAAACTCTATTTTGCTTCATTTTGGCTTTTTGACTCGGATGATGTGATTTTTGTTTGTCTTGCAGGGGAATGGATTGGCCGGAGCTTGAAAAAGGTGACCGAGGGTTTCCAAAGTGAAAATATTATTACAACCGAGAAAAACTTGAAATTACATTACATCCGTACATAAAAAGATGAAATACCCTATTTTTCTTCAAAACAGAGTTTTGAAGAAAAAATACATTATTAAGCATATGATGATGAAATTTTTAGTCATCTGAAACCTTATATCAAACTCCTCATGTTCCCTCGCCGACCATTATGGGGGGATTTTGAAGACCTTATTAATGAAACCCTAGACCTAATGACACTAAAATACTAAAAAATGACTCTTTGCAAACTATGAGACAAAAAAGTGACTGTAAATGGTCTTAATGGACAGTAAATAGGCCAGCGGGTAAAGGACATGAGGGACATGAGCCGTCACGATGATCCATGCTCCTAATGGAATGTAGCTGACTCGGGTGAGACACCTAATATGCCATGCAACAAGACAATTTGATCACTCGATGGAGGGATGAAGATACCGACACTAACACGAAGGAAAGAGTGTCATCATGGTGGTAGTTGATAGAATTACCAAGTATGCACACTTTTGCGCATTATCTCATCCATTTAAAGAAAGTACGCTTTCTACTACATTTATGGACACAATTCAAAAGCTACATGGAAACCCAAAGGTTATTGTGAGCGACGAGAGATCCCATCTTTACCGGAAATTGTTGGACGGAGTTATTTTCTTGTTTGGGTACTCAATTAGCTCATAGCTCATATTATCATCCTCAATCCGATGGTCAAACTCGAGTAAATAAATTTTTGGAAGGATATCTTCATTGTTTTGTATCTGATAAACAAACACAATGGGTCAAGTGGTTACCTCTCGTTGAATGGTGGTATAACACTTCCTTCCACACCGCATGAAAAATGACCCCATTTATAGCACTTTATGGATATCATCCACCATCCATCACATCATCTTTAAGAGAAAATTCAAATGTTCAAGCAATGGAAGATCACATAAAGCATCAACAAAAAGTTCTCCAACTCTTAAAGGACAACCTGAATTTGGCACAAAAATCGAATGAAACAACGAGCGCATCAACATCGCAAGTTGAGAGAAGTTTTAATGTAGGAGACTGGTATTTTTACGGCTACAACCATACAAAAAACTCGTCCCTCAAGCAAGCTAAGAACGATAATAAATTATCGCCAAAGTACTCTAGTCCTGACAAGGTGTTGCAAAATATTGGTACTATGGCATACAAATTGGAGCTTCCTAATTCCTCTCGAGTGCATCCAATTTTCCATGTTTCATGCTTAAAGAAGGTTATAGGTGAAAAACTTCCATTTCAAACAATATTTCCAAAAATTGACGAGGAAGGAAAAATCACATTTGAACCTAAAGCGGTCCACGAAAACAAGAATTCGACATACTATGGAATCGATCAATTTTAGAGTATCTAATCAAGTGGAAGAACTTACCCACTCGAAGATTGTACATGGGAGGATGAGAATTTTATACGAAGCACCCGTAACTACTCAAGCGTTGAGGACAACACTTTTTTGAAGGAGAGGGGGCATGTTAGTGTTACACCATTTTTTGGTCATCTAACCTACTATCATTAGATGGACCCAAGTACACCACGTAAGACCAATTTTTACCCTAAGTAAAAATTTCTTTCACTATGTAAAATAACTTAATTAAAAAACATTTATTAGGTTGTTTATGGTCTAAACAGAAACCCCAAAAGGAAATATTAAACAAACCTATATTTGTTTGATTTTCCTGTGTCATGTTTAACCCAAAACAAAGAAATTAATTAGATAAATCTTTATTTATCTTATTATTTTCTAGGAATAATTATTTAAATCTTATTTAAATAATATTCCTTGTTAAATATGACTAAATCACCCATAAATAATTAAATAAATCATTATTTATTTGATTATCCTTCAACCACTTCCTTAAAATGATAAATAAATCATTTATTTATTTATTATTCACAAATAAAGGGATTTGACCCAAGTCAAATACCTTTTCCCTCCAACAAATATAATAAAATATTCCATAAAAGGTGGATCTAGATTTGGTTAATGTTATTTTAATCATGCACCAATATCTATAATGACCCAATATTTTGTTATAAATAGGAGGGTTTTTTCCTATAATTCTTCACCTTTTGTTGCCTATTAGATCACTCGGATCTATACACTTGGTCACATTTCTACATTATTTGCTTGTGGTGAGCTCCATTTGAGTTCTATCTTTGTCTGGGTTTTCTACACCAACAAGAGAGAGAGATTCTAGATCCGAAGTGTCGAGGACTTCCAAGAACCCATCCCATTGAGGAGAATTGGATACACCTTCTTGTTTTCCTCCCGGGTGCCCTTAATACAAAAAAATTCTTTCAAAAAACATTGTTCTTGTCTTGTCTATTGGATGCATGGAGAAAACTCTTAATTTTACTGCTTACTATCTTTCTATGCATAGATCTGGTTTTTTGACAAGACTTGTCTTGATCAACTAACCGCAGATCTGAAGATATTGGAGCCACATTTGATGTTAGGGCTATAAGTTATGCATAGCTAAAGTGGTCTTTTTTCGTACGCTTCGACAAAAGATTCATACTAACAGTTAGGTCCCTATATTACTAGTATAGTCCCTTATTATTGTTAGTGTAATGCCCTTATTGTTATTATTGTACCCTTGTAACCCCCATATTGTTATTATTGTGCCCTTAATTTATTATTGTTAGGTCGGCTAGGATTACAATGTGGCCCACTAGGATTACATTGTGGCCCCATGGACTCTTATATATAGAAAGGAGGTTTTTTAATTTGAATCATTGAAGAATTGTTCATTCATGTAATGTATTGGAGGTTGCCCTCGAAGTGGCTTATATCTAAGGCGTTGATATCTCTTTTCTTCTCTTTTTTGGAGCCGGTTTCACAACATAAAGAAAAAAGCTAAAGAAGATTCAATACAAGATCAAAGGATTGATGAAATGACCAAGGTCATTAAAAATCTATCAAACAAATTAGTAAAGTTAGAATTGGATAACAAGAAACCTACACAACAAAACAAAGGGGTTTTTAATCCCCAATTTAGAAAGCAACCCCCGAATATTCGTAGAGGGAAAGAAGAAATCGAGATCAAGTTCAAGCACCCTTATATATAGAAGTAGCTCCTTCCCGGTCTCGTCGATGATGATCGAAAGGAGATGAAGAGAAATTTTCTATCATATACATGGAAGATAGTACAAAAGAAGAATGTAAAAAAGAATGTGAAGAAGAATGCAAAGAAGCCGATATTTTATTTGATCAAGAAGAGATGGATGACTATTGTAAACAATTTACTGATTTTATACAAGATGAATTACATAAAAAAGTATGAATTGAGATCTAAAAAGAGATTGAGAATTCAGGATGATGAAGAAACAGATCGAGTCGGCTTCCTTCTCCAATGGCGACTCCACAACAAAAAAATCAATAAAACAATCGACAAAGGGAAAGTAACCCATGAATCCAATAGAAGAAAAGGAAAAGCGAGCAAATTGAGGCTTGCCAAGTCAAATCTAATGAATCTAATATTTTGGAGAATATTGTTACCGTTCCCGAGAAACATGCAAATCTAAACAAAAATCAAGAAGAACTCCGAAAAGTTGACAAAAAGAAACATCAAACTTTCGCTTGTTGAAAGAGCTAGAAAAAGTTAAAATACAAGTACCTCTTCTTGAGTTGGCTAAAACACCGGGTTATAAGAAATAAATTGCATAATTTATTAATTTATCTCAATCCGATGATGTGGGTGATATCGTGAATTTGCAATAAGAAAAGCCGGTGGTTACTTTTGGGCCTCATGTAGAAGAGAGTAGATTCATTTGTTCCACCTTTTTATATATCGCTCTATTGCATGATTTCATTTTACATAATTGTATGCTAGATTCTCGTCGTGTCGCATAAACTTATGCCACTATTCGTAATGCATGAGCTAAAGTTAAAAATTAGTAAGCCATATAGAGACCTTTATTCCTTTGATTCAAAAAGGGTGAAGTGTGTAGGTATTATCAAAGACATGGTTGTTTCCTTAGCTCAAATTCCGACCCAAGAGTATTATGATAGATGTTGTGGTAGCAGATATTCAGGCTAGATTTGGTATGTTTTTGTCTAGATCCTGGGGAGAAAAGCTTGGGGTGTCTTGAAATTGGAATTTACATATGCCATAATTCCCTGTTTTTAATGGGGGAGGAAAGGAGGTTATACTGGGGAAACTAGATTTCTGAAAACGACAACCAAGAAAGATGCGGGTAATTCCCCCATTTATGGCCAAGAGAAAGAAGATCTTTCTTGTTTCATGTCTGCATGAAGATGCAAAAATTTGTTGAGGATTCAAAAGAGCATCTTTCTTCAGCCCAATATACACAAGGATTTGCATTCAAATAAAATTTGGAAGTGTTATTTCGATGGTGCCTTTTCTAAAGAGGGCACTAGAGCTAGATTCATATTTATATCTCCCTGAAGGTAACCTTTCACCTTTTTTCTTTCAAACTGGAATTTGAATCTACTAATAATGTGGCTGAGTACAAACCATTGATTTTAAGCTTGCAAACAACCAAACAAATGGGAATTCGATCTATTTCGTTTTTTGGTGATTCTGAATTAATAATCAAATAGATTAAGAATTGGTGTCAAACTAAGCATCCCGGATTGAGGTCCTATAGAAATGAGGTGTGGGATCTAGTTGAAAATTATTTTGAGGCCTTTAATATTCAATTTATTCCAAGAGAAGAAAAATAGAATGGTAGATTCATTGCTGATTTGCAGCCCTATTTCATTTAAACCACCAATTAATCCAAGGTTAAGATATGAAATTGAGTTGATACACAAGCCTTCAATCCCTCGATAATGTAAAGCATTGGAAGTTTTTTTGAGGATGATGACCAGATTAATCAATTTTTTAACAATGATTGTAAATTTTGAACATAGTCAAACTAATTTAGAAGTTGATGAAAGTGATCAAAGTGATATGTCTAAAAACCCGAAGCAAACAATTGGGGATCGAAGATAATTCAATTGAAAGATAATATTTTTTCCCGGACGTTTGGTGCCTTTTGAGAGATTTTTCAATGCTAATGATGTGGCGAGAGAATCGGAAAAATGTATCTCAAGATGGAGAAATGGAGGAATGTAATTTAGGAACTCGGCATGAGCCTAAAATAGTCAAGTTGTTTAAAGGAGTTCCTAAGGAATATAAAGAAAGGTATGTAGATATTTTCAAACAATTCATGGATGTGTTTGCATGGTCATATGAAGATTTAAAAACTTATGATCTAGACATTATTCGAATAAAATACCACCGAAAGAGGGAGTCAAGCCACACGTACGTAAGCTCGGAAAAAATTAACCCACTATTACTCGCCCCAATTGAAAAAAGAAGTAAAGAAACTTTTTCAAGCAAAAAATCATAGTCCCTTTCGGATATTCGGATTGGGTTCAAATCTAGTACCGATTAGAAAGAAAAAATGGAGAGATAAGATTATGTGTGGATTTTAGAAATTTAAACAGAGCTTCTCTAAAAGACAATTATCCTTTGCTAAATATGGATTTTGTTTTGCAGAAAGTGACTTGGAACTTACAAAGTTGTCCATGGTTGATGGTTTTTCTATATATAATTAGGTTGTTGTAGAGAAGGAAGATCGAAGAAAATAGCTTTCACCACACCTTGGGGAACTTTCATGTATGCTAGGATGCCATTCGGCCTCATGAATGCAGGAGCTACTTTCCAAAGGGAAATGGATATTGATTTTGTGGGTTACAAGTTTGTAGTCATTTATCTTGATGATGTTACTATTTTTTCGTGTTCTGATGATGAACTTTTAGAGCACCCCGCAGAAAAGCTTTCTTGAAGTGCATAAAATTTGGGTTATCATTGAATCCTAAGAAATCCTTTTTGCTCTAGAGGAAGGAAAGTTGCTCGGGTCATATAGTTTCAAATTTGGGCATGAAAATTGATCTAGCAAGGGTTGAGGCTATACAAACAATTCCACTCTGCCTAGAAGTAAAAAAAAGATATCCAAAGGTTTCTAGGGAAAAAATTAATTTTCTAAGAAGATTTGTTCCAAATTATGTAGATATTTTCGAGAAAATAACGAGATATGTTGAAGAAGAATGTTGAAGTGAAATGGGACAAGGATGAAAGAGAATACTTTGGCAAAATTAAAGAAGCTCTCCAAGAAGCTCCAATTTTGATCACCCGGATTACTTGAAGCCTTTCCAAATATTCTCATTTGCATCATCATCTACTATTGTTGTTGTGTTATTACGTAAAAAAATGAGGAAGGAAGTGAGCAACTCGTAGCTTTTTTTCAAGTAAAGTCCTCGGAGATGTAGAGCTTAAGTATAATATTCGGAAAATAAGGTATATGCTTTAGTTAAATCATTAAAAGCTTTCGGGACTTATGTACTTCATTCTCAAATAGTAGCATATGTACTGTAATGTTCCAAAATTTTCATGCAGTATAATTGGAACATTAATTTTTTGCTTATTTTATCTAGGAGGTGAATAAAATGGGTAAAAGGCCCATGAGTAGGAAGAATATCCTTCATAGTGTGAAAAGAATCAATGTAGCAACTTGGTTTTTCACCTTCCAGGTGTGAAAAGGGGCAATTGCATGAGGACAAGGTCAAGTTTGACCAAGTCAACAACGTTGCCTAAGAGGTGTAGCTTGCTTGGGAAGACAACGCAGCTTTGGAGGGAGAAAGATTCCTTGTGGATGAAACCCTAATGTGTGGGGTCCATGGCAAAGCGGCATTCACTTGCATAAAAGGGGGAGGAGGCAACCATAGTGAGATATCTTTGAGCATATTGATTTTAGTTTGAAGACTAATTTGCATACTTCAAATGTTCAGCTGAGTTCCAATGCTCGCTTAGCACGAGGGATTCTCGTTTAGGATTTCCTCTCCTTCTTGAGAGGCCTCTTGAAGGATTTCACTTCATTTTCTCCATATCTTGGCTCAAGACCAAAGACATTATTCGCTCATCTGCGTTATTTTTGCCGAAGTATAACGTCGTGTAGCTGGGTGTTGCAAATGGAGGGTTCTACAACACTTCTCTTTGGCTCATCTTTCAAAGGAGGGAATTCCTATTGCTCCCGGGAGGTTATTGAGAGGGATTTAAAAGCTGATTTTAATATCTTGGAATCGAGCAAAGCTTCTCCCATCAATAGTAGCATATTCTAGCTCCTTGACTCGTGTTATTCTAGAGTGCATCTACGAGTGAGAGGTTGCACCGACATTTTTGGAGGGCAAGATTTCTAGTATTAGGATTAGAATTGTACTTAGGAAATCCATTGGAGGAGGTTTGATGCATATTGGATATCTTATTCAGCCATATCCATATTGTATCGGTTTGAGTTGCAATTGCTTCCCAACAACTCCGACATTTCTACTGAATTTCCAATTTCATGTATATTGTAGCCAATCCTTCCAAGGATTGTGTATTTTGATGTATTAGTGTTTTTAGGGGTTGAGAGATTTCTTCCCCTCGTTTATTTGGGCTGATATTGATATATCATTTTATTTACATTTTTTTATATTGCGATGTCTCATATAAACTACGTTATTTTAGCCGGGGCTTTCCATATGCGATAGTTCTCTTGCATTGCTCTATTGAGGCTTCCATTGCCTAGTCGGGAGTGATTGATTCCTCCACACATTGTATACATTGGCTGCTATATAACATATTTATTGGCTATATCTCTCTTCATGTGTTCACGGCTACGAGAATAACGATGTCTTTCCATTTCTTGCTTTAGATTTGCTACGGTCCCTCACCGGACACTTTCCGAGGACATCTAGTAGTGGGAGATCTATTTAACCACTCTAGAAGGATTTATTTGGAGCCTCCTATTGGATTTAGTACTTAGACACATTATTCTAAGGCATCCGGGTCCTGGTTTCAAATCCTATAGCAGCCATTACCGGGAAAATGTGTTTTCCAGTCATGCCTTTCTAGTCGTCTCGAATTGGGAACATTACTCGTACCTAATTATGCGATGAAAGATGTACTAGTACAAAGTGATGTGGAGGGGAAAAGAGGTAAATATATTGCTAAAATACAAGAATATGATTTGGACATTAAACCTAATAAGTTAGTCAAAGGACAAGGACTAGCTAAATTGTTGACGTAATCTAATTTTCAAGCTATGGGGATTAACTTGCTTGCACCTCTAAATGAAGTGGTCGAGGAAAATGATTAGGTTAAGTCAAAGTCAGACAATCAAATACAAATTTATTTTTCTCAAACTCGGTATAAAGACATTATTCACTATTTATGTTTCCTTTCTTGTCCTCCCTCAATCAATAGAGCTAAGTACAAAGCTCTAAAACTTAAAGCTCAACCTTATGTTATAATTGATGCAAAACCGTATTGGAAAGATCCTCGCTAGTGTCCTGTCTGTTATGTTTGACAGAAGAAGAAATAATGGAAGTTATCACAGAATACCATGAATGCTTGTGTGGAGGTCATTATAGCTGGAGAGTAACTTGTCATAATATTCTCAAATCGGGTTTCTATTGGCCTTCTTTATTTGTCGATGTATACGTAGTTGTTAGAAGTTGTCGAAATGCCAATTATTTGTAGTAAAGAAAAGGTTAACTTCTTTACCTCTTCTTCCCCTGTTTTCATTCAAGAAACATTTAGACAATGGGGATTATATTTCATTGGGGAAATTAATCCACCATCAAGTGGGCGCTTAAGTGGATTCTAACTCGCCACATATTATTTTACAAAATGGGTAGAGGCAATTCCTACCATAAAGGCAAATGATTTGGTAGTAATGAAGTTTTTAGAAGAGAACATTTTTGAAGGTTTGGATGTCCAAGTGAATATTGTAACATAAAATGCTCGGGTATTCAACTCGGTTAGATTCATAAATTTTTGTTAAAATTATAATGTGATATTGTCTCATTCCACATCATATCACCCGCAAGGAAATGGATTGACGTAATCATCTAACAAAACATTGGTAAAGATCTTTAAGAAAACAATCAATGAAAACCCGAGAAAAAATTGGGACTCAAAACTGATTTTTTTCTCTTCGGGAAGTAAGAATGACTACTAGAAGATCCACTGGTAAGTCACCATATGAATTAGTATATGGCACTCAAGCTTTGTTTCCCACTCGGTTAGCAAGACGGATTATTTCTTTTCTTCAAGAAGCTCGGGAAGAACATAATGCATTGATAAGAAGGTTGCATAAGGTAATAGAATTAAGTGAAAGCAGTAAATAAATTAAGAGACAATTTGGTCACATATCAAGAAAAAAATGAAGTCTATTTTTGACAAGAAGGCAAAGGAGATCATGTTTCAAACTGGAGATTTGGTATTAAGATGGGATACGAGAAAAGAAGAGAAAGGGAAACATGGCAAGTTTGATCCTTTATGGTATGGACCTTACAAAATCACCGAAGCTAGATCAAAAAAAAACTTTATGTTGGAAAATATTGATGAAGAAGCGATGAGAGTCTGCTCGTGAATGGGAAGTATTTGAAACATTATTTCCAACACCGAAGCAACAAGTTTATCATTGTATATATATTCGATTTTCCCTCATTGTATATTTCTCATCAAGAAATTTTTTGACTCCATGCCCAAGGTGAAGGCATCTATAGGTTCTTAGTGTTTCGTGGTAAAAACACTATCCCCGAGTGGAGCCGGATGTTGTGGATCATCCGAATATCCTTTTTATTTTCAATTTTTTGAAAATATATAAAAAAAATTAAATTGTTGTGAAAATGTTAAAGTATTGAAATTTTTTATACTTTAACATAAAAAAAACATTTATGTTGATGTATTAAAGTAAAAATTTTAAACACTTTAAACTTTATGAAAATGGGTTCCGCATTTATGTTTAAACATTGATCATTTTGTTGGGCGGAAAGTGTCGATAGTTTCAATTTTCAACAAAAGGCCAAACCTTGCGAGCACAATCGGCGCACAAGTTAATTAAATGAGTGCCTCACGATTGACGTGGTTGATTGTGAGGACATCATAGATGAAAGGTGAAGATTCATTGTGGGGGCACCAACCAAAATTTTCCTCTCGTACCTCGAGAGCCCCCGCGATGATGTAGGACGCCTGAGTTGTTCACGGTTGTCTTCCACATCGGATCAACAAATTGTTGGTGCGTCATGTTAGCATTAAATTTTGAAGCCGCTCCACCTATTTAAACAAAATTAGCATTGTTTTTTTCAAAATATTTCTGATTAGTTTTATATGAGTCTTATTTTAAGTTTCTTGTCAACCTAGTAGAAGTGATCACCCCGTGAGTTATCCTTTACGTTAATTTTCGATCATGGCTAAGCGTTTATCCTTGTCGGGTTCAACTAGTCATATCCCTCTTATGGACACCGAGGGGGGTATTAAAGATACTCTTTGTTCCATAATTCATCTTCTATTTTATCAGACAAATCATCCTAAGTGACAAAGCCTCCCTTGTTTTCACTGCCATGGTCAAGTCCGGAATACTTTCTTCAGAAACATTTCCAGCCTATCGTTGTTGGTAAAAACTCTTTTCATAGAAAGAACATCTTATAATCGAATTACTTGCATTCATATTGGAGTATGATAATCTAACACATTCGCCAAGGACAAAGATAGAGATATGGAAAAAGTGCAGAGCATGAACAATAGACTTGCCAAAATGGTTTTCGGCATCAAAGAAAGACAAATCGGATGACCAAGGGCATGCAAAAACATCATCAGCAATTCCTATAGATTAGGATGTATATTTTTACA